>JANZLQ010000013.1:10203288-10264680 GCA_026212715.1 Elanus axillaris | reverse complement strand
GTGAAGCTAGAGGTGAGCATGGCAAAGGATGGGAGGAAATGTGTTGTAAAAACTTGCTATAAACTTACTGAAGCCATAAAATGAATTGGTTTATACGTAATTTTGCACAGTTGTGTTTATGGAAAGTTTATGACAATCATACTTAAGCCTTTGTCATAGTTAAAAACAGATTCCAAATAACAAAATAAATTATATTCTTTGCTGTATGTAGTAAGTACTGCAATTTAGACATCCTTACTGCTCTTTCTCTCTCACACACAGTTTCTATTCAGTGATTATTAGCCATGTATGTCACACACCACCCCCCTCACCCCAGTTTATCTTAGGAGAAATACACAAATACCAGCAGCTACTTTAAATTTTGAAAAAAACCCACAGAACAACAAATAAATATTAAAAATTATTCATATCTTCTATCCAATCATGTGCAAGTAGATAAGTAGGTTATGTTTAGATTTTGAGATACATTTTCTCTCTAATACTTCCATTTCCTTGTCTGATGAAACGCAGTTTGTTCCACCAGTAAACAAGTTTTTAAATGTTTTACCCTGGGCACATCAGCCCATGCCCTTGGCGTTACATACAGACCATGAACAGTTGGAGAGAAGCTCTAATAAGGATGGTCTGTTACCAGGCCAACTTCAAGGCTGCGGGATCCTCAGCCCTGAAGGTCTGCTGAAGCCAATGTCATCAGGCTGACCTGGCTTTCAGCTGCAAACCCAACTCTTCACCTCCACAATGAAGCAAAGGGACTCCGGGAAGTTGACATCATCTCCCTCCTGATCTACTCCCCAAGTTTCCTTGGGTACTCAGCTAGTCTCTAGCCCTCAGGCATATTGAAAACTCTTGGATGTATCTCAGAAGACCAGTCTTGATCACCCATCTTCTACCTGAGGAGGCACAATCTGTGGTCTAGTGCTTACAACACCTTTTTCATGCACACAGGTACAAACAGGCCATCTAGTTCATTTTGCCGAACAGTGCTGATAAATGCACCTAAACCAAATACTTGTTCTAGCCAGAAAAACTGTCATCACCGATAATATGAAGTATCTGTAGGCATTGTAAAATGTCTAGATCAAGGATATACATAACACTAGAACCAGCAGTTCTGTGTCTTGATGTTTTAATGGAAATAAATGTAAAGGAAGATGGTAATGGCAAATATAGGTATAGATTATCTGAAAATGCTTGGATCAGGTACACAAGAAGTTACATGCACATTTTTGACACCATTTATTTATTCCAAAATGGTTCTGGAAAGTTCTTCCAGCTTGCTTTTATAGCAATGTGTCTAATACTAAAATATTTAGTAAGCGTATGTTTACTTGAAATGTTTAGCATTGGTAGGTGTTTCAGCGTTTAACTATCTAATGCTGTCCTTGCCCATACCTTGGCAAATCAAACAAACAAAAGCATTTCCATAGTAGATGTAGAATTACCATAAAAGAAATTTTTTAATTTTGTTTAGTAAACTAAAATCTCATTATAGAGTATTATTTTACTGCAGAACAGGCTAGCATCTGACTTCACTGAGCAGTGACTAGAAGATACTGCACTTTGTCCATCTTTTCAGTATCCTTCCCTGGGATGGGACCCATTCTAACTCTTCCAATTTGTGTCTCAATTTTAAGTGTTTCAACACTATTCCTACAGCAAGTGATCAATGGAATTAGGTAGGTGCCTTTGAAAGCCTACAGAAGATCTTTATATTCACTTAAATTTAAGATTGGTACTTGTAGCTTTTTGGGGGAATGTGACTCTAATCAAATCAACTTTAATTTTAAAATCAAAATGATAAAGTGAAGCACTTTAGCCTTAGCAAAGCAAAGGATGTAATTCCCCACTGACTATTTTCACTTAATGGTCTCTCTAGTAATAAAACAATTGTTTTCTGAACAAAACCAAAATGAAACCTGTTTAAACCAATCTTTTTTACGAAATACTATTCTGGGCAATGACAGTGCACACCATTGTGAAGGAAAAATATTTCTTTTGGCTGAGTATATCCAGAATCAAGCCAATTTTATCTAATGTAAAAATCCTTTTCCATACTAACTTCATAGCACGGTAGGTCTTTAGCTTAATTGGAATTACATGAGTGTGAAAATGATTTGGAGAAAGAAGAAGGAAATATTATTATGGTATGCAAACACACATATGCACTTCTAGGTAGAATTATACATATAGTAATGTATCTGTACATATATAATATATATATACACACCCCCATACACACATCCATGCAGATACTTATTTTTTGTTGTTACAGCTGGAAGGGTTCACAGAGCCAGACAAATGTATGACCAATGGAATTTTTAGCAGCCAGTGATAATATTTCTTCAGATTATGAAACTTTCTTCAAATGCCTAAAAATTATGAGTTTATCAAAGTTATAAAAACCTTAATGACAGAAGAGCACCTTCAAAAAAATTTCTATGCATTCACTGGCGAGCATTTATCACTGAGTAATGCAAAGCTTATCCGCTGGCAATCTCAACAATGTTTTCCAAGAAAAAGCACAACCTTAAAGCACTTACAATTTTGTTATGAGCCTTCCTCCTCCTCTCAACTGACCTGTAGGTGAAAATAACAGCAATCTATGACAATATGGCCTGTGATAAATTTAATGCACTGAGGTCTCTTTCACGTTTTCTATTTGAAGCTGCATTTCTAAAGTAAGGTCACAGAGGTTATATTTCTAAAAACCCCATCAATATGTTTATATTCATAAGCAAATTTACTAACACATTCACTTTGCAATTTGGGTATATGAAAAGCACTTTATTATTAAACTACAAACAGAGCAGATATAATTAAAATGTTGACCTAAAAGAAAGACCTGTATGAAAATTACCATTCTTTCAGAAAACAATATTTATAGAAAAAACAAAATATAAATATTTGAACATCAGAGCCCTTGACAAAAATCAAGCTTTTCTTTCTGGTGGAATATACCCGGTACTTAACACATCTGAGGACAAACCTGTGAAGGATTGATCTATTCCCCTTCCAAATGTAGTGTTTCCTAGCCACACAAGCCGAACAGCAGTATTACTTTAAATTTGTAAGTAAAGAGGTGCGCAAATCAGTTCACTGTAGTAAGTCCTACTTCTAAAACATAAAGTGCTGTGATTCTTCTGAAATGAATCTCCTCTATAGAAAAAGAAATATTTAATCATCTGTATTGTTTGATAGTATTTGAATATACCACACCAATTTCAAATGTTTCCCAGGAAAAAGAGGATTTCAAGATGACAAAAATGAATCATTTTTGCACAACAGCCAAACCATTGTTAATTCCCTATGCTACTTGCTTACCACTTGCCATTTTTGAACAGATAGTACCAAACATTCAATACATGAGTCAAGCAGGACTCATTTTCTCCCAGATTACTCCTTATAGAAAGGTAACTCTCCAGGCTGTCATTAAACTGTTGCATGCAAGAGTCTAATCCTGCAAATGCTCACAGCGATAGGGCAAGCCCATTGCCTTTGCTGTGACAGCCCTGCAGTCAAGTGCCTGTGGTTGTGCATTTTTGACTCAGAATATTCCTAAAATACAGCAACAGAATATTACGCTTTTCAGCTATAGAAAAAGTTAGAATGTGTCAAACACAATGGGCAGAAGAGTATTGCTAGAAGGATAAGAGTGTTGCTGGAAAGAGGCAGACAAATCTGCCAGGCTCTCTAGTGCAAGGAGCCAAAATGTATAAATGAGCCATAATGTGGCAAAGTGACCCTGCCCCTTCAGCACTCCCATGTGCCTACCAGACCTTTCTCCTTAAAAAGAAATGAATGCAAAAGTCACGCTCAATGAGGTGGGCTAACATAGTAAAGAGGAGATGCTTACATCGAAGGCCCTCTACAGAGATACAAGTGCTTGTATCTGAGGGTGTTTTGACCCTTCCTTAAGATAAAGAGATGAAGTGCCCTCTGGAGATGCATTTCCCTCTCTCCACAGCGGGTCTAGGTGTCTGCTCCAGACCACTTGCCTGACTAAAGTGACCAAGGTGCGGTGAGATGAACCCCACCTTTGCTGTTGAGTCAGTCTGGGGTTTTCAGTCTTTGTTCACCACCTTTATTCTCAGATTGTCATGTAAAAGAATTCCAGGGCATATTTTAGGATTATTTATTCCTTATTGATTCATATGCCGTGGGAGAACATGACTGAGGTTTATTGCTCCCAGTAGCAGCAGCAGTAGACATTAAAATGATAATATATCCATTTTTTGAGGCAGGGAAAAGCTGTGGACAGCCAGCTATTTAAAATATTTCAGAAGACAGTAATTCTCCTAGGGAACCTTGAAATGGCCAAAATTACCAGTCATAGATTAGGATTTAAGAAAACTACTCTGCAGTTCCCAACCCCTGAGACTGGAAAATTGTTTTCCCTTCCAGATTTGTACTAGTTATTAGAGGAAGATAAGAAAATATGAAGCAAAGTAAACATAATGAAATCTCAGGTTGCAAGGAAGAGTAAAAATGAACAGATTCTTTAGAGAAGATGTCAGCTTTTTCTCACAGGAAAAATAGTTTGGGATATAAAATACAACCTGAGCACTAGGGAAAATGGTGTAACGTTTCCTGTCCTGGCAGAGACTTTTGGGTTGGCCCTGGAGAAATTCGTTGCATACAGTCAGCCACTGTCACAACCTTTGGCATTTTAGTAAAAACCAAAGTTTTTCAGTTTAGCTGATTATTGGAGAATTTAATAATTTACTTTAAAAAATAAAGTAGTTCATTAACTTCTAGGTTGCTCTCAACCGTTTTTAGCTTGTTGATTTTCAAGCCACTTTCATTGTTATTATTCTTAAGAGGTAAAATTGCCAGATTTTACCCTTTTAAGTGTTACCTTTGGGAGAGGGTAATGATTTTTGCTTTCTGCTTGTTTCCTCCATTATCTTAATATAGATTAAAGCAATAAGGCGAGGGAGACATATGCATGTGCAAGTACCACAGAAGCCAATAGGACTCCTTCTCTGTGCAAAAAGTTAAACAAGCTTGTGTGTTTGCAGAGACCAATGTTTTACCAGCACATATTTGTCAAAATTCCTTGTAGCAGAGTGAAGGTACTGCAGAAATGCAACAATCCTGTCAGCAGACCTTCACAACATGCCTCACAAATTAAGAAAACAGGGCATTGCACTTTCAGCATCAAGCATTTTTTCCTTGAACTGGTAGCACACAGAACCCGTTGCTGTCTGGCTTTGCTTGTTAAAAAGGAAAGTTATCTAGTATCATCAGTATTTACTGTTGGCCATTGAATAACACACCACCATGGAAATGGAGCACCTGGCCACCTTCACTCATATCAGATGAGACATGCACCCCTGAGTCATGCTCTGAGGATCAGTTAGTGTTTGCTTGGACAGCCATTCCCAAAATGGTAAGATCATTCTGCTGACCTTTTAACTGACTTGAAATATTTTTTCTTCCACATGGCTCCCGGCTTAAATTGTTTGTTTGGTCAGTTCTCTCATGCTTTAACCTTCAGGATTATTTTACCTCACTATATACATCTCATAAGGCTTTTGGCTGCCAGTAATAGATTTATATTGGAGAGCAGATTTAGAGGGCTTTACCTCTTTTCCCCAAATTCCCTGCCTCCACTCTGTTTTCCCTCACTCTTTGACCCTAGATAGTAGTTTAATACTAAAGAGGGTGGTGTATCAGGTGTATGCTCCTCCTTGCCCACAGGCCTCCTCTTCCTCGGCTCGTAGAACCTCCAGTCCCATGAGGACTCCATCAGCCCCTTCTAACCCTCTGCAGTTCTGAATACTAGGGGCAAGAGCAAGGACACTAAAAAATAGTCCATCCCTTTTGTAATATTTAGCATTTCTTCCTTCACCTTCTCCTTACCTGTTTAGACTGCAAACTGTGGTTCTCAAGTTTTGTCTACTGTAAATCACCTAATGAATTCGTCATATTAGTAGGGAATAAATAAAGCCATTGCATTTGTAATCAAAAGGAATGCTGAATAACTTTCTGGAGATTTAGATAAAGCAGAAATACATGCTTTCCAACTCCTTATGTGCTTCACTGAAGTTATAAAATATGGGGTTTGGTTCTGTGGCTTTCATATCCAGGGGAAGAATAAGCATGGAAGAGGCATGATACTTCTGTTGGCACCTTATGTCAGAGCTAACGAGACCTCAGAAGCAGTAACTCTCTTAACCTTGCAATAAAAATATTTAGTTGTAATAAGATATATATATATATACAACAAGGTAACTATGTTGTGGGTGTTGTCTCATTTAGGCCCAGACATCTTTCATACTCTTGATGACAGGTTTGAGTTCAAGTTCATTTCATCAGCAAGAGGTCAACGATCACTATCCAATGGGCTGATATCCATTAGCCTCATTGTTTCACTCTCAACTCCTTGTCCTAGTCTTGTCAATAGTGATAACCTGGACTGGTTATCTGCCTGTTTTTCCAACAGCGGGTCTTCACTCTTCTGGATTGCTTTTGGATTTTCTCCTAAAACTGAGTCAGAGGACACTTATCCTGTCTTCCTGAGAGTATTCCTTCAGGAAACCTCCAAGGAATTTGTCAGCTAAAGATCACCCAAATTTCTGTGTGATTAATATTCATTTACAGAGAGGTAAATGAATGGACAAAATCCTGTTTCTATTGAAATCAGCGGAAAAAGCGCACAGTTTCACGTCACCTGTTGGAGAGGAGACAGACGGTCAATTCACCGTTGCTAACCATGTGGATGCCCCAGCTCCACAGACAGCCCTGGTCCCCAGGGCGTGATGAGGAGCATGGTGCAGAGGCAACAGCAGCGTAGACTCAGGTACCTCCTGACAGAGCCAGCGCTGCCAAGCCCTGGCAGCCCGTGCCTTCCCTCGGCCCTTGCCAGGGTTCCCCAAGAACTGAGCAGTGGAGGTGCGGCAGCAAAATAGGTCTTGAGCTTCTCTGGGTCCACCTGCCCCCCCTCACCTGTTTCCATCTAAGGAGAGATGCTTTGCAGGGTAAGGGACATATGTCCCACGTGGGTGGTTGGGCAACAGGGCTGGGGTCCCAGCGAGCACCCTTCTGCTGTGTGGCTCCTGTCCCTGTTCAGCGTCCCGCGGGGTACTGTGCCACCCAAGGGCAGGGTCCTGGAGATAGTCTCACAGGTATAGCTCCTCCTAGAGCAAACCGTTGGTGTTTACAGACTCATGGCCTCTTGTTTTTTCTTACTTGCTAGCTTTTTGGTTTTGGAGGAATGTGTTCACCTCTTTCTCTCCCACAGACTTTGACACAGTAAAGATTCCCCATGCCCCTTGAAAACAGTGAAAACAGACTCCATCCACTTAACTCTCATGGTTTCTGAGTTTATGTAATACTTCATCACCACACTTACAGGACTGAAATTAGCCAGCAGTTATTGTTTGCATTATTACAGGCAGCCCACAGCTAGGGAGTCAGTATGTGGTAGCCAAAGTATGCACTTTGCCACCAATCACAGGTGGTGACAATACAGTGTACACTTCACTGCCTGCTGTCATCACTCTCAACAAGACATTTCAGTGGTGTTGAGCTTTGAAATCAGATTTCAAGGCGACAAGAGCCCTCAGGATTGTGGAATTTAAAGTCGGTCTTTATCTTCAAAGCAGCCTGCACAGCTAACGTGCCATATTTTTGTTTATGCTAGTGCTACATCTGTAATCCTTAAGATTTGCCAAACTGATCGCAAGGTAGCCACAAGGGAAGGGAAGAGGAAAGAGAACAGAGAGATTTAATCAGGGCTATATTCCCAATATGTTGTCTATTAAAAACAAGCTTGCCTTCGGTACGTGAGGACTGCAACACGGCAGAGATCTGTCTAGTGCTCTTGTGGCACTGACATGTTGAAAGCCACATCACAGGCACGTCAGTTCCCCCTCTCCACAGGGGAGTGGGTTCTTCCTTCAAATATCCTCTCCTGCTTTTTTCTGTGTTGTTTTTGAAGGCTTTCACCTCTTCTGTTGCTATTTTCAAAGGGTGGGAGGAAAGATAAGGTTACAAGGCAGCGTGGGCACAGTTACAGTCTGATTCCTGGTGAATGCACAATGGGACATGGAAATCCAAGGCAAGGGAAGCGAAGGGAGAAGCCAGCTCCAGGTGGAGACATGGTTTTGGAATTAATCTTTACTTGCACTCGTGAGATTTCAATCGCAGCCATTGTGAAATAAATGTTTGGGGAGAACCACAAGAAAGAAGTAACCGCCTCAAAGGGGCATCCTGGTTCCTTATAGGTGCACTTGTGTGGTGCATTTATGTTTGCTTTTACTGTGTGGTGCATTATGTCCTCTATGGGGAGAACTGGCCCAGCAAGGCCCAGTAATGCTCAGGAGCAGCCCAGGTTTGCAGTATCAGCATCCTCGCTGGCTTGTGCTCTCTCTAGCAGTGAAATCTAGTCTGGATGCTTCTGTCAGATATCTATCCATCTTAGAGAACACCATAGTCTCAGATACTGAAAGAAGAGTTTGGGGGGGGGGATATAATTGAAACTTTGTTTTAAATGTCAACATGTTATTTTTGCCCAGGGTAAAAATAAAGTGATAATAAATCAATTAGCTTTTTTTAACGGCATCTTTGACAACCCAATGTGGAATAATTTGGAGTATAATAAGGCATTTTATTAAATTCTCTTCTACCTTTTCTGCAGTCCTTGGTGGGACAGAGCAGTAGAGCTGAGCTCAGGGTGCTCAGGTGGGCTCCTGACAGACTGTTCTGCCCTCTGCAGTTATAAAGCCTCAGTCAATGAGCATGTCGTCAAGAGATTTCACTGCCAGTGAATTTCACCTACACATCACTGAGGCCAGAAGGATGTCTCTATGAGCAGTAGTAGTAAAAATTAAACTTCAAAAACAAACGAATGTCTACATTTCATTGGGAAGTTAGCCAGGGGGCATAGAACTGAAGTGAAGAGCCCAGGCTGTTAGTGATGCAGCAAGACAGAAGAAGGTAGTCAGCAGCTGCCAAAAATTTTACTAGGGAAAATGTGTAAAAATCCCCTTTATCTGGAAGTGGCAAAAAGCCTCAGCACTTTGGCAATGATATTGAACGCAGAGCAGCACAGCACTGTCCTTCACTTATCTCTGCTTCTAATTCAGTCATTTCATTTACTGTGTATTTGTGTACTGTGCATTTTTATGGGGATCCGGAGGATTTAACTGTTACTGGTTTGGCTGCTGCACTTAGTGTCATGCAGCAGCACCTCACACATGGGAATAATTTTAGATATGCTTTTTTTATGCAAGTGGATATGGCTTTTCTCTTTGCTTTGTTATAATCTGGTTTAACTTTGAGATACCAAGTTAATTGGTGCTCAAGGAAGAAGTCAATCCCTCTGCTCCCTACAAGTGGAATCAGTGCTCTGTGGTGTCCACTGGGGCAACTGGTTTGCCTTCAGGCAGCAGACAGCAGCATAGGGTCCATCTTCAGTCTTCCTCTGCCATGCCTTGATGCACCGCGAGCTCATTGAATGAGTGTCCCCAAATGGAAGAGGGGAGAAGCCCCATGCCAGCAGTGTCTCCAGTGACTTGGTCATTCAGAGCATGTTTAAATGGTTTTGAGTAACATAGACTCAGCATTAGGCCATGCCTTCAGAGCACGATCGGCATCCTCGTGCTCAATGTCAAGTTGTCCCTTTGACTTAGTGAGTGAAGCGACCTCACACCCTGGCAGCACCTCACCTACAGTGGCCAGGTCTGTGGTGGTCACAGCCAGAACTTCCTTGTAAGTGACCCTGGAGTGGAGGGCAAATAGCGATATAAAAACCCGGATGCCAATGTTAAAAGGTTAAGGAGGCATTTTCACACAGTCTCAGGTTTGGCTAGTGATAACGAATAGCAGCCGAGATAGGCCAGCACAGAGTGAAAATGAAACTCAGACTTCACCATGCTGACCAGAAAAAAGAGGCCATTTTTCTCTTTCCACATGCAATACTAACTGGGTTCTGTGTGCAGCTGCCTCTGGCCACTGACAGCCTCATCAGTGACCTCCAGCCTCTGGTCTCCACTTCACTGCCTTCCCATGTCCTCTGGCGTCTGCACTTCTGCGGAGAATCTCCCTGCAAAGTCCCCCCAACAAATCTGGGATGAGTAGGCTAAGTCCCACACTTGGAGAGCTGATGGATCTCAAAAATATGGATCTCAGCTTTTTAAAGGAATGCCAAGGTAAACTTTAAAGTCCTGTGAATGGATTTGACCTCACTGAAGTCAGTGGGAGTTTGTTATTGCCTTTAGTGGGAGGAGAATTTTATGCCATTAATGTTCAGCATCTGCCCATACCCGCAATCTCCTTGGAAAAATGTTGTCCTCAGATAGGAAGTAGCATGTCAAACTTCAGGAGAAATTAATTTATTTGGGAAGAAACAGAGAGGAGTTAGAAATTGCAATAATTAATGGAAATGCCACATGACCTTTAATGATAATTTTCCTTAGGGAGTTTTGTTTCAAAAAAGACAGGCCTCACCTGTGAGCAGCACACAGGCACTGTCTGGTTAAACGGGAAATGGTTAGTAGGAATCCCTCAGCAAAACACACCAGTACAGATGCTCCCGAAGCTGCTACATCTGCTTCTTTGAAAAACACTTCTTCCACATCCTCTGCTACGGTGCCAATGTGCACTCTTGGGAGATGGATAAAAGCACACTCCAGATTTTCACATGCCAAAGTGGGAATAATGATTCACTAATTAATCCCTCCTTAACAAAACAACAAAATTACTTGAAGAAAAAAAACAACAGTAAACACTATTAGACTTTTCTGCAATGCTAGAGAAAAATGGGAACCATTCTAAAATTAGGTGCGTGTGTGCAGGGGGAACAATATCCTGCAGCATTGCCCGAGATACTCATGAGATGAGCCTTTCTTTAATTGGGATTTGTCTCACGCATGTAATTTATTAAAGAAAAAAATGAACTGAACACAAAAATTTGCTTTTTAACAATGTGTTTATGTTTATGCCATTTCTTAAAAATTGCTCAAGACTTACATTATCAGCAAGAAAAGATGACCTTTATAATTCTTCTAGAGTCAATGATGATGACCAGCAAAATGAGTGTTGGTTGTGCAAATTAAGGGCCTGGAGGCAGTCTTAACTTACTCAGTCAAGTTTCTCTTCAGACTTCAAAGCATTCTGGAGAGCCGAATAGATGCAACAAAACTGTTTGGGTCAGTGCTTCCTTTTTTAGTATTCATTTTCTGTCCTCCTTTTACTGGCTGATTTCCAAAGTGTGGGACAACATCTTGGAGCCTAAACACAGACTGCAGAAAACAGGCCATGCAACCATTGCTTGTTTTGGTGTGATAATAATGAATTTTGTCTGGGGAAAAGAAAAGGAGAGTCTGCTTATAGCAGCATCTCACTCTATCCTGCACAGAAGGAACAAAACAGTCATCCATCTAATTCTAACATATATAATTTATAATATGTTTATGCTTTTTCTTTGCTGACAACTTTAATACGTAGTTGCCCTACAGTCTTAAATAGAAAAAATACTACAATTCTGGGCTCAAGTTTAACCCCTTCCCTCCAGCTTTTCTGTGATAGTGTGTGTCTTGGGAGAAGGGGATGGCTTCGGATATTCCCGTCCATCATGCTGTTGTTGATCTTCCTACCTGATGACAAAGAAACCACCCACCATTGCAGGCCTCTCCGGGTACAAAAATTACTGGCCTATCCGTCAGTCCAGCGGAGAGGGCTGACAAGACATACTACACTCAAATGTAAAACACATGGCTGCAAAACACTTAGTTTCCTGGCAATAATTAAGAATGCTACTTGGCAGGTTGGCAGCCACATAAAACAACTGTTAGTCAGCTTTAAATTTATTACTTTCCCAGCTTATTGAAATGAAACCCATATTATAAACGTATGTATGAAACGAGGCCTCAGATGATGAAACGACATGCACATAAAGTCAAGGCAGAAGTAAATCGTCTCAGGAGAGCTTTAAAAAGTCGTTGTGTCCTAAAGCAAGCAGAGCAAAGTACACCTTCTGGGGTGAGACACCTGAAAGCTCACCTGCCTCTCCCGGCTGACTGCCGTCAACCACCTGAAATACCAAAAGCATCAAAATGCTTGCTGAGTTGAATACAAAACAGAACAGAGAAAAGCTAATTGCCCTTGAGTTTGCTTTCACCTTTACAGTTATGTAGGAAGAGGTGCCAGGATACCCAGGATACATACATGTAGGCAACCTTATTAGGCCCTGTACAATTGCCGTAAATAAAATAAACAAGCTGCTGGGTGCCTTTCTGCTCTCTCTGTGCCATTTTGCCTGGCCAGCGTGGCAGCCCGGCCCAGCGTAACTGTCCTCACGATCCCCATGATCGCAACCCCTTCCTTTTGCTGATCAGCAGACGTCAGCTCTGTCCTCCTGTAGCTTCCATTTTTTTGTTGGCCCAGACAGCTCAAGCCCTTCCCATCCCTCTTCAAGAGCCAAGCTCTCCATTCCCCAGCTCGTCTTAGAAAAGGCTGATCCAGCTTGACTTCATCCTTGTGAATTTCTGGGGATGAACATAGGCTGCCAGGGGAGGAGGCAGGGGCTTTTTCTGTGCCACATCTCCTGCCCACCTCCCCCCTGCCCCCCAGGACCGCAGGGCATCCCCTGGCCTCAAAGGCAGGAGGAGAAACCAAACTCCTCTGGGTGTCCAGGCAGGGGATTCAACTGCAGTGCAACTTCGTTATGTGCATTTTTTTCCTGCTGGAAAACAATGGAGATTTACGATTATCTAGCGCCTGCTTTTAAGGGTCCTGAAATGATTTCAAAATTTAGATCCAAATCCTGTAAACACTCTGCCATATGACTGACTTGACTTGCATGAAGCAACACTTGCTGGCTCTTTGAGGTTTCTCGTAAAGGAAAGCTGTACATGTGCTAAAGTGTTTGCAGAATCAGCTCCTTGGAGCTAAATTCTCATTTTAAATAGCTGCACTGCTCTTCCTGCAGCCACTGGCCTCTTCAGGACATTCAGGTTTCCTCTGGGGTAGAAAAGCTTTAGGTGTTTGGGCTGCAGTAAGCCAATGCTGTGCAGTTTGCTGCTCTGAGCCCTTCCCTCTGCCCCGCCAAGAGGATCAGAGCGAATCTGCCTGCTCCAGACTGGCTTACTCTGGTGAGTAACTGTTTCCAAGCAATTCACTGAGCTGCTATTACCTTAAGTGTACTGAAATCAAAGATAATCTAGTATTGAGAAACTACATTAAGAAACTGTCTGATTATCTGTTTGCAAGTTCTTGACAAACTTTTCAATGGAGAATGTTGTAGGTGATTTACTTAGACCTTAATGCATGTTCCTAGGAATGGCACCCTGAATTTTTCCTGAAGAGCTAGTGCCTATGGCTTGGTACACCCAAAAAGCCGTATAATCAGCATGCATGCTCAGTTAGTTTTGATACTGGACTGAGGATTTTTTCCCCCCCTGTAAGTATTTACCAAAAAATCCATACATATGCTGGAATCTAAATGAAACCTTCATATACTTCTGTAAACATGAAATATGCCAAAATGGTAGTTTTCAGCTTGAAAAACTCAGGTTTCAAAAATAATTATTTAAGTGTCCTTGTCTGGGCATGACCATAAGGTCCATCCTGCATAATGGAACATCAACAGCTTTATCAAAACCAGTATGCATCTGTGGAATGTCTTCACATCAGTGAAATGCAGTATTTCAAAGAGAAATAGTTCCATGAATCTTCCTGTATGATCATTTCCAAATAATGATGCCAACAATGCATCAATTCTTAAAGCAGAAAACAATGAGCAAATCAGTGTTACAGAAACATATAGCAATCATTTTGTCCCTAACAACTTGTTACTGTCTTTTGCAGTTAATACCATGACAGTATCCCAGACAGAAGCGTTTTCACAGAGGTAGTGAGTGGTTTGAACCTAAGCATTTTGCATCATACAGACTGTGAAATAGCAAAATAGACATAGGCACTCAAAGCCCAAACCACATTATTACTCTTCTCCTAAAACATTATAAAAACCTGTGTTCTCACTGGTGATACGAGTACCTACTTACAGGGTAAGCATAAAATCTCAAGGAAGGGAGGAAATAGTGTCTCCATGTGAAGAGGATGTATGTCAACAGTCAGCTGTTAGATGGAAAGGAGTAGATGCAGGAACAGCAGGGAAAAGATGGATACGTAGGAAACTGAAAGTAAGAAGACCGAGTGTTAAAGGGAGCAAAGGAAAAATTATAGGGTGAAGGAAAAGTCAGAGATGAAAGGGGAGAAAAGCAAAAGAGAAAGGAGACGAAGTAATTTTATGGGGGAGGAAGAAAAGAGAACGAAGGTAAGAACAGAGTGGAAAGAGAAGAAGGAAAAAAACCCAAGGCTCAAAGCTGGGGGGCAAAAGGAAGAGCAGAATAAAAAATCGTTGGAGAGAAAAAAACAGAACAGGGAAAAAAATAGCGTGAGGCAGTTGTAATTGATGTGCTTTTTTTTTTTTTTTTTTTTAAGGAAGCTTAATTCCAGGATGTTACAGTAAATAAAAAATACACAAGCATTTTCTAGCATGTGTGTATATACACTTCTGTATAGATAGATACACTTACACCCAAATGGACATCTTGAGCAGCCTATAAAACCATACCACAATCCCCTCAGAAAAACCACAACTGTAAACTGTGCACATGCACACATGGTTGTGGTAAATGCAGAGCAGTTGTGATAGACGTTTCTCGGCTGCTTAAAAGATATTGCCCAGACGGCTTTCATCCCGTCTGGTAGGCCTGCTAGAGTGGCGGGGAAAAGCACAAGGAAGAGGCCAAGAAAAGTCCCGAGAGGAAAAGTTTGCCCAGAGCCCTTTGTATTGGCATAGGGAGGAGAGAGCAAAAAGAGTCCTGGAATAAGTATCAGTTAATCTAGCTACCTGGAAAGAAAAAATTGATGAGGCAGAAGGAGGAATACAGAAACTTTTGCATGTGTCACAAAACCAACCATTCTTCCACACTATATGCAAAGAAACATGGGAAGTGACTGCTGGTGAATCTTTCAGGAAGACTTTGCTTTATGCTGGTACACAGTCCCATACGTTTAGATGACACTGTAAAAAAACCAAAACAAACCAGCACCACCCCCAAATCCACAATGAAAACAAACAGAAGAAGAGAGAAATAAGGGAAATCAAAGCAGTGAAAAACCAGACCAGTTTCTCCCCTGCTTTTTCTCAGATAGCTGAAGCACAAGAGAGTTTGCTTATATGAGGACTGCATTTCTGTTGCAATTCCCTGTTTTGATTTGTGAAGATTATTTGCAATTTTGGCACTTCGGTCTGAAGTTTCCCAGTATCCCTCCTCCACCCATGAAATAAAAAGTTACATCTTTCTGATGAAAGGTGTTGAGGCAAAGCTGAAAAAAAATCTAAGTTCTTTCAAATAAAAACCTCTGGGAAATAATACCCAGCATGGATATTTTCTTGAAAACATTTATCTTGCAGTATGGAAGAATATAATTATCACTTAAATAATTTTTTCCTATTTTTCTCATTTCTAATTATTAAGTTTTGTACTTATGTGTGCTTCTGAGCCATGGTTTTAGGATTTGTAAAAGTGTTACCAATCCAGACTCTAACTTGGGGATTTTTTGTGACGTTTTGGGGTGCTTCTTTGCTAAAACCCCTTTGTTCTGGGGGAGAGGAATTCTAAATCCTCCCCAGCTCCTGAAATTTCTGAAATGCCCCCACCTGATAGAGGCTCAGAGTCTGTTTTCTGGCTGTTTTCCAGCTGCCAACTGAAGTCCCAGTCAGTAATGGCATTCTCTTAAAATACGTCAAGGGTAGAAGTTTTATGATGTACTGTACACACGTGCTACTAAAAATTTGCAGCAGGGCAAGTCATTTGTAATGGACTTTTTTCACTTGTGAATTATCTGCAGACAGACTGACTTTTTTTTTTTTTCCTAATCTGATTTATTATTTGCAGTTTGTTTCCAATTTCCACTGGTAATTTTTGATCTGCACTTCCCCTGCCCATCTTTTTATTATGAAATTCTGATAATAAAAATTTGAAATGGGACCTTTCAGCTGCATGTTTGGTTTGGTTTTTGTGACCTGATCGAATGAGGGAAATTCTTTAGTTTTTTTATTTCTGGTGGGCATACCCTCAATATAAATTAAGCATTAGCTTTCTATATTCCATAAAGTTTGCTTTCATCTTAGAAGAGACAAAAAGCACCACATAGGCCTAATCGAAACCTGTGCTCAGCTTAAAAAAGGATTTTGTGCTTTGCTACAGATACAAAGACATTTTTCCTAAATTGTCACAAATTGCCCAATGAAAAATTATCTCCTGTTTTCTTACCTTTAATGGCTCATGCAAGCAAAGCACTCCTTTTTCCTTTAGAAGAGCGAGTGGACTTAGGGTCTGCTAAAACCAATAGATGCTGGTATTTGCCATGATTAAGTAGCAGCTCATGGTGACAGAAGTCAGCAGAGAAGCGGCAGAAAGCTCCCGTTTGCTTTAACAGAGCTTCAGCATCACCTACAAAGAAAGCCCGTAAACCACTGCAGTTTCGTTGGACGTTCACATTTTTTGCTGAGCTGCTGAAGGTGAGAGCAGAGGGTGTGGGAACGGCTGGTTCCCGCTTTGCTGGGAGCGGGAGGCAGCGCCTGCCTTTCTCGGGGTCCGTCACGGCATCTGCACCATCGCTGGGGGCATGGGAGGGCTGCGGGGCCGTCGTCGGCCAGGGCTGCAAAGGCAAGGCAGAGAGCACAAACAGCGTCCAGCGCTCCCGGACGTCGAGGAAATGTTTAATGTCAAGGCATGTTTTATGTCAATCAAACACATAAACCACTGTTACTGTTACTGGGACTGCATAAGCCCATAAAGATGCACTTTTAAACCTTTAAAAGTAAGGTACCGTAATTACATCTAATAGAACCCTCCGGGTCCCAGGGGTGCCTTTCCTGCTTTTAAGATACCCAAGGTGGATGAGGTAAAGGAGGAAAAAAACCTTCCTTAGAGCTCTGAGGGCAGAAAAATGCAAAC
This sequence comes from Elanus axillaris, assembly GCA_026212715.1. Classification (NCBI taxonomy): domain Eukaryota; kingdom Metazoa; phylum Chordata; class Aves; order Accipitriformes; family Accipitridae; genus Elanus; species Elanus axillaris. The sequence goes on along the minus strand of JANZLQ010000013.1, from coordinate 10,247,704 downwards.
GTTGTCCAATTCCGTGTGCAAGATCTCTCAAGCCTTGATTTATTGGCTTTAATAACTGTGGGATCTCTCTCCGCTTTTTGGCTTGAGAAATTGAAGCCATGAGGTTGTGCGAATGTCTTCCTTCCAGAATAATCTGCTCTAGTGCCATTCATTGGGGAAAGCCAGCAGGCTCGCTTTATTTGAGCTGCATGATGCTCTTTTAAAACTTGTTTTAAATCTAACTTCATCCTAAAGCAGCCTCCTTTCACAAAAAAAAAAAAAAAAAAAAGGTCTCTCTGGGAAGCAAAAGGCTCATCCTTGCCCTACAGAAAAGTGCAAGCGACTCCACCGTGGTTAACGTCGCATAATGATTTTATGACATAGCCACTCTTCTTCATGAGCAAAGACGGCTGAGCTTTGGGATGCCACGCTCACTTTCTTGGGGGAACCGCAGGTCAGTCACTGTGCCGGGGATAACGATGGCTCCTATCAGAGGAAAAAGCAAAAGGAGGAATTAGGCATCTGAAATTCAGGGAGCCGTGGATTAAAATTAGGTTGCTGAAGCTGTGACTGTCCGCCGTCTTCCGTCACCCCCACCACCCCAGCAGACACTGCTGCCTTTGAGGCAGAAGCCACCAGTTTTAGCCCTGAATGCAGGACACGGCCCCCCCCCGGCCCCATTCCTGGCGTGGCTGGGGGCAGCCGCAGTGGGCGCACGTCCCGGTGCTGCCCCCGGGATGGAGGGCCGTGCCCCGCAGCTGATCCTGCCATCTGATTTCAATCCGCTGCCACGCGTCCAAAGCGCGGGAGCATCTCCAGCCACATGCGAGGTGGAGGGCTGCCGGCCCTGGGCGAGGAGGCGAGGGGCACGATGGCCGTCCATCCCTTGTCCGATGGGGTTTGGCAGGATTTCTTGTCTGCTGGGGTTTGTTTCCAACTGGACCTGAAAAATCCCGCTTCGGGATTTGGAGACAGTGGCAGAAGTGTGGGGAGTAAAAAGTTGACAGTGCAGTATAGTACAGTCACTGGAGAAACTGGACTTTTTTCCAGGTATATTTTTAAACTGAAACAAGCCTTGGAGGTTAAAGCAGCGCTTTTTGAAATTCCCTATCAAGTGTAACTGGCAGGGGCCCATGGACCAGCTCCACCAGCCCGCACGAAGCTTTCCACTGTCTTCTCCAGTGCGGGCAATTAGCATTGGCTGGGAATTTTTCAACAAAACACTCCTTCATTATAAAATGCTAGTTCATTGGCACCAGTATTTTCATGAAAAGAATGGTTTCTGAGGTCTGACGTGAAAATTCTGGGGAAACCAAGACAGCACATCCCAAAATAATTTGCTATTCAGGGCACTCCATCCTGAACTGGACGGAGCTGAGCCTGGAAACTGTATTTTTCATATTACAGGTGAATTTCCAAACACCAGACTGTTGTAAGACAGATGTTGGCTTCTTTTTTATGGGAAAACATAGCTGGTGGGTCTGAGTGTTGCACTCATTACGATTCAATAAACCTGGGGCTTCACAAACGGGAAAACTTTCCTACCCAGTTCTCTAATGAACAGCTTGAAAAACATTCATTAAAAAAAAAAAAAAAAGGTTTAATTCACATATCGTGTGTGTGCAACTGTTTATTTGTATCTATGAATATTTGTTAATAAGGGAGAGGAGGGATGAATCCTGGTCTAACTATACATTGTTTGAGGAGCAGTGAACTGAATGAAAAGGAAAAGCCAGGAAATTCCAAGCTGAGATTCCCAGTTGACAGTACATCTGTCACTTGCTTCTTGATATGCTTTTTATTTCCCATGACGGCAAGAATTTCCATATATGAGGATTCACTTTAACTTTGAATTTCCTGATTTTTGTCAGGACGTGGAACAGTTTTAATGTTGTATACATAATGAGCAGTTTTAATCTCTTGTTTGGTTACTGGAGACAAGCCCAACATTATTTTACGCGCCCCTACGCCTTTCCAAGTTAGTCATTTCAGGGTTCAAGCACAACTAGACTTTCCTGAGCTAGCACTAACACTTTTGGCAAAGAGATCGGGGCGCACCGTACATCTTTTTTTTCCTCGCAGGAGGCTCCTCTCTGCCTGCCGGCTGGGTTTCCCTGGCCTCTAGCTGCTCCAGCTTCTCAGGGTTTATTTGCAGTGTGTGGTAATCTAAATTCCTCATGAACACCTTCCATCACTCGCTTGCTGATCCGTGTCCTGTTCTTTTGGCTGAATTACATTTTAAAGTCCCTCCTGGCTTCCCTTGGTCGGGTCTGACGCTGGCTGCTATGAAATGACCCTTGTCCTGATTGACTATCACTCATGTTTGCTCTAAAAAAATACAATGTACCTATAGTGTTAAAGCAAATAAGCCACATGTCATATTAGCAAATACGTGCAGTTAAAGACCAGTAGACCAGAAAGGGCCCACCTCGTATTGTCTTATGATTGATATTTAAATATTTCTCCCCTCAGAGGTGGGAACTCAGTCGGATACGGTCTGTGTGGCCCTTTCCCACCAGTCCTGAGTGACCAATAATTAATTTATGCTGAATGTAATTACTCCCTTGTTAACAGTAGTTTTTCTGCACTTTCTCTCAGTTGGCTCTGGAGACGTACATGTTGAGTGTGATGTATGACTCCTGGCACAGAATGAAACCCTAGCCCCGTGAAAAGACATAGATAAAGTGAGGTTGCTCCATTACTCGCTAATGAATTTATAGGCTCACCGCTCTTATCTCAAATGCAGCAGAGAAAAATTCTTAGAGGCTATTAGTGTAGTCTTGAAATAAAGATATTGGGACTTGGGTTTAGCCATTCTTCTCTGTCCTGTCACTTCAATGGGCTCTTCAAAACAACAACAACAAAAAATGCTCTCAATCTAAAGGAAGGAGAGCGAGACAGACAGCTGCTGTGGCCTGGGCTGCACGTTCGCCAAGAAACGCCAGGGCTGGAAAAGCAAGGAATAATGAAAACACTTCCCACGTGATGATTCATTAATGGCACATAGGCGTGTGCAAAGCTACACAGTACAGCGGGGGATGCATTACAGATACTGAGCTGCTGCAGCTATTGTGTTTCAAAGCGGTAGTCATGCTAATGTGGTGCTGGCAGGCAGACGTGAGCCTTTTTGGAAGGCACTATAATAGCTTCCTAGAAATTAAAGACAGAAGGGGCTAGCGGATCGTATACCCTGTCCTCCTAAATACCACAGGCTGCTAGGATTCATGCAAAAGCCTTATACCATGTCCAAAACTGTCACTTAAGGCAAACATTTTATCCTTAAGAAGCTGAGCTCGGTGTCAGCAGCAGAAGAAACCCAGGGCCTGGTGCCTCCTGGGTGAGAGCCCCTCATGCTGGTGGGATACGAGGTAGGTTTAACATGCTCAGGCAATCCTGCCAGGCAAAAATCATGCCCCAGGCCACAGGGCTGGGTAGAAAACCCCCAAGAGCCAGTTAAGTCTGGTCTAGAAGGGGAAACACTTGCTCAGCCCAAAGGTGAACATCCATCCCTGGGCTTGCAGGCAAGGCACATCCACAGCGGTGGGGGCTCCGCACGCCCATCAGTGAAGGGGATAATTCAGTGGAAGCTGGGTGGGGAGGAGATTGGGAGCTCAGGAGCTGAACTGCTGCAGGAAAGGGGGGGGGGGAAATCCTTCCTGACTCTACCACATGGAAAACCACTTGTTTTGGCACATGTGTGGGAAGTTTCTTGAAGGCCAATTAAAAAATTAGGTGTGTCAATAGCCTGCTAGCTGTTGTGCAGAAACCTGTATTTTAAACCGTAGGGGGTAACAAAGGCCCTGTTGCAGTCTGCTGGGTAAAATTTAATTTATACCAGTCAGCAGACCCTGGAGATCTAACCTGATACTGCCACACACTGAACGGGGTCGGAGAACAGACCCCTAGGAAGATGGTGGGGAGGGGCAGGTGACAAGGGCTGTTGGCCTCAATATAACAATCTGAAAAGAGCAAATGCGAGAAAATATTTACAGCCGAAATCATCAAAGCAACCACTAAGTGGTAATGCAGGAGACTACTAGGAAAGGCATTGCTCTGACAGTGGCATTACCACTTTCCTCTAGGAGATAACTTTGTCTAAGAGGCTGAGCAAGAGTGAGAGGGCAACGGGTCAGATGGGGATCGTGGCACCAGTCTACTTATCTCCAGACGTCTTCGTTTGGTAATATGGGAAAGCAGGGTCAGAAGAGATGATGAAAGCCATTTCACCCTCCTGCAGCTAGAAAAGCCACTGCAACTACATTTCAGACAGAGCGACCGTGGAAGAGCCTTGCTGACTCTCAGAGGGTCTGACCACGCGGCGTGTCGGCCCTGCAAAGCTCAGCTGGTGGGGCATGGGGGAGAGCAAAGCTGTGCTTCAGATCTGTTCTCCTTCTCTTTCCCTTGTTGCAGACTTCCTCACGGTTTGCCTTGAAGAAAGTGGGATTTGGCTTCTGCACGGCCCAGAGAAGGGGCAGGTTTTCACAGCGGGCTAGCGGGGACGGAGGAGGTGGGTGGCCGCAGGTCTAAGTCAGGGCATCCCGGCAGGGCTGGGAGCCATGGGGCTGGGAGCCCGCCTGGCAGGACGTGGTGGACTGCACTTGCCTTCCTTCCTCACGGCCCGGCTTAGTGAGCAGGGCTCCTGCCCGCAGCCGCGGCTTTTTTCATGGAAAACAAAGCCCTTTTTCTTTCTTTTTTTTTTTTATATTTTTTTTTCCCTTGGATTTGGCTGTTGGAAAGGAGCTAGAAACTATTTGCACCAGGAAATACAGGCTGAAGAATGAGTGTGTCAGCCCAAGTCCACTTGGCAGAGCTGCTTCAGCTGCAGAAGTGAGGCAGCAATGCGTTAGGAGGCCTGCTAATTGTCAGTGAAGACAAAATGAATAGCTGTGGATTAATTCAGCACTTCTACTATTGTTTTTCTAGAAGAAAACTTCTTGTTTCTAGGAAAGAACCAGGGATCGGTGTTTCCGCTCAAGCACACATTTTTATTGATCAGACATTCGCTAGGTCTTCTGGGGCTATAAAAAAAAGTATGGGCATTTCCAGAAATGTCCTTCACCGATGAATCCTTACCAGTACAACGCCAAATCTCAGACTGGTCAGTTTGCTTTTGGGGACTGTTGCTATTAAAGAGAACACAATTAAAAATATTTCTTTAATGTAAAACATGAACACAGTAATGAGGTGGATTTTTTTAGCAGAAACAGAACCGACTTTATCTTTTGACGGTAGAAGACTTGCTGCAATGGATTGTCTCTGGTGAGCAAGGAATTACAAAGCACGCCCTGGAAGACAGTGGCAGACACAAGTGAAACAGGGTAAAGTCCACCAGCTCCGCAAAGTCAGGTTTAATGTTTTACACTCTCTTAAGCAGAGATCACAATGTATCAGATTTAAAGCAAGGCAAATCCTCCTTCACTGATGGTGAAGGCCTCTGTCAGGAGAATTCTGTATGAAAGCAAAAATTCAAACATTTTTCACAGACAACAACCTCTGTACTGCTGGCTGCAAAAGGGTTTGGCATCAAGGTCCTGAAATGAAGGCAGCTATCTACAGTATAGACTTTGTCAAAAGAGGGACAGTATATCTTTTTTAATTATTTTATGCAGACAGCTTTCATGTGTTAATCTTTATATCATTTTATATTTGTAATACCACAGTTTCTGATGTGCAACTGCTTAGAGAGAAGAAATGGATCATTTAGGTAACACGGGAACTTGGTTGGCATTACTCAACATTTACATCTAACCTGAATATGCGAGGGTATTTTACGCATTAAATCTTACAAGAGGAAGGAAAGGAAAGAAGAAAAGTTCTCTTTTTCACACCACACCAGATCCAGTTGAGACTGGATACATGGAGTAAATACCAAGAGTGAAATTCTAGCCCCATTGAAGTTAATGGCAAAATTCCCATTGACTTCAGCTGGGCCAGGATTTCACCCTTTGAGTATTTCCAGCTCAACCAGAAGCAGGAAATACTGGAAAGCTCTTGACAGAGCCTGTTCTCATGATATTTCCAGTCCAAATTTTCAGGCCCTGTTATTCTGCATTGTTTAGATCACACAGTAAAATAAGAAGGGTGTTGGGAATATGCTGTGCTAGAAATACTTCAGAAAGTAAATGTAGAAATGGAGATGAGATTTAAATTAAAGGGAAAAAGGATGAATGAGGTGACTTCATGTAGAAAGTGATATAGTGAGTTTTGGGTTGACTTTATTAGCTCACTATTACATAACAGAATGGTTGTAACATTCTGTGGAAATGACATATGAGCTGGTACACTACATTTATATAATTTTCACTGAACATAACTCCTGCACAATGTGGAAAATGAGTACACTGAAATCTTTACCCCAAGTTGCACTGTCGTGCCGTAGCTGCACACAATGCTTTCCCAGAGCTCTGCGGTGCCACTGCTGCAAACTGCCTCAGGAAGGACAAAAGCTGCAGAATACAGTAGTCTTTCATATACAGGTAATTAAAAGGAAATACAACCGCTGTGGCCTGAAGGCCTTGGACAGGAGAGGGGCTCTCTCTGCCACCATCTGTTGGTGAACATGGGAAAGAAAGTGTGTTGAACGTCCTCGTCTGCAGAGACCTGCCCAGACCCCAGCCACAGAGATGCTCCCCAGGGCAAAAAGTTTTCTCCTTCCAGCCGCAGTACCAATCACAAGGGCAATGGGGCAACAGGGAGACCTGCCTCTGCATGCATCCCGACCCAGAACCCCTCCCGGGTATCTGGGAGGTTTGTCGTACCCCAGTACGGAGAGTCTCTCAGCCCGTTGGTGAAAGAAACAGGCAAAGAGCTTTATTTGAAAGAAAAGAGTTTAAGGAAAGACTCCCAGAGAGTTGCTGTGCTTCTGCTGTGCCTCCCCAAGGGACCCCGTGCACCCAGCACTGCTCCCCAGTATCCCAGTATGAACACAGTCTCCTGCCATGGTGTTCCTGTTCGACATGCTTCCCTGCCTTTCTCACAGTTTTCCTAAAACCAGAGCTTGCAAATTACCTGTTTTGGCTCAAGTTTTCATCTGTGTTCCTGTAGCCCACAGCTGCCCTGGAGGTGCGAGTGCCGCTCTCACTCCCTTCTCGAAGGGACGGTGGCCACAGGATTTGTGTTCCTCTTTCCCTCTCCCATCCTTCCCTCAGTCCAGGAACTTGAATTTCTGTGGGGAACTTGCCGTTTGGATGGGAACGCAATCTCTAGCTAGCCACAGGACTATTCATTAGTCAATAGTCAATGCAATGGTCTTTGGGTATTCTAGGTGTCCGTAATGCCCCTCGTATTTCCACTATTTTTCAATAAATATCGTGCTCCCAAAATACACGTCAGATATCTTTCTCCTAGTTAGCCACCAAATACAGGTAAAATTAGTAGGTCTGGGTTAGTCTCAGGCAAACCTAGGAAGCATTCCCCAGGCATGGGGATTATGTCTGTCAGAGGCCACATCTGGATTTTGGCCTTCACTAGCCACTGAGAGTAGCTGCAGTGGACCTTACTGGGTAAGGAGGCGGCAGTGATGGAGAAGCACATTTTGTCATTTATTGAGTTACTTCTCTCCTGAGCCCAGTAACTGGTACAATTTCCAGGAGAGCATTCAGTCCTGATTTAAAAATATCAAAAGTTGGGCTGTCCTCCACCTTACGCAGTAAGTCCTTTCTGAAGTATAATTGGGAAAAAGCAATTGCTTTTTCCAGTTTGCATTTGCCTGTCTTTCAAGCTTCCAGTAATTTGTTCTGGCCATGTCTGTCTTTGCTCCGTTAATAAGTGGAGCCTGAGTAGCCCACCGGTTCCTCCTGGTGAAGGTATTACCTGGTGTAATCAAGTGGCTTCTCAGTCTTCTTCTTGATAACTTAAACAGATTGAATTCTTTAAGAGCTTCAGTGTAGGGCATTTTCTCCAGTCCCTGAATCATTTTTACGGCTTTCTTCTGCACCTTCTCCAGTTTTTCAATATCCTTTTTTTATAATGCGAACATCAGAAGCCTATACAGCGCTGCAGTATCTGGTTAATAGGCTGTAGATAACTTTCTCGGTCTGTTTTCTGAAGTTGACACTGGGTTCCCTTTTACCTCGAGTAAAATCTTTGCCATTCCCCTCACAGACAGGGGGCTGGTCTGCAGGGTCTGCCGCAGGCAGGGGCAAATGTGCTCTGCCTGCAGCGTGATGCGGGCAGCCGTGGGCTGGCTGGGACCCAGCCGTGGCGTAGACCCGGTGAGTGCAGCAATAGGCTCTGGTTCACGAGCCTGGCTAGGAGCTGCTCCTATTAACTTGGGCTCAGGTCCGTGCTAACCTGGCGACACAGATTTTGGGCAGAGCACAGGGAGGGCAAGCTCCTGCCTGCCAGCAAGGCTATGTATGGAGAGGTTTGGGGTTTTTTTCTACTATTGTGAGCAGGGAATATCACCTATTAAGGTATTTAGTGGTAAAGGTATTTAGGAAAAGAAAATCTAAGGACAGATATTTAGTGAGCCTAGAAATGTTGGGCAAAGAGGTTTATTCCTCCTTAAAAGGATGCCAGGTTTATTGCTGCTGACAGCACCTGGCAAAGGTCTTACAAAACCACATAATGTAAGGGGAACTCCCCGTTTTGGTTGGTAGAAGGCTTGCACGAAAGGATTTGTCAGTCTGTGGGTTCAAGCTACACCTTCACTAATTTAACAGAGTAGGATGACATAAGCTCCTATTTTGAAGAATTCCTGCAATGCTCTTCATTGCTTGGATAGCCTTTAATTTTTTCATATAGCTTCAACTTCAAAACAAAAAAGGAAGAGGAAATGATAGCAGCTTTTCTTCATAAAGGGTACAACCCATATGTAAGAGAACAGTCACAGGGGCTATAAAGAAAAAACGTGAAAAAAATCTGGTTTTTAAACTGCACAATTATAGATGGGCAACTTACCTGGAGAGCAGGTCCCCAGCTGCACTGACGCAATGGGCAGAGGTGACCTCGCGTCACTGCTGTGCCCCTCCACCTCGGGATGACCACTGGCACAGCGGCCAAGGAATGGCCACATCTCTAGTGACAGTGGTTCCTCAGACCTGGGCTGCCATACCTACTGCTGGAGACTGTAGGCCGTAGTTAGAGATATGACACGGTGCCCTGAGAGGAAGTGAGACAGAAGGTGCTTTGGCCACCCAGACTGGGGTGAATAGTGGGTTTGATTATGCTGGTGGGAGTCAGGAGTCCGAGGAGAGCAGAGAGATACCACTGCTCACCCCAGGACCTCCTGCAGGAGAAAAAGGTAGCTGTACGGACCTGGTGGGGCAGCAGAAGAAGAGCAGGGAGCCCAAGTACGGGAAGGTGCCCTGCAAGGACCAGAGAGGCCTGACGCAGCAGTCAGCTGCTGCGTTATGGTGTTTCCAGTTAAAAGGATTTAATGAAGGAGCATGCCTGCCCAGCCTTACAGCCTAAAGTCTGTGGCTCTCGGGAGTGAAAACGACTCGCATCCACTCCGTGACAACTGTAGGGGGTAAAAGAAGGAAGGACCTCCTTTCCTCTGCCTGAAAAATATACTGAAGGCAAGAGCGTGGCTTAAAACATAGCCACAAACTGTGATAAAAGGAGTTTTATCAAAGCCAAACCCAAACTCTTTTGGATGTGGAGGCCTGTATTAACATAAGAGATGAAAACCAGAATCTCGTCTGGTCAATCTATTCCCTATTAAAAGCCAGTTCCAGGAAACCCAAGTACTCCCCCACGCTGGGAGGGCTCAGGCTCAATGTGCCTGGATTAAGAACGCAGCTATCAGCTCAGGAGATGAAGATTGATGTTCTCCTGGTCCTAGATGCAGAGTTTAATACGAGGACACTTTCTGTGGCCAAGCCAGATGCTTGATCGACACGGGGTGAGAAGGGAGCCCAGGAACAGCTCTGCCTTTACTGTGCTTTTACACCGAAGGAACATTGCAGATGGGGTTTCTCCTTCACAGCACTCCCAGACAATTTGCCAGCTTTATGCAGTCTTCCTTAGCTAATAATTTCTTTTCTTGCTCTGATGTTTCCTTGTACATGGTTGATGCATGCAAGTACATGCTTGAAAATGTGTACTTTCCTGGTCTGGAGAGCTGTTAAGTGTATTGAACAATAATTCAGGGCTTCAATTTCTTAAAATGAGCCACAGTGAAGGTACAGGTACAGGATGTTGGGATGCTGGTCTGCAAATAATGTCAGGGGTTATAATTTCATTCATGACAAATGGAAACAAATATATCTGTAGGCAAGATCTGTGGTTACTGAACAACGGAGTTCTTTTAGCAGCTCCCCTCACTCTTCACCCGGGTGATCTCCCTGGATTGCATCCACCTCTGCTATGGTCGTCACCTAATAAATGAGATAGAGGATCTGGCCTAGCATTGGGCGGCTTTAAGATGTTTGGGATTTGTGTGCCACATGGGACCTCCAAAGATGCTTGCTGAGTATGGGAAGTTGGAGCAGGACTTCATGTAACAAACCCACTGTTGTTATAAACAGCCTCATAGACTTCAGATAACAGAAGTTCTCTTTCAAACCTAGGTCACTTGTTTGTTTTAGAGAGCCATTTGTCCAGGTGGACTTTAAAAGCCTTATTTTTTAGGGAAATACTTGATTGCTCTTTTGTGTTGCATAATATTTCAGGAAAAAGATAGATTGGAAGACTTTTAATGCACTTGGTCTGATTTAGAAACAAAATTCAAAGACTTAATGAGAGGTAGGTAGAACATTTCTCTGTCAACAATTCATGACTTTTGGAGATGTTCAAAACTGCTTTTCTTTTTAGAAAAACTCTTTATTTTAATGCTTTCTATCAAACTTTGAAAATGTCCTTCAGGTCCAATACCTTTAGCTTGAATTTAAAAAGAAAACTTTTGTTCATCTCTCAGAAGAACAAGCCTGTTTTCTAACAGCTTCTGCAGTTTGAAAGAGAAACTAAACTTTTCTGTTTTAAAGGAAAAGGATTCTGCCAAAACTTCCATTTTTTGTATCAACAGGCTCAAGGTTTGACTTGGATAGCTCTTTTTTATTATTTCTCTGAAAGAGGCCAGCTATTTTTTCCAAAAGCATATGCATTTCTACTAATAGTTTGGCTTTGATGCAACAGCATTTTTCAATAAAAATAACTGAAATATTCCAACAACTATTAAGAATATTTATTTGCCTCCATTTCGCCTTCATCTCTTGAACAAAAAGCTTTCAAAATTTTCTAAATGCAGAATGACTTCACAGCTGGCCTCCTCCTGCTGTTTGTTTTTAAGCAGCAATATGTGAATATCGTGTTATTTGTAAGACTGTAATGCTCAAATTATGGCAGGTACGGATTAGTGCCATCACTAAAATTGGCAGCATGATGTAACTCAAGTTGAGCACCTCAGCCATCCCTGCGGATTGGCATGTGAAGCGACATGTAACTGGGGGTTTCTTGATTTCTGTTAAGGTTTGCACTTCTTTAATTACAGCATCAGCTGGGGAAAAAATTATTCTTTTTAGAAACCTGTGGCAAGTGATTGGGTTAGCTTATGGATAATGTCGTTATTGAATCTGAAGGCAAACATAAACGCTGAAAAGAGGGTTCTGTGCATTTATTTGGTTTTGGTTTATTTTAATTTTTTATAAAAATGAAGACCTAAAGGTCCTGATTTACAAGGCTGACATGTCTCTGCAATGGCAGTAATTACAGCTGGAAAATGTAATTTATCCGTTTAATTCCAGAAAGGCTTAATTTTGTAATCCTTACTCTCTTTCTCATTTTGTTCCCCCATTAAGCCTGATGCCTTTCCAGGACAGACCATTTTTTGTCCTTTATTATAAAAATCAGGCAATCTTTTTTTTTTTTTTTTTTTTAAGGACATGCATTGTCTTAAAAGTTTGTGTCACCAGTCAAAATAACACCATCGCTTCTGAAAATGTTTTCATTTTCTGACATGTACGGAGGTGCCATAAAGCGGTGCTGACAACTTCATCTCTCGCATTCCACAAATCTTATCAAGATATATCATCAGAAAACCGCACGGGCTATATCCGGACTCTGACAAACCTGAAACATGGCCTGCCAGCCACAGATAAGGCTTGAAATGTTGGTCACTGAAAAGGTGATAACAGTAACAAGGATCAAATGCATGTACAACTTCACCTTTAGACAGCTGTGGTTTTTGGCTGAGCCGCGACGTTGGAGAAATCGTTGCTCTGCCTTTGCCGATACGCCGACACACTGCGCACAGCAGGTCAGAGTGAAAGCATGGGTACGGCAATGGCTGTAGGTAGCTCGCATTTTGGAAGAAGCCCAAATGTAAACCTCGGGGGTCACCAGGAGCACTGAAAAGCTCCAGGGAAAGCCTGACGCTTTGTTTGAGGGATCAAAGGGATTGTGGCGCTTTGTTGTTCCAAACGTGGAGAAAAATTGCAAAATGCCACAGCAGAAATAATAAATGCATCCCATCCCTTCCCCCTCAAAGCCTCTTACAGGAGGTCTTGCCATCTTTTTGGTCCTCAGAGGGAAAATCTGAAACAAAAATAAAACTACTCGAAGCCGTTCCACAAAACAGTAAACTGGCTCTATACGCATTTTTGGTTAATCTTGGGATTTAAATGTATCACTATTATCGTAAAAAAAAATGCAGTTCTTAAACCGGAATTTATAATCATTTGCTTAATGGTGCTTTCTCCATGCCATCCGTTTCCAAACAAAGCTTAGTTTATGGCTATCATAAGAGATTATGTTCCCTTACAGTTGCAGTATTTCTTCTATAATGATTTATTTTAAAGGGCTTCACCATGATAGCTCTCCAACTTTGTTCCTTCCTGTATATCACTGTTCAGGGTCAAAAGCTGGAAAAAGGGCTGGTCCCAGAGGCCTAACATATTTCACCAGTGGAGACTCTGGCTTTTCACTTCTCCTTCTCTCCTCATCACTTTATGCTTAAAGAATAACAGATGTGGAAACATTTAGAAAAGAACTAATTGAATTTCACATAACACAATTTAGCATTGTTTGAGGAAGTACCTAAATCAACAGCACATTTTCTGAAAGGCCCAGCGTTGCCTAATTAGAACACCAAACGTGTGACTAATTGGCCACACTTACACCAAAGGCTCTGTCGCAGATGAACGGCTGCCTATTCATCTTAGCTAAACTTAGGCCAGCGGTTTGGCTGTGAGGTAACTGTGGTTGTTTTAAATGAGCTGTGCCAAACATAACGGGAAAACTCGGCAATGGTAGGAGAACAAATCCATGTAAGAGCAGAGGAGTAATCAGGACACTTACGCTCCGGCAGCACCCGGAGGATTACCAGGAGATTATCAGCACATAAATTATTGGATTCTTGGTGCTCTGTAATTGGGACACTTAATAGCCTGCTCTTTATCATGTCTACTCCATTGTCTTTAAAAGCTCAGCATCTAATTAAAAAGTAAACTGATATTATCAGGAAAGGCTCCACTCTGCCCAGCTCTTGCCACTGCTGGATCTGTTTTTTGCATGCAACAGGATGCTTTCTTTTCTTCCTTCTCTTCCTTATTTCTTTCCATGCCTGCCTGCATTCCTTTTATTCCCTTCCTTGCTTCCTTATTTTTTCTTTTTTTCCCTTTCTTCTTTCTTTCTTTCTCTTTCTCTTTTCTTCTTTCTTTTTTCTTCTTTCTTTCTCTCTTCCTTTATTTCTCTCTCTGTCTTCCCTTCTCCCTTCCCTCAGCTCTTTTTCTCCCATCTTCTTTCTCTCTTTCTTTCTTTGTCTCTCTGTCTCCCCCGTTCTCCTTGCCTCCTCCCCTCCCTGCCTCCCTCCTTTCTTTATTAATTCCTTCCTTCTTTTCCTTCTTTTCCTCCTTCCTTTTGTCCTTTCTTTTTTCTTTCCACCTTGAAGAAATGAAGAGCGCCGTGCTAAACTCTCTTTTCTGCTGGAACATGGCAGTGGTGCTGTGAGGGTGCCTGGCAATGCACATTGCTTCAGGAAACCCCAAGGCTGGCTGCTGAAGTTTTGCATTGTTTCCTCTAAAAGGGTTTATCAGCTTGAAAATAAGCATGAAAGCAGTGGGATTGGGGGAATAGGATTGGACAGTTTCATCCATACCTGCCAACAGCCCCAAGTTTAGATAGGATCATTAGAAATTTTACAAACAGGTTCTGAGAAATTCAGCATCCCAAGAATATTGGCATCTTTTTCACCCATGCCACAGGCTGCTCACCTCTATACTTTCTGCTAACTCTGAAAGATTCCTCCTCTCCCCCAGTGCAACATCCCTGCAGCCTGCAACCACCACTGCTGCGGTCCTGGTCACCTTCCCGCGGTGCCTGGCACGGGGACGAAAGCAGCCCACGCACATCGTCCCCATCCTGCAAGGGGACAAGGGCTCTTCCCCGTGCACTGGGGAGTAGTTGGGTGGATGCAGCTGGGACCTCCTGCCCTGCCCTCAGCCTCCAACCCACCCTCCGAAGCGCAGCCTGCCCTGGTCACCCGAGCTGCCCGGCTCTGCTGAGCCCAAATACGGGGGGCAAAGGCAAGCGTGGAGCAGAGGATTTTGTAGGGAGGTGGCAGGGAGCCTGCATGAGGCAGCTGCATGTTTTGTTTGCCTGGAGGCCTGAAACAGCTCTCATGGCCTGCACAACCCCTTCTGGTCGTGGTACTCGTACACTGTACTGGTTTGAAAGAAATTTATTTGCTCGACTTGTGCGTCACATAAATAAAAGAGGGGGTAGCGCTGCTGAGTTTGCTAAGGTCTTTGTTTAGCATTTCTTGAGTGGTAAATTGTGGATTGCTGCTGATGGGAAAGCTGCTCCAGAAAAGTCAAAGCTTCCAGAAAAAATGCAAGAAATGCTGTGGAATATGATGGGGGTTTCAGATGAGTGCAATAGCAGTCTTGCTCTGAAACACTACATGAATTTCACCACATTTCCTTAGCTCTCTGCCTCTTCTCTTGTTTGGGGTTCCCACCCCCCACCTCTGCCTCTCCGTCACACAGCTTTAAGGACACATTTCGTCCTTTCACATAAAGTCACTTGCTGTATTAACAAAGATGAAAACAGTGCCAGTATGTCAGCAAGTGTTGCAGTTGACAAGCTGCGATACAGCTCCCGCAGTGAGACCATAAGCAGCCTTGGCCCCACCAGCAGAGCCTGGGAAGCTCGGGCAGGAGAGATGCAGCCTGTACTTGCCCCACACGAGCAAAACCTGCCTAGAGAAAATGGCTTTCCCTAAGAATAAATGACTGCAGATTGGCACAGGAGGGAGGAGAGAGAGAGAGATCCGGGATTAGGCCAGATTCATTGCTGTTAGAAGCGTCCATTTTTCCCCCCTGTATTCAGAAGCATTATTTGGCTGGGATAACCAGTTCATGTGTGTGTCACCTAAGGCAAAAATAATGGGAATGAAAGTTCCATAGGCCAGTAAATAAGAAAAGGAATTTAAGAGATCATTTAAATCATCCTTCTGTCCATATCTAGGTCATCACCATGTAAATATTTGCTTAAAACCCCTTTATTCCCGGCCTTCACTATCCTTAGAGGTAGCAAGTTGGTTTTTTTTTTAATATTTAACCTCGACCTTCCCTGCAAGTGGTTAATCCTTTTATTTTATGTCCTATCTATCATGGACGTGAAAATCAGAACCCTTCTTCCTCTTTGCAGCAGTGCTTTACATATTTGAAACTCTTTAGCTTGTCCTTTCTTCTCAGGACTAAACAACTCCATTCATTCATCTTTCTCCAGGGGTCATGTTTTTAATAGACCTCTGGTCGCTCCCTTTGCTTTCTTCCCAACTCCCATTCCATGCAACTATGATCTTTCAGCCTGTCAGCAGTGTCAAAGACTGGAGATCCCAACCCACCCAAAGATACCGAGGGTTTGCACCCACAGATGCCCAGCTAGGATCAAATAATGAGCAAAAAATTGTGCTTTAATGATGCTGACAATTAATCCTCTTCAGGACTCTTATGGCAGAACTTTTTTTTTCATTTGAATCTATTCAGGTTTTGCTGCTCATACTTTCAGCTGAAAGAAAAAATTTGTCTCCGCCTAATAACATAATTCATTAGCAAGATCAGTCTTTGATAAAATCTCTCAGACAATTAAAGGTGTGATATAAATACATACCTGTATGTGTGTACGCACATATGCTTCTGTATGTAAAGCACAGCTGCAGTGCTTAAAAATGAACTCTAATCTGCCTGTTTCAGTCACATGGACCAGTTTTTCTCTTTCTATTAGTTCTGCTGTGGTAATTCGCTTACCACAAATTCTCCCCAATTTATGTGGGAAGAAAGTGATGAAAAGTTCAAAGCGTGCACAGCAGAAAGAATCAGTTGCATCGACTTTCAGTTTCATTCCACATAATAAGGGTAATCTAATACCTGCAGACTGGAGGAAAACAAAACAGAGAAGCAGTTAATTTCAAGTACCTGAATAACATAGCCTTAAAAACTACATGAAAATATAATTTATACTTTCTTATTGATTGCTCACAGGTATTAACAATATCCCTGGCAGTGTCGTGCATTGATCCCCAGGTGAGCGATGTGTACCATAGGGGATGTCTGAATGTGCATTCCTTGCATTGTACATCAGTCCTGGGCTCTGTAAGGATGACTTGAACTCATACCAGCCAGTCACAACAAAACTGCCCAAAGCAGAGCAAAGGAAAGCCGCTTCCTCTGCCATTTTTTGAGCATGTTTGCCCTCTCTGTAGTAGCTGGCAAAGGGTGGGCCACTGCTCCAAAACTAGGCCAGATTTCAGTGGTGCCGCAGCGAAGAGCAGGTCTCTGCCTGCTTTTATGACTGTGGCCTCTGTCAAATTGATGCCAACTCATAAAATGCCTTTTAATTATAATGACTGATTAGTTCCTTGATGAATCTTGACTCTGGTTTGCAGCCCAGTCACTTGTTGACACTTCATACAGCTCAATCCTGACAATACATGAATAGCCACTTGTTCAGGTGTACCAGTCCCCTTCCAACCCCCTGCCAACCTCCAGCCCTGCAAGGCTGCCCAGTGCTTTGGGAACACTCAAAACCAGCTTCCAAAACCAGCAAAGATCCCTGTGGCGTGCATACCAGTGCTGCTTCTTCCCTTCCCTTTCCTTCTAGAATTAGATAAACTACTCCACCCACTTCCTTTCTTGTTTAAAATATCTTATCCAAACGTGCATGTATTACAGAAATATCATTGAATTCTATCATTTAGCATTTGAAACTAAATCTATGTTTCTTGAGTGCAGGCTGGATGGTTTTCCTCTTTCTCCTAAGCCAGGAATAACCTTTTTTTTTTGTTTTTTTTTGTTATGACTTGTAGCTGATACTGCACTTGCTGTTGTCCTTTATAGATACAGTTGGCATTCGTGGTTGCCCAAACCTCTCCCTTACAAGACCCCATTTTCACTTGCTTATATGCTTCTGAATTTTAACTTTTTTGCCTGAAACTTTCTGTGCTGGATGTTGTTGCCTTGGGCTGATCTTTTTGGGAGAGATTCAGCAAACAGAGTTCCATTATTTTTATAAACAAGGATAGGAAGAAATGTAGCTCTGTCAAGAAAGAAAAATTTATAACCAGTTGGTTCAGAAAACTTAGCTCTACCATACATCAAGATGGGATATAGAGTTTGGCCTGGACCTTCTCTTGTTGCTAAAGACACATGCTACATTATTCCTATGAAAGTTCATCCACATGTCACAGAAGGGCATATTTCTGAAATCACCTATTTTTACTTCTGTTGTAGAAACTTTCCAAACACGTGGCCTCTGCTGGGTTTGCTTCACCTCATCTGCACTCAGTCAGCTGTGTAACTAACCTGTTCAGTAGTGAGCAGGGAGCAAGAATGGATATTTAAACACCAGGAAGAACTGCAAAATCAAGACTCGGAAGCTAGGCAATGCCAGAATTAAGGTTGCCCGAGCAATCCCATGATCCCTCCCTTTTGCATCACACAATGCTTAGACATACACTGTGTTTTCTATTCTCAAAACATTACTTTGTTTGGTACTCGTTAGAATCAGTTTTTTTCAGGATCATCTAGTGCAGAAAATAAAAGCGGGCAAGAAGACGAGCTTCAGGATAAAGGCGGCTCACTGGAGTCCACAGCAGTCCTTACTGCAGGGCCCCTATGGAAAGGCTGTGAGGTTCACGTGAGTCGTCCTGCTGAGATGGGAACTAGCTGCACGTTGCCTCTTGTCCCATATTTGAGACAACTGAAGCCCGGTTTACAAAAGTGCCAAGTGCTTAAGTGTAGATGGAGTCACTCTGAGCAGACACTAAAAGCTAAGTGCCATACTTACTTGGTTAGTGGTCTTGCTTTGCCTTTGATCCTTGTCCCCAGAAGTAAGAGCATGTCCATTATGTGTTGGTGTCTCAAACCAGTTGTAATTCATTGGCAGCTGCCAGTCACAGTTGTGCAGCCATGCTGTGTGTAGCACTGTTGTTACTACTCAAGCATGGTCTTTAGTCAAGCCAATACAGCGTTTTGGAAAAATCAGGCATCGCATGACTTGAACCGGCCACCCCAAGCTAGGCATTTTGCAAATGTGAGTATTGTGCTCTGTGCCTCAGCTTCTCTGCTGTAAAATGCAGCTAATTATAGTCCATGAATATTCATTTTAGAGATGCATTGTAAAGACAAACTATCTTGTGTGAATGAAGATGTGAAAGAAGGAAATGCCTCAAAAAAGCCCACGAAGAAACAAATAATGCTGCATCCCATGTCAAGAATAGAACATTAATTTTCAGCAAACTGCACATCATATTGTGTAGCTACCTGCATAATAGAGACATAATTAATATAATTGTTATATCTGTAAGAGTGGAAAGGGACTATGTAGCACCCACCATAGTGCAGAGAGAGAGGGGACAAGAGTGAAGCAGAGAGGAGAAGGGGACTTGGGACATGGAAGAACGTGCAGAACTTCTGTCCTTCCTGAGCTTCCACCACAGAAGAGCTGGAGTTAAATGCCACACACCCACCCAGGGCTAGTGGCTCTTTATATAGAGTGTCATTACACTACACAACTCATTGTCACAACAGACTGAAGATACCAAAATTTTCCTGCATTCAAAAAAAGAACTTAGGCCTATTAATGCTAAAAGGATCCCGATGAAACCTTAAAGTCACAAAGAGCTGGAAGCTGGGAGGACATACTAGTGAAAGCATCAGTATATGCTCATCATGTTGGTACACCCTGCTTTGGGTATCTACCCATGGCCACCACCAGAGACAAGAAGCTGAGACAGAGGGAGCTCTGTCCAAGTATTGATATGACCGTTTGTAGGTACTTCTTATAGCATTACAAGTGCATCTCAGCGAATTATGGATGTTTGGAAAGGGAATAGCAATCTTTTTTTCTGCATTAGTTGCAGAAAAGGCATCTTTATGGCCCCTGTGCACAAGTCATCATGTAGCTCTTGAGGGAGACTTTATGAGCAGAGCTCAGTCCCATTTTAACATAAATAGGCCTTTTTTACATTATGCCCTACTGACATGATGAAGGGGATGTGAACAGCTAGTCCTTTCAGATGGGATGAAAACAGTTTTATTGGAATAGACAGAACCAAACCACTTGCTGTACAGACTGTGCCCTACTCTTGCTCCTGAAGTGGAGACATTGCAGATGTAGAGCTCCTGCTCCATAACGTATACTGTAACCAATTGGATTTGTCTTCACTAGCAGGAGCAGATTTCAACAATATCTCTAAACTTAGAACAGGAAAGCACTGTAAATTTAGCTATTGTTGCTGGTAATTGTCCAGAATATATTTTCGCTCATTCTAAAAATGGCAGATTTAGAAACATTCCATATTTATCCAATAAACTGGAAGTGCTTTCAGATATCTACTACCCACTTAGAGCTTCTCTCAGAAGAATTTCCTGCAGTAAAGAGAACAGATGTTACAGGCGCACCCTGCATAATTATGTGTTGTGAACGTGTATCTCATGGCCAGCATCCACCTACTGTAGGCTTTGTAGAACCTCTTTTCTTCATCACTGTTCTATAAAGTAACCAAAGTCTTTAGATCCACAAACTTGGGTGTGCATGAGGCCATGTCAAAAAATTCTCCAGACTCATGGGCTGGAAGACTGAAGATCAGTTTGTCTTCCACCATGAGACAAAACACATGGTGATAGGTAACCTGAGGCCAGTATTTACAGCACTTAGAACAGGACACTTTTATCTGCTGCTGAAAATACCAATACCTTTCCTAAAGTTATGTTGATGTCCAGCCCGAGCTATCTGCTCATTTAACAGACTTCAACACATTTTTTTTTCCTACAGCAATGTTGGACTAGAACTGATTTATGAAACAAACTTGCCTTTTACTTCTCTTTTTCCCCATTTTTCATATTCATTGTTGCTCACACTTAACCTTTTGACTCTAATTCCTTAATCTGAATGATGCACACACAGGCTTTGTTCTTTCTGACAAGTCTTATAATTTTTTATCTCTGTCATCTATTTTTTCAGCCATTAGCTGATCTCAGGCTCTCTGTATCTATAATCTGTTTACATTCTTCTTCATTATTTAGTATTAGTGTAATTCTTTCAGCAATCTTTCTCTAGAGCTATTTTTTTGTTTCCTGCCCTTTGCTTTTCCTAAGCCAAATCTCTGTGACAACTACTCTTTAAAGAACAGCAAAAGCTTCAGTCAGAGAAACTGCTTTTTAAAAAACTGTTATGAAAAACTTGAAGCTAAAGGCTGCTCCCAAACCTTTGTGCATGGAGTATGGAGACAGACTCTGGTCCAACACAAGTAAGAAAAGGAAAACTTTGTCCAGAACATTTGCTGCAATTATTAATTGCTCTAGAAGACTGTTGGCAGTTGGGTGTCAGGTGATTTCATTAACAGGACCACTCCGAAGCTTGCGCCGCTGGCAAAAGCGCACTATTTATATTGCATGAAGTCTGCAAACAAAGTACACTATAACCCATCTATCCTAGTAAACTAACTAGTGCCAGGGCTGTCCTGAGGCCAACTGGCATAATTTGGTCATGTCCATACTATTAACCTTTTGCCTTCAAAACAAGGCAGCTGTTTTCAAACTGCATCTTGGGAATAATGTCTGGATCGTGCTTCTTCCTGAGCAGAGCCCGGGGACTGTTTGGGAGAGCAGTGGCTGGTCCAAGACAAAAGCCATCTGAGGAGCAATGCTAGACATGTAATAGTGACTGTGTGCTCAAGCTTGGGTCCATGCCCTGACGCTGTTTAATTTCCTAGTGTGGATGTAGCCTGCGTGCAAGTTTCTGAGCCTGTGCCTGAATTCTTGCTGCAGTTTACTTCAGAAGAAAATGAGCTAGCAATGAATATTAGCAACCCAGTAATCAAGGGTAACTCTGTTGTAATGGATGTCGTAATGAATGTGTTTAAAGCTGAATTTGGATTGCTTAGAGATTTTTTTAAAATTCTTTATTTTGGACCAAATTTTTTTGGACTTTATTTATATGTGTGGCGTCCTTTGGTACAGTGCTCGATCAAGAACATAAAAAAGATGTTGGCAAGTATTACATCTTTCAATTATTATCACCTGTAACTTTTGAAGCAATAATTAGAATATTAAATGTTTGGCCTAAATTTCTGACTGAAATTCCCTCAGCAGTTCACTGCAGGGAATTTCTCTCCTCAAACAGAGTGAGGCAATGTGCATTGAATGACATCCAACAGATGATGTTAAAAAGACATCAAGATCAGAGGACTTTTATTCTCTCTAAACACCCACATGACTGTGCACTGCTCACTTCATTAATCAACATTTTGGTTTTTTTTTTTCATTTTTTTTTCTGTGTGAAAGTCTTAGGCTATTTTTTCCTCCTCAGTTTTCAAATTCAAACAATTTTATAGAAAAACTGAGCCCATTACAAATATAATCTGATTTTCACTCTGGCCCCAAAGGACAGCAATACAAAAAAAAAAAAAAAAAAAAAACCAAACCCAAATAACCCATTCCATAGATAGGAAATGGAGGCACACAAAGACTGAAAGAAAAAGTATCCACTAATTTGGGGCGTCTGTTTTACATTGCTGCAAATCAGGTCCCTGGACACTCAGCAAGCCAACTATGTCTCATTACGGCTTGTCTGTGAAGGGTTTTTTCCTGAGAAAGACAGAGGATAAATTTGTGGCAGAATAACTATTCCAAAATAGTTTTATGAATAAGTAATTGTCAGCGTCCCTGCAGGAAGAGGTGAATTTAAGCAGACTGCTGAGTGCTGGGGTGCCAGGGGTGGGACAGAGCCCACCTGCTGGGGACAGTGATCCCGCAGGGACCACCCGGTCTGTTTTTAGGTGCGTGGCCCCCTTCTCCACACAGCCTCCAGCGGCGGGTCCTGGAGGCCCCTGCGTGCTCAATCACGCACCCTCAAGTCCATCAGGTGCACCCAGACCATCCCCTGTGTACGGTGCCACCGGCCTCCGGGCTCTTGCGCTCTCTCCAGTCTCACCCAAAGGCTTCCCAGAGCAGCTGGAAATGATGTCCCAGTTACTGCTTCAGTAAAGAAAAGAACTGATATTCACTGTAAATATCCATTGCAGAACAGAATGGAAAAACGTATCCTTTTGGCCAGATCCCAGAAAAAAAGGCTTTCCTTTTTTTCCAAAGGAGCAAAGGTTAACAAAAATGGATGAACATAACTGAAAATGATTGCCTCTATAGGCAAAGAGGAGCCATCTATGCTGATTTAAATCTGGAGCAATGTCTCTATAACTATCCAGACTTCATTGCTCATTTGTTTCAGAGCAACACCAGAAATACTCAGTTAACCCTCAGAAGACAGAGCTCAGTAAAAACTGTGGGGGGTGTGAGGAGCTGGCAGGGGAGGCAGGTGTAGCAAGCCAGAGGAAGCTGCTGGTAAGCTTGCATCAGTTTTGGAGCTGTTCTTGCTCAAAGTGTTCAATAGTGAACTTGGCACAAAAATGTAGTGTATGCCAATAAGATGAGTAGAGCATACAGAGTCAGGAGGAACCACTAGTACAGAGAGGAATCAAAATATCACATAAGGCAAATCGGGTGACCTTTAGAGCAAGGAGAAATGAAATAGTAAAGAAGTTATGCACAGTTTAATAATAATTTCTGATGTAAGTAAGGAATTCCTTAGCAGGGAACAACAGAGGAGGCGAGATGCCTGGGTATTCGAAGGACACCAGATGAGTATGACTCACCAATGTGAGATGGTTGTGCCAAAAATTTGAACTGTGTAAACAGTTCAAACAGCTACTAACGTACGACAAATGAGTTCAGACAGAAACAAGTGTATACAGGAGTTCAGGTCTACCTCTGCATGTTGCACATGCTGCTGCTCGCAGACCAGGCTGGGTTAACGATGGCTACACTGCACTGAACACCCCTTGGCAAAAGGGGCTGAGCAGGATATTACCCCTTTTCATTAAATTTTGGCCCTAGGACAAGTAGGATGTACACTGGTGATAGGCAACTTTGAGCTGGAAGCAAGAAGGATTGGGTCCGTTGGAGCAGTGAGTTCCACTGAGGGATTGTTGCTGGGAGCCGTGGAGCAAAAATTCAGCATCTGAAGTCACCTTCTCTGTTCTGCAGCTGTTTCTCTCATGGCAGTGATGGCAGTGAGGTGTTTGAGACAGATGTGGTAGCAACAGGTCTCTGTCCTGGCTGGCCCAACACTTCTGTTCTTGAATCAGGAGTGAACGCGAGTCTTTCCCCTGTGAGTAGAGAGAAGTAAATGAAATAAGAAAATAAAGCTAAGCACAGTGAGGAGCAGCACTTGCACATTAGCAAACTGCCAGGAAAAGAACGTATTCTTAAGTTTTCCCAACTGCTGGGCAATTCAGTGAAATATTTCGCATTGCATATAATTCCCTTGAAGTAAATACAAAATAACTGTGGATGTCTAAAAAAAAAGCCAGATCAAAACATTGCAACAAAAGCTAGCTATACCTTCCAACAACTTCCCCTGTGTATTACTGCATATACACACCTACACAATGATGACAGCTGTAAATATCTTATTCCACCCTTTCATAGATGTGCAAAATGTGTTGTTGATCCTTTCTCCAATAAAAAAATGCTGAGGCGCCATCACACAAAAGCCTGTTTTTTTCCTACCAGCAAATGTCTATAAAAATACAGTCATACATCTCTGTGATAGATAAGAAATACTAAAGGAGCAATAATAATTAATGGCCATACAAGATGAAACTCCAGTTGCTCAGACGGCTGTCTCCACATAATCTGTATTTTATACAAAAGGAGAAAGAACTCACTGGAATTTCAGCTGTGACCGGATAAAAACTGCCAACAAAAAGTGATAAGGAAAGTCTAATGTGCATATTAATCATGTTTATAGCGCCTCATTTGCTGATATATTAGCCTAAACTCCCTTTCAAAATACATTTTTGATCACTGGTAGAATCATTTAATACAATCAAACTTAAATAGGACCAATTAATGTTTCCATCTTCTATTAATTAAAAGTAATTGATTATGATGGCCTCTGTAATAAATCACAGAGCAAAAGAGTTTGAAAATGTTCTGTTGGATGAGTTGGATTTTTAATAATGTGGAAAGATTTTAGACCCAAACTATATCTTTACGTGTTTATTGCTGTAGTTTGCATTCCATGTTTTTACTATCTAAATAGTTTTTGAGACTACAATTTAGATCCAACAATCGCACATTATGTTAAAAGGCTGCCTGAAGAATTCTGCAGATCTTATGTTGGCAACTGCCTATCTGTTCATATAAATATGTAGGAATAGATAACTAAGTAAAGTCCAGAAAAGTGCATATAAATTACATCCCCTCTTTTTCCTTCTATTTCTTTAATTTAGAATTTCACCATTTGTCTTTACCTTCATTTCTCTACTGCTCCCAGCAAATATCCCCTTCACCATGGCACGATTTAAAGGTGTCCCAGCCATTTGTCAGGAACAATTTATTAAAAGAATCCCGGCTGTCCCATATGCTGTCTGATCAGGCTCCGTGCTTTGCACAAACGTATTTGCAATTCGTCATTGTCTGAGGCAGCTGCCATTGATAGCAGCAGACAACCTCCTTTAACTCAATAGCCATAGAAGCAGGCAGGTGAGGGTATTTTTTGCCTGTTAACTTGAAAAGTGCACCTCTTGTTTGTGTTTTCTGTGAGTTGATGCAATATCTGCTTCACAACTGTCTGTGGAGGCAACGTGGCATTTTTCTGCCTGGAGACTGAAGCAGTGAAGCATTGCACTGGACAAGAATCCCAGAGAAAGCCTCTGCACGTGAATAGAAAGCTGTCCTAAAGAATATGTGTCCATCTGCATGGAGAGGAAGGGAGACACTTGGGGCTGAGGAAAGCTTGTTTGGCGTTTCTCAGTCGTATTTGAAAAATATCTATTTCATAACAGCAGCAGGAGTATCGCATGAGTGTTTCATATGCTTCCTGTGTGATTTGCAAATCTCTCCCACAGGCTTATATGACCTGCTGCATCTTTCCATGTCTTCCACCACATATCCCTTCCAACCGTTATTAGATTTCTCCAATGGCACCAAGACTGGCCCATTAATGGCCACATTCTTCACTGCAAATAATTGCCAAATTAGTACTCCCTAAGTAAGTGCATGCTAGAGAATTGGTCCTTTAATAGTTTCTTCAGAAGTAAATGCTTCTTATCATGCTAGATAAGACTCCAGCCATTCATTTTCTCCTTGCTTGGAGTCATTTTTCTGCATCCCATGCTCCGGAGTGTTGGTATGTCCCTG
Source organism: Elanus axillaris (assembly GCA_026212715.1). Classification (NCBI taxonomy): domain Eukaryota; kingdom Metazoa; phylum Chordata; class Aves; order Accipitriformes; family Accipitridae; genus Elanus; species Elanus axillaris. Next base: position 10,222,076 of record JANZLQ010000013.1, on the reverse strand, counting down.
TACGTCCTCCTGTTTACGTCAATGGGCTGTAGTGATTATTCTATCACCACGTTCATGTTACATTTTTGGACACTTCAAGGTTATGTGATTTACTGGGTAATCCTACGTTTTTTGAGAAATTAAGTGTCTCTGCTCTCCTAGCCTTTCTCAGAGAACTGCCAGATCCTGCTGCAGTGGGCCTCCCTCCCACGCACAGCCAGCATGACTTCAGATGAGCTTGCCTTCCTCTGTATGGGGCTTTTCAGTTGTGCCAAGCTAACTCAGACAGACTCACAGCACTGAAAAATAAATATTTTGCCCACCGAGCTCACCTGCACATCTTGTGAGCTACCAGATCAAGGCCCAGCCTGGGATGGGGTAAAATGTGACCTAGATTTGAATGCAAAATTCTGTGTCAAACTGTAAATCCATCTTTTGTTTCCTTCTAAAGAAGATATGCTAATTTCACTAAATAAATTTCTTAGTAAGAGTTCAAATAATTGTTGGGTGAATAGTGTGCCAGGATTACTTCATGTTCCCAAATTATAAGATCCATCTACTGGAATTTTAGTTGGAGCTTTGATTTCCTACTTACTGATAGCATGACGATGTGCGTGTGACCAGTTAATAAGGTTATGCACATTTACAGATGCCCTAAATTCAGGAGCTAAACTAAACCTGTGTTTGTCCCAATTCTGCTACATTGCATTCCTGAGAATGTCACTGTTGTATGGTTCATGTACGCTGCATTATAATTTAACAAATGACAAGCTTTTTCCCTAGATGCCATGACTTCATTCATTCAGTTATGTTACTTTTCAAGTGATAACACTCTAATTAGCTGCTGAACTTTGGTATCCTTTGCATACCCTTCCCAGTCCAAACGTTCACTTATCTCTCCAAAAGTGCTACATGACATCCTTGTTGTTTCAGGAGAACACAGTTACCATTCACTGACTGCCCCCACACTATCTAAGATAAGTGTTATATGACACATCTTCTAATTCAGAGCCGTGCACAGACAACAAAAACTGTCCCTCTGCACAAACTTCTTGGCAGCAAACTCAAAACACCACCATCTTATATTGAATATTGAGTTACTTTGCTATAGCATTACTGAATATTTAAATCCAGCGTGGGCAAGGCAGGAATTCTCTTTCTCTCACATATACAATGTTTGTACACATTACGCTGCTGTTTCTGAGCAGCAATAACCATGCAGTCATATTGCATTATATGTTATAATTCAACCTTTGCAGTTCTGAGCCAAAATCCCCGCTGAATTTAGACTGATTCACAGCAGGAATTCACTCTTTTGTAGAACCCCAGTTTAGACACCAAGACTTCAATTTAATGTAAACAATTTGGGTTTCATATTAATTGTATGTATACAAAGACAAATTTTGCTCAATTTGGTCAAAGAAAAGCTCTGGCTCCATTTTGGCTGCTTCTTTCTTTGTCCTGTGTCTTTTCCAGTGATGAAAAGAATTACAGGAATAAATCTGTACTACACAGAGTAACACAGTGCAGACACAATCTTAGACCAGAGCCTCTCAAGCCCTTTCATGCTATTCTCCACATCCTGTTTGACTACTCTTAATTAGTCCCCTACCAGACAACTTTGGATTTTCCACAATGCTTGAAGAAGCCTGACACTTGGAAAGAAGCACTTCTGAAAATTACTGCAAGAATCCTGTTCTCTCGCTGGGACTCTCAGTCTATCACAGGAGAATACTTTCAAGTGAGGAAGCAAAACACTGTGTTGGAGGTTTCAGCGCAAGGAATGGGAAACACATTAGTGACATTCCCCTCTAAGACAACTGCTGGAGACCTCTTTGCAGTATGCCATCCACAGATTGAGGACTTCTTGCCAGTGACATAGCCTGTAAGAAGGACCTCAGAAGTAAGCTTCACAACACATTTAAGAGCAGAACTAACAAAATGTTGAATGAATTCCAGCTGGTGAAAACATATGGTAGATTCTCGGTTTTATCCTCACTATCTTTGTTTGCAAACAAATGTACATTTGTTCTTCGTTTGTTTTTTACTCAGTGACTTCAAATGAGTATCATTTTAACTATAAGTCCCTAGTGAACACACAGTCCCATAAAATCACACCAAATTCATGTATAGAAAGGGCTGTTACAAAGAGGAAGGGAACAATCTGTTCTCTGTGTCCATGCTTTACAAAGCAAGAAGCAATGGGCTTAAATTGCAGTAAGGAAGAATCAGGTTAGATGTTAAGAAAACCTTTCCAAGAGTAATGCCAAGAAACACTGAAATAGGTTGCCTGGGGAGGTTGTATTCTCCATGCCTGGTAGCCTTTAAGAACCTATTAGACCAAGATCTGTCAGAAGTGATATCAGTACCATTGAGCATGCCTTTCTATAGTTTTATGGTTCTCCTTTGAACTTAATTAATCTTTCAAGTTTTCGAAAGCTTACATCCAGCTGGAAAATAAATCACTGCTCAATAGTATGGTATTTAAGAAGAATTACACTGATAATTAAGAAGTGGTAGAAAAAGGTTTGCTTTAAATATTATAGATAATCATTGAACTGAATGTATAGATAGCTTTCTATAACCTACTGCTGGGAAAAAGGGCAAATGCTGGAAGACACCATTCTTTTGTTGGTGGTAAGCCCTGGGTTCTTACTGTCCCTCCCAAAGAGCAGAGCCTCAATAAATACTGACATTTTAGACATTCCCAGAGGATAGGAATTTGAAGAAGTTTGCATGCTGGCTGAAGGAAATGAGTTGTAGTAAGACACTTGCATAAAGAGCTCTGAGGTTTCAGGTTTTTAGAGTTACCACCGGTGTATCCACCAGAAGAAGAGATCCCACATTAGCACCTTCCAGGCAGGCAGTCTTAGTCATGTTCCTATTCTAATTATTGTGTATTTTGATCCTGCTGATACTTGCTTGGTTATTTTTTCCAATTTGGAAAGAGGGGACTCAGCAGGCTCCACTAATGCATCCTACCATCTCTACTAGACAATGAATATCACAATTTTCTGTGTGCGCGCTGGCACGGAACACTGATTCTGCATTTGGGTACAAAGCTAGAGTACACACACGTGTATGCAGCTGTGACTTTCCCTGTATGTGCAGAGCTATGAAGTGAGGACTCACGGTAGAAGTTGTTCATGCCCTGCAATGTAGGAGTGCAGGAAAGAGCCAGTGCAGGCCTGGCATCACTCTGAGCTGCCGGCTGATGCCTTTTCTTCACCTACACCGATTGTTTGTTGCAATGGCCTTTGGAATCCTAACAGTCCTGTACTGCCTGGTATTCAGTGTGATAAAGTGTACCTTGGAAAGAGTCCTGAAACAATAAGAAACTGCAATAATCCACAACTAGAGTTTTTAATAGTGTAAGAACAGGATGTGTATTCTCGCCAGTTTTATTTGTGGGATTCAGAATGCCATTAAAGCAGTAGAAAAAGGAGGGGGTGTTGCTTTGCTTTGCTTTGCTGTTAAGGGTGGATTGGTTTATTACTGCATTCATTTTAATTAGAATTCCATAATGTACCCACATAAAGGTACATGTCACAATTAAGTTGATATTTTTCTTGCTTTATTTATGACCACATAAAATATGGTTTCCTGAGCATAATCTCCAAAAGCTCGGGGATTTAAGCTCCACCCCATTTATATATCTTAAACACTACATGCAAAAATAATTCCTTTGGCTCCTCTACTCACTCTCCACACTTCTTAAAAATGGTTCAGGCCAAAGGTAACACGTTGTTTCCTGTATGCCAAGGACAATTCAGAGAGCATTAAACAGTTGATTCTGTATCTACTATTAAGATAAAAAGTAAACATATATTGGATTTGAGACTCCTAAAGCTCAAAAGCAGACCAAAACCTCTATGTGAGGGTATTTTGTATTTATAAAGCTGGGAACCAAAATATCTGTGCTTAGGCACATGAGACCAGAACTGCAAAGACTTTACATAGATAATGGCACAAGTAGCTAGCTAGCCTGACTTTCCAAGTCACAGCATCATGAGATGATAATTAGATGTCTGCTTGACTTAAATGCTTCTTGAAACCTGACTAAACAGCTAATTGAATGTACCAAGTACTCATACAAGGTTACAATTTTCACCCCTAATCAGGTGGAGGACTTCTGTGGAATTGAGAGACATTTAATCCTGAGAAAGAGGAACCTGTAATTCTAGGAACTCTGTGGAAATGAGATTTCAGGTTACTCCCATGAAATTTGGAGTTAATATCTGCCACTTTAAAAGCTTCTAATCTTTATAATTTCCTAAAATTTTCTTGACAGTGAGAGCAAAATTCTGCTCAGCCATAAATCGGTCCAGGGATCCAAAGTAGAACTGTGCTCTCCCTGTAAGCTTTGGGTATCTGCGGCTTTGCTCACTGGGGCTGAGCAGAAAACCCCTGGAACAGAAGGGAACTCCCTTTCAAGCACTCATACCCGGTAGACCATTTGGGAACAACTAGAGGGACCAGTGCTAACTTCTCTGAAGTGCCAGTGACTTGTTCCCCCTTGTTCCCATTGTAGGATGGGTCACCGACGAGCACAGTTTTGGATGGTGGCATAGTGTGAGAAGCTGAAGCTCTGGAGCAGTCCCACAGAGAGGCTGCGAGATCTCTGTGAGACGCCTGCAGGGAGCCTGTGCCTCTGAGATGATGGTTTAAGACCCAGTACATTTTCCCTCGGTTTGCAGAAGATCCATGAAGCTTTTCAGCACAGAGGGAGAAAAGGAGGGAAGAGGAGGGAATGGCAGGAGGAAAATTCCTTCTGGCCATGTGATAGCTTGGAAATGCCACCAGAGGAAATTAACTTTTTTACTTTCACCAACTGTAACACCTGGCTATGCTGCAAGGCTGAATTTCTGAATTGTGCTCATGTCTCCCATGTTTATATATGAGATAGGCAATGCTGTGCTCCCCTGCATTCAGGCTCTCAAAGTGACACCTGGGCTGTTAGTAAACCTGTGCATGTGACCTCACATCAACATTTCCAGTTTTATAAGAGGATTTTGACAAATTCATAGGGTTTGAAGAAGAGAAGTGAGAGAGCCTGGAAAACTAGACTTCCTGAGAGAGACCAGATAAATTCATGACCCTTATTTGAACAAAGAGAAAGCTACAAAGAGGCTTAACTCTTGTTCCTCTGCATGGGACATTTGTGATGGCAGAGAATTTTTTTTATCTGGGTAAAAACTTACCAGGTTCTAGTAGCTGGCAGCCCTGACAAGACACATTTTGGTCTATGGTAACATGTCGTGCTGTTTCATAGTGACGTTCATTAACCACTGGAACTATTTATTTGGGGATCTGCTGTATCCCTGATGTAAACACTGGATGGCTGTCTGAAAGGTTCTTGTCTCTTGGTCAGCCAGAAGTTATGGACTTGCTGAAGGAAGCCTTGCCGAAGGAACTGCCAAATTCAATTCTGTGCCCTATACTGTGCAAGATAGATGTCTGCAATATTGTAGGTAATGGATTATCACATACCAGAAGCTGCAGATAGTCTGGTACTGAACTGAAGTATCTGCTGCACTGCAGATAGAAGCTGATAGTCTTTCCAAGAATATTTCCAGCAATATTTTATTTATTTTTTATATCTGTCCCTTAAACTGAGGACAACAAAGTCTTTCACAGATGATGATACCTGGCAGCACATCTGTCAGCGAATCTCTCACTAATGCCATGGGGAGAGAAAAATGCTTAGAAAGAACAATCGAGATTACAGCTCAGAGGAAAGAGAGACTTGTTGCATTCACCTGGGCTGCACATGAGCCTTCACTTCACTGGCAAAATGGTGTAAAGACCACATGGTAAACTGAAGACTGTGAATGCATTATTTTCACCTGTTTCTGATTATAAGACAGTCCATCTTGAGGGCTAATTTTTGTCCATGTGGCACAGAGTTGATGTTATCCCCGTATCCATGGCTGGACATTTTCATCAAGAAATCTGCATGATGAAATAAGTCAGAGATAAATGTACACCCCTCCCCCCCAAAAGAACTGTGCTCCCAAGCTCTTCTCCCTTGTCCTTACTGTTGTTTTATTTGAGGTCTTTTGCTAGACATCTGGTCCCTGAAAGTTGAGTGTTAAGGTGGGGAAACCCACCAGCCTTACCCACATAATGCCTGGGGTCTGGGGCTGGTGTTATTAATCATTCCCTTAGCACTGATGAAATACTAAAACTCTGTTCCCCTATTACTTTATCTTAATAATTGCTGAAGAAATGCTTGCAGACATGTAAAACCTTGAAACAGTGATTTGAAAAACCAGTCAGTAAACCATTAGCTTTGATGTTAACAGATTATACTTTGCGACTAATGGCGTATTTTGCTGTTATTTCCTTCCTAAAAAAAGCAGAAAAAGATGGATTTTTAGGTTTTAGGGGTAAAATTGCTGAGATTAACTGCATGCATTTCATTTATCAAGAGCATTAAGTGTTTTGCAGTGGCTGATGAGTTGTATTTTAGATATACTGAAAACAGATAAATATATAGTTTATTTCTTTTATGTTAGAAGTTGTCTAAAAAAAGCCATTATTTACATCCTTTATATCTAATCAAGATAAACTCCCAGTCTCATAAATAAGAACAGCCTTATTTGCTTTAGTGACTTATTTGAGTCTGGAAAGATTTGCTGAGCAGGGGCTGGGCTCGGTAATATTTCACAAAGCTAAAAATTCAGTCCTGATACATTCTTGACATGAGACATGAGATCATTTTTCACATATAAGAACAATTACCTCATGTTTACACAGCATTTAAAGCACGGAAAGTGATTAGATTTTACCAACCCTGGCATGCACGGGACATACAAATTGCTACTGGCTCTTTAAATATGGAAAGACATCCATTTAATGCTCTTTAATTTGGTGCCACTTATCTGTCTGTAGAAAGGTTCACTCCTTGTGCTGGTGATGAGTATGAAATACAGGCCTAGAAATAACTGCCAGAGAGGGAGGAGGCTTTAACAGGGAGATAAGTGTTAAGATAGATCTGCCTCCTTGGATCAGTGGGATGAGCCCCATATCCCGGCGAGCCCACTCCTCATGGGTTGATAACGCCTGCCCGTGGTGGGAGAGGTCGGACGGCTGCTACGGGAAGCCTGCACGCCAGGGAGGGAAGATGGGTCAAAACCAGGGAGAGGAATCGGCAGGATGACGAATTTGAGCTTGCCAACAGCAGCTGTTTGGCAGGCGGAGGTGCGCTGGCGAGCGCTCCTGGGAGGTGGGAGGCATCCTCTTGGCACAGCGTGGAGCTTCACCGCGGGCAAGCTGTGAGCACCCTTCGAAAGGGAACCAAAAACAGCGGCGAGGGATGCTCACACCTGTGTCCCAGTTCCTCTCCAGAGAGGAGCTCTGCTCAGGAGCAGAAAAACAAAAGCAGACCACAAAATCCCACTTTTTCAGCTGCCAGCTGTGCTGGTCCTGCGTGGGGTCTGAAGACCAAGCGCATTCTTCTTGCTCCGAGTGTCTTTGCCACCGCTAATGCAGCACCTGCACTGCCTTCTCCAATGGACTCGAGTTAAGCTCACTGTTCTTCTTCACTTGCACTGCCATAACTGCAGGGATGCTGCCAAATTTGCAGCATCTGTGTACGTCTGCTTTTTAATCCTCACTACTTCAGTAGCAGTGAACATACCAGCCTCGCTCTGCACAAGATTTGCTTAATAAAGAGCTTACATATGGTACTTTCTTTAAAACACACTGCACACATCATCTAATGCTAAGATGAACATGTCCAGGGATAGACAGCTTGGCTCAGGGTCTGGGATACTAAGTAGTCTGGGCTGACCTCCTGACTCTTCTCCAAGTATGGGCTATACTGCTGGCTACCCCAGACTAATAGACTTGTTATTTCTCTGATATATGTATATCATCAGTGTCTGACACAGAGAGAAGGCCATGTATGGTGTTTCTCCCAGGGATTATGGAAATAGCATGAAAACGCTTCAGCTTTCCTAGAGTTGCCCACATTCTGGCTGTAGTTTTTATCTTTTGTCATGAAATGATGTGTTCTCATACTCTGGAAACACTTTTGTGAACCATTTTTAGTTTGCTTTTTCAGTCTCAAACAAGTCAGTAAATAAATACAAATCCAATGGCTGGTGCAATCAGTTTCTTAGAGCAACATGTCAAATATTGGTTTTAAAAAAAGGAATTCATGTGGGGAGTTGAGTACCTAGCTTACAGACCTCAGTGGTCTAAAAGTTAGCTACAAGCTATGCAAACCCTTGGTGCTTTGGCCACCCTTTGAGATACACATCCCTTCTCAAACTTCCAGATGCATAATGCTGCGTTGCAGTATTGTTATTGAGGGCATCAGGGGATGGAGCAGGCAGGAAGGAATGAGGTGGGTTTTTTTTCAATGAAAACCGTGAAAAAAACAGTTTCAAGACCTTTATTTTTCTTGTGGGGTATCTGTGGCTAATCAAGGGAAATCAGCACTCCCACACTCTGTCCAAGCTTTAAAAATATAGCTTTAATGGAAACAAATGCTAGTATTTTTAAGTCCAGGCAGGCTGGAGGCCCTCAAGGTTTTCAAACAGAGTAAATCAGAGAGGGCAACACCCTCATAATTTATATCAAGTTTACATAACTTTCCAAGGTACTAATTAAACTATTTGGTCTCTTCAGTAAACCAGAAATAATACTCGATCTACAGACTTTGTGCCTCCTCTTCAAAGCAACTGTATGCATTGTCTTTTAAAGCCAAAGATGTTTGGGGCACAAAGCCCATATAGATCTTTCTTTCCCAATCATGTGTTTAGGAAGGGTATAATATAAATGGTATAACTTAGAGCAGTATAGCCTTCTAAAGAGTATTGCTATTTAACTCTCCTGAGCTTTGGCCTCAAGGGAGAGGTAGATGTAGCATCTCATCTAGATTACATCCAAGTTAAGTTACTTTCAAAACAACTCAGACTCCATGGAGATGCACATGCATGGCTGAAACAGACGGCTTCAAACTCAAGCAGTACAACAGATCAATGACACCTCTAAGGCGCGTCTCATGGTTGGAGCAAGCCTCTTGAAAGCTGGTTCTTACCCAGGTTATTTATTCCTTCAATGCTGTTTACAGCATGGTCCCAGCCTTGAAGGGGCTGTGTCCCCAGCTACGATTAGGATAACTCCCTCCGACCCGCTGCCGCGGCGGGGGAAGCACTGTGTCAACAAACAGCACAACATTGGCAATGCTTCAGAGCCTGCCTGAACCTCCGCACCACCGCTGCCATGAGCGAAAGTAATTAGAGACCGCTTGCATAGGTTGTTAAGATATGTGTAAACAGCAGTATAAACAACAGCAGGTCAGGTCAGGGAAGGAGGCTGGCACTTGGTGAGGCCGCGGCTGGAGCCTGCCCAAGTGTGAAATTCCCAACTGGGAGAGAACATTTGGAAAAACAACGCGCTCGAGGTTTATCAACACAAATCATCTCCTAAGTGGCACATTTTATTCAGAGTATGTGTGGCCTCTGTCTAGAAGAAGGGAAGTTTTTATCAATCCGAGCTTTATCACTTCCAGATATCTCTTTCTTTGTTTACTGGCGGCGTGCACAATGCCCTCATTTTGAGCGGTCCAGTTTAAACACAAGCAGAGCTGGGTTTTTTTGTGGGGCCTGCAGTGAACTGCCTGTGCTCCCTTCTCAGAACCATGCTCGTAAATCTTCCCTTCAAGCCCTGAAACGCCTCTTTGTGACCGTCACCCTTGAGAAACGCGGCATCCTGGCCCCGATTCATGAATCTGCTTCAGCTTGTGCTGGGAGACCCTCCCTACTCAGCTTTGAGGAAGGGCTTGAATGTCTTTCTGAGGAGGAGGAGGAGGGGTGTTCTGGCATGGGTCAGAAAATCAGAGTCACAGGGCATCCTCAGCAGGGACAGGAGTATACAAATAAACCCTACATAAACCTAAAGTAAGCAGGATAGGAATTACCTCTTAAAATTTGATGAGGAAAGCTTCCTGGGTGTCCAGAATCCCTAGGTGGCTGCTGAGCCCTGTTTGACACCATGCTCCTTTTCCACAGTGCTGGCACTGGCCTGCGATGATCCGGCGGTCCCTGTGGGCAGCTCCCACCCATGTTTCAGGTCCCCAACATGCACAAATAAGGGGATGTCTGCAGGTGTTGGACCATGTTCTGCTGTTATTCCTGACTTGCCTCTCCACAGCACTTGTTATAAAGGGGTTTCCAGAGATTCACAAATACCACATTTTTTTCTCCTGTGAGGCAGCCTGGCATTGTTAGTCCTATTTTAGAACAGGAGAAATGAAGCACAGAGAAATGAAGGAGCTTGCCTAAATGTGACTGAAAAACCTGGTGGAAGAAGAGAAAAACAGCGTTATCCCTCTGCTTCTGTTCTTCACCAGGAAGAGCTCATCCATCTCCCACGTGCAATTCCCTGTGCACTAATGCAGGTGTTACCAGCTAGATGGCCTCACCAGCACTACGGAGCCACTTTTGCCATAGTTTGCCGAGCTCCCTGTAAGAAATGCCGTGTATTCCCACAGTCTTCCTGTCACTGGCCTAGTCACACAGCCATGATGCAAGACAACACCATGTTACCAGTTGGATAGGTCAGCATTTGGGCACGGTGGCTGGAGCAGCCCCTTCTGGGAGACGTGCTTCCCACCCCACTCCCTGCACATCGGCAGAAGGCAGTGGTGGCTCTGCTCCTGCCCAGCACCGGCTGCTTAAGGGCAAGAGGAGGCATTCAGCTGCATGGGCTGAACCCACTGCCCAAACAGTTGTTCCCTGCTTCAGGGAAAAAGCAGCAGGCCAAATGGGCTCATCCCATTGGCCACAAGTTGGACCTTGCTGAGTTAAACCAATAAAAGTTATTTTCTGCCCATTCTGGGGGAGGTTTCTAGCACCACAGTGTCAGCAGGGGGATGTGAATATTTCACTGCTGATCTGGTATAGCAATCTAAATGTAGCAGCACCAATCAGCTCATACCTTTAAAAGCCTCTTCTCTTAGTGTATAGGTTATGTGTGGAAGTTATTCATAAACCTTTGTCCTCACCTTCTCAGTAAGCCCTAAGCTTTGCTCTCCTCAGGTCTTCCTGAGGCAAAATTCGGCTCACATTGTGACCCTGGAGCTATGGCGTGATGTTTATTACCTTAAAATATCTGAACTAATGGAGTACCATCACATGGCACTATAAGTGGCTTCACTGCGCAGGCAGCATTGTTTCCTGGTCAGTACAGATCATGTAATGTGATAGGTTTCAGTAGATCTTAAAGTACAAATGTGAATGGATGCTGGATGCTTTGCTAGACATTGTGTCTTAGAAAGACAACAGAGAAACAAGTTCTGGCTACAGAAGATTGTGCTTCACAGTGTGGGATGAAGAACAGGAAGGGAAAATGGAAAGGAAAAGTTCATGGAGATCTAGGCAAAGGTTGATGAGGAAGACTACCAGCCAGTGCATAGCAGAAGGGCAGTTGCTGTAGCCATCTGAGAGCTGGTCTTTGATGACTCTGTTTGCTCTATAGCCAACAGTTTTTCTATCAGCCAGCAAGACCATCCAGGAGGTGATACCCCTGCTCCCCCTCTGCAGAGGTGATGGGCATCCAGGAGGTCACAGAAAGGGTTAGGCTTCTGCTTTTTTAACCTGGATCCTGTTTATTTCTTGTGTCCTACATGGTGTTTGCAAGGGGAAAAGGGACAAATATAACTGAATGATGAGTGTGGAAGACGCAGAGGGACCCAGTGGGCCCAGCACCACAGCCCACAGTCTAAGTCATTCACTGACCCATAAGAACTGAGGCACTGCTTGGGGAGTGGTTTCATGGATGGTCCATGATCACTGCTCATCGTGCTTTAGTGCCATGTATTGGTTGGTCTTAGAAAAATGTGAAGGGGGCAAGAAGATGAGGAACAAAATAATAAAACTCATGTATTTATACAGAGCAAGTGTGTAGGGCAAGCACATAGGATCCTTGCTACAAAGAATAACTTACTATCTTCAGCCTGCATTGTCATTTGCCACCATGATTCCAGGTTGCTTATGAACATGTTGTACAGCACACGTCTTGGCACAGAGATCTGGGGAAAAGCCTTGATAGTCTGCCTCTGTTGTAAGAATTGAACATTTGCTCTTACCTTTCTCTTCCTACCTTGCAAGCAGTTATTCAGCCATCAAACCACCTTCCTTTTATGCCACAGCACTTGGTTGCCCTATAAGTTCCGATGAGGGGTTTTGCTGAAAACCTTCTAGAAATCCAAACACATTTATCAGGCAGATCATCATATGCTTATTTACAGCTTCAGAGGACTCTAACTGGCTTTTCAGGTGGGACTTCCCTGTGTAAAATTGTCGTTAACTCTTCCCCAGGAAATCGTATGTTGCAAGGTGTCCTTTAACTCTGCTCTTTCTTTGTCTCGGTTTGTCTGGCATGGACATGATGCCTCCAGGTGTGTATTTCTTCAACATCTCACAAAGCCTTTATAGAAATCAGCATCACATATGCGTCATTCCATTTTTCAAGTACCAGTACAATTTTAAGCAAGAGGTTACATAGCACCCTTAGTGATTCAGCTACTTTATCTTTGACTTCATTTAAATATCACCTGGCCTCAATGATTTCTGATGGAGCATTTTGTCAGTCATTCCATAAGTTCTTCTTCAGCTGGATCCTCTGGTAAGTCCCCACAAAAACGGGTTCAGGCTTGGCAATGTGACCAGAAAAAAAGAAGCAAGCAAATAAGAAGTATAAAGCCCAAAGCAGCAAGAAGCCTACCCAGCAAAGAGCTTTCCTTGGGTTACTGGCTCCGGGTCTATTTCTGGATCCTGAATTTCTTCTCAGAGTACCTGAAATTCAAAGGGTTCTTGTTCCCATTGTCTTGGTCTCTCACCATGAATATCTGGGTCATCATCTTCACTGTGGAAGAATCTTTGGATTGAGATCTTTGGAAGAGATCTTTGAAGAATGAGGAGGGTCACAGGCTTCCCTAGAGAATATCGACTGCTCTCAGAAATTATATCCATCAACACAATCTGGTTTGTCACACCTTCTGTTGCAAAGGTGGCTCAAAGCTTCTCTCGGCAGGGTAGCCAGAAGTGAATTGTTCCACCAAATGCAAGGCTGCGGCTGAGTCAGGGCCTGTGTGTTCGTAACTGAAGACCTTCAGGTGCCAAAGCAGGGAGGGAGAAGGGACAAAGACCTGTGGGTCAACTGGGGGAGGTCCAGACACAGAGCTGCAGGGCCGCAGGATACCTAGATGAGCCAGAGGTCTTGAGCCATCAGCTACCCAGCTCCCCCACCAGCTACCATGTAATTGCTATATTTTGGTCAGGTATTAAGCACCCTAAAACCATCTTTATTGTCTCATGGAGTTTCAGCCTTGATCTCACCATGCAGGGACAGTTGGAGCCTTATGGCCTCTTTTGAACCATTAATACCGGCAGCACCATGTAGAGTTCAGTACCCAGCTCCAGTTTATTTAAGGTTTGTTTTAAAAAAACATTATGCACTGATTTTTATTAAATCAACTTAATAGGAGCTGTGAAGTAAAATAAATAAATATGGAACTCATTTCTGCAGTTAGTGGGAATTATTCTGTTTGTTTACAAAGGCCATTAGAAACTTACTGGAGGTGTTCATTTCAGCAAGGAGGCCTCATTGATGGATCAGCACAGCCTTGCCAAAACTGTATCCAAAATTTCACGGCAGCGCTCTCATTAGGCTCTAACAGTTAAAAGAAAACACAACTGAAGAGAACTATTAATGTTTCCCGGTGGCCTCCAACCTCCTCCACATTAGTTTTTCCCAAACCACACCACATAAAAACCCTTCTAAGGTTTTTGGGGGCTGGTAGCTTGCAAAAAGGACAGAAAAAGGAAGAGCTGAGTGTTTTGTGTTCTTAAAACAAGGCATGTTAAACGAGAAACCTTGATAACTGCAGAGGTGCTTAAGCTGTTGCACAGTGTAATATATGTGATAAAATGCTCAACAGCAGAGAAAGAATTATACATATAGTAAAAAAAGTAAGAATGGTACTGCAGAGTATTGAAATCCCCATTTTAAAACGTGAACTAAGCTTTTCTAAGGTGTGAGAGTTCAGGGCTGTCCCTTATTTGCCAGAAAACACTAATTTTAGCTAAGTTTCAGTACAAACACATAGAGCCATTGTACATTTTCACCCACAGATTTCCATAAGCATATACACTTTTACATATTTTTCATATCAGGCAGTCAGAAATACAGGTCTGGAATAATTTCTTGTCTAAACATATTCTATATTTGCTTTTAATCATTTAATGGTTTTCAAACACAGGTGATCATCTCTGTTGCCTCCATCCTTAGCCAAAGTACCCAAAGAAGTGACCTGCTTTCAGAGAGGTACACAGCCCCCTGCTCCACTGGTGTCAGGAGGGGGCTCGGGTAGGTAGCAGCTCTGGACGTAACACCTTTGTGCTGGCCGTAGACCTCCTAAGCAGCTGCTGCACATTTGCAGCTTCCTCTGGAATCATTTTCAAACACTGTAAGCAACTTCTCTCAGCATCATCAAAAAGAAGCTGTGTCGAGTGTCGCAGTGGCACAGATGAATTCTTCCTGTGTGTAGCTGGCACAGGGATCTAGAGACTCTGGTGTGAGCCTCAGCTGTGAGGTGAGACCTTGAGGCGCAGTCTGATCCCCCCTTAGCACAGTTTGACACAGATCTTATGATAAAATCTGCCTTGTATTTAGGCTTTTAAGAACCTGATACCAGTCAGTCCCTTTTCACCTCTGGACAAGTAATTTGCATAAGAACTAAAGAGGTGTCATTTGATGGCTTGCACCTCTTCTTACTTTCTTACCTTCTTAACTTCTTACTTACTCTCGGTGACAGCAACAGTTTCTTGCCGTGATGTGCAAAAGCATGTGACTGCAGTTACCAACTGGAAGAGGCAGGTTGCAAGCCACCAAGGACCAGGTCCTCAGAAGAACATCACGTACCCTGGGAATTTGGGGGCCTCCTGGCTGCCTTCTGAAGGCTTTTCCCTGCATCCCGTCCAACACCACTGCTGTACCAGCCCAAAATTTCTGTGTCCGGATGGGTCTGCGAGCTCAACAGTGTGTCCACAAAGGAGGAGGATGCACGGGGGAGGAGGAGGTGGCGGTCATATTGGCCATTTTTCCTGTCATCTTCTTGTTTTAGAGTCCCACCAAGAAAAGAGGGATGCAGCAGCCTAGAAGAGCTCAAAACAACATCACACACATGCCTGAACAGGCATCTCCCTGGGTCTGGCTCAGACTGTGCCCTTTTGAAGGCAATACTGAGCAAGCATCACAGAAAGGGCAAGGCAGACTGCAATGCCAAGCCTTCATGAAGGGAAGTCTACAGTGCATGTCTCCGCTCTTGGGAGTTTTGTGTGATTAGCATGAAACAGTCACTGGATAAAATACAGAGACGAGCCTGGGGACATGAGTAGGATCCAGGGCCTTGAACAGGAATGAGATAAACTAGAGAAATTGGATCCACACAGCTCGGTAAATTCCTAGTGTGGGAGGAAGAAAAAACAGTACTGTACAACTTTCAGCTGTGAAGATACTCAGGCATTAAATATCTTACGTCAAGTTCTCAGTCTTGATCAGTTTTATTTTATCTTTGTTTCGATAGCCTTTTTTCCCTAGTTCTAATCCACATATGCCTAAGTCATGTGAAAGATCCGGGCTAGCTGTTGATTTTACAGATTACAGGGGAGATGTGAGGGATGCTCTGGCTGTCCCCTTTCCATACCAATAGTGCATAACAACCACAGAAAGCCATGGCCTTTCAACGAGCAGTTATAATAAAACAGATTTCCTAGAAGACTATTAAACAGAGATAGAAATCTCTTTAAAATCTTTATTCTCCTTTGCTAATCAACTGCCACTGTTGTTTAAGGTTGGAGCTTGTTCTATATATTTTCATTATTTCAGAGCATCCTCTGCCAGACCCATTGTAAAGGTTTCTATTAAAATCCTTCTTACTGTAGTGGGATGATTTTTTTTTTTCCCAAAGACTGATTTAATAGAAACTTGGCACCAGAAAAAGTGTTTCTGTTTCATTACTATGATATATAAAAGTTCATGGAGCTTTCAAAATATTCTTTCTAAAAAAAAAAATCATTAGCACATGCTGCAATACAGAACTTACTGGCAATTATACAGTAGTTGTCTTTCAAATACACACTTCCCATAGTGTTACTAAGACTATTAGCGATCATTCTTAAAATGCAGAGTGAGTATTAGAACAAAATTAATACTCTGTAAATTTTTTTTTGAAATGTTGCTCAAGTAGCTTTCATGATAGTTTGAACACAAAGAGACAACTTGAATTTTTTTTTAAGCCTATTTAATTTACACTTCACATTATTTATTTAAACCATACTTAAGATTTTTATTATAGCAAGTCTTTTCAGTGTAGCCCACTAAATTCTTGTTTGGGTCTCAAAAATAATAATAATCTTTAGCACTTACATAGTGCTTTAAGTTTTTAAAGTGTTAGACAAATATTAACTAATAAATGTTTGTTCAACCCAGACTGGCCTTATAAAGAGGCTGCAGTGAGTGAAGTGAACGTTTTCCCTGTCACTATTAACAAGATTAAAGGTGTTGATGTTGTACAAACACAAAAATGAGGCACGGTTTGAAATAACCCACCTGGTATTGATTTTGGCCAAATTATGGGTAATCTCAAACTTGTAGATTACTTCTCAGTACTTTCAAAGGAGAAAAGGAGAAAGTGTTTTCTTGCCTGCTTTGGTAGCCGACAGCAAGAACTGACGATGGGAAAAGCCTTTGCTTTCCATCTTTGACTATGTACAACTTTTCAGCAGCACAGGAAGCGATTTTGCCCGCGTAGCCACTAGGTCATTTTGTCATCCCAACGGGCACAGGACCCACAGGGGATGGTGCCCTTGCATGCTGCTACCCTCCCACCTTTCCTTTCTCCCCCTCCTCCCATCCAGGCTCAAGCCTTCTCCTCTACTGAGCCATCGGGACTTGGACCATAGCTTTACATCAGAAATGTTTTCTAACATACATTTGTTTTTAATATATTAAAAAGTTGATTGAGTAATCTTTATGACAGATGAGGTTTCCTGTAAATCAGGACCAAAAGATTACCTTATTCAGTCATATCTGATGTGGTTGCCCAAGAGTTCTCTCTACAACGTGCTTTTTGCAAAAGTCCCCAGATTTACTGAGCTTCTGGACCCACAATAACGATGTTGCAATCATTTCCAAGTATGACTCTTGCATGTGTTCTGGAAATAACATGACCATAAACATAACTGGAAGTTTCTAACTGTCAGTGATTTCATACTGACTTTAACAATAGCCAGTAAACATATAGTTCAGACTTTAATCCAATTTTCTCAGTAAGACTAATTTCAGTAAGATGCTCCAGATAATACTTTCTTGTGGGATTACTGCACAGCTTGGGTGGTTTATCATTCAATCTTCATCTTTTATTAATGCACTGTATATGTTATATATGACCCCAAACCCTTGCCAGTGCTGTGTTCCTAAACCCATGGAATTAATTAGCTGTTTCCACGTTCAGTCTTGACTGCTTTAACACCACTGGAATTTCACTAATCACATTAGACATTAGCACCATTCACAAATTTCTATTCTTACACATTCCCAGTGTTCGCAGCCATCCACAGCTGACGTCTACGGCGCAGGCAGAAACTCTGTGGAGACTCTTCTGCTCACAAGACGTCCCCCCGACGCTGGGGGAACACGCCACAGCTGCGGGGCTCCATGCTGACACATCTACTAACAGGATTAGAACTTTAAGTAGAAAAAACATATGTCGTTTGCAATATAGCTGGAGAGCTACCAACAGCTGTAATTAAGGATGCCTATGCATTTCCATGCTAAGCCCCTGTTTTCATTTGCTCATAACTTTCCAAAACTTTCACCTATAAGGCTGAACTTTTACAGTCCTACTTTCTGCCAAATTGTGGCTTTTTTTGCAGTTGTTGAAAGTTTGAGGAAAAAGCAATGTGTCCATTTTTTTTGAATGAGAGAAGAAAGAAATTTAAAAAAAAACCCCTCGTGAACACGTGGATTGGAACTGATTTATGCTGGATTTTCTATTTCATTTAATTTTCATATGTCATTTTTAACTCTTAAATTAAGTTCTAGCAGCTGGCAAGTATGGGATAATTTTTTAGTAAGGCAACAGAAATAATGCAACACACTTTTCCCATACACCTTGAGATGCTCAGCTACAGAATTTTACAGTGCCAATTTAAATACCTGCTTAAAAATTATTTTCCTCTCAGTGGCGTGGAAGGGTCGCAGAACTCCACTCTGAATATGCAGCCGTAGTAGCAGTCGTCATGAGTTTCTCGGTGTGGAAATCGGGAACGAACAAATGATACTGACCACGCAGGAGTGCCATGACCCTTTCTTAGCCTGTTTGAGTAACACCATGTGGCACACAAGTGCTCAGTGGTATGAAATACGTGAATTTCATATTTTGCATTTCATTTGCAGATGTCTGTGATTGCTTTGAACTTGAAGGACTATTTCAAGCCTTTGTAAGTCTATGCCTCATGTCCCCCTTTCTACCTGATGGAAAGTAATCTGCATTAAAACTAATGTTAAGAACTTTTTAAGATAGAAGGAGCTTTTGCCTTACTGACTCATTTCGTTCCTGACTTTTCCCATTGTTTATCCTGCCTCTTGCTGCTGGCTGGGTGTTGAATTTAGACTCTTGTAACTCAGCAGTCTCACAAGTACTCATTCTCTGGGAAGACACGGAGGTGCTGGAGCGTGTCCAGAGAAGGGCAACGGAGCTGGTGGGGGGCCTGGAGCACCAGTCCTGTGAG
>JANZLQ010000013.1:10161787-10194024 GCA_026212715.1 Elanus axillaris | reverse complement strand
GAAGAGAAGAGAAGAGAAGAGAAGAGAAGAGAAGAGAAGAGAAGAGAAGAGAAGAGAAGAGAAGAGAAGAGAAGAGGAGATAATCTCCTCAAAAAAAAAAGAAAGAAAACAAAAAGGTAAAGCTGAAGAGAAACAGGAAGACATCAGGATGCCAGAAATAACAGACTTTTCAAATCTGGGGAAGTTAAAAAAATAAGATGTACTTTTAACCAAAAGGGGAGAAATAAACAGACAATTTGTAGTGAGTGAAGTAGTCTCAGTGAATGCGTAACTACTCTTTTTATTATGATCACACAATTTGTCTCCACTAAATAGTCTGCCTGGCAAAAGATTGTACCTTCATCAGCACATCTCTTAAATGCCTGAGAAAGAAAAGGAACGAGCTCTGGAGGAGCAGAGCAACAGGAGGAGCACCTGTTAAAATAGATAGCAATTTGTTACAGATACCATTAACCTGCAGCTGTTCATAGGACCTCCCCATACTGAAAGCAAAAAACATTAAAAAAAACTCAGAAGGACAGGATAGCTGCTGCATGAATGGCAGAAAAGCAGTAGTCTACTGTGCCTTTTAAAACAATGTGTGAGCTGTGGCAGCTTTAAACAAAAGATCATTCCCTGAAGTAGGAATGGAGACAAAATCTCTGCAGAGACTTTTAAGGAGCCTGCCCACCTAGACCATGGGGAGAAGCTAGTAAAGCTAAGAAGATAAGATAAAAAAAAGATGGACTCATAACAGTGGGATACATCTGGCTGGAAATCAGCCCTCTAAGTTTAGACTGCTAGTGGGAAGTACCGTCTTGAGCTCTCAGTTTAACTGATAGAAAAGTACAGAGGACAACTCTTTCCTTATTTTAGTTATTTGTCCTAAAAGGGAATAATTCACTCTCTGCTCAGCCTATCTTTCTCCACTGACTGAGTGTTTTAAACTGGGTGGGTGGGTTTCTGCCTCCCACACTGAGTGTCCCCTGAAGCAGTTTGCTGCAGAAGATGGTCACGGCAATACACTGCCAGTTTTGTAGAAGAGAAACTTGGGAAGCAAGAAAGATGTATGAGCAGGCACTATAGGAATAAATTGAAATGGAAGGGAACCTCTATTTCACACTTATAGCAATGATACAAACAAAATATGTTAAAGTAAACCAAAATATTGTTTATCAAACTGAAAATTTCTGAAGGGATGAAGGTTACTCAGAGAGAAATAGAACACGTGCTTTTAGAAAAACCTGCTGAATATGGGAAAAAAGTTATCCTGACTATGTGTATCCCATGCATGTAGCCTAGGTTTGTGCCTAAATTCACCTGCTAATCAAAGTCTTAACATGTCTCAGAGCCTTAAAAACCCAGGGTAGAAAGTTCATCCCACAAACTCGGTTTCTGCACTGGCAAATTGTAGCTCAGAGCTAGGTTAGGAATAGGGCTGTTAGCTCTAGCTATGTCTCAGAAAATCAATAATATTATTAAAAGTAAGATGCTTTTAAACCAATTACAAGAACTGCTGTGGTAGCCTCTCACTCTGAGGGGCACAAGAAGGGCTGTGGGGCGAGGGGACATGCTGTAGCATGTGCTTCAGCTCACCCTTCATCCCAAATGTGCTGCCTGGGTCCCTCCAGGGTCCTTCTGGGTTCTTTGGGACCTGCAAAGTGAGTTCTGTGGTCAGGCAGGATAAGCGGAAGCGGAGAGAGCAGAGGACAGACCTCTGTGCCTCCCTTCCACCCCAGCTGTGTGCCAGGGTGCCCATGGCCGCCTCTCCGCCGAGAGCATCCCTGCTCACAGAGAAGGGATTCTGGTGCGTCGCTGCACAGCGGCAGCTTGGGGGGCTCACAGCTGATACTCCGTGTAGAAATTGTTGCAGCCAGCTCCGCAGCGTCGTCAAATCATATATGACTACAGACGCTGTGTTGTTTCAATGAATGCGTAATGAGAATAGGAAAGTTGCTGCTAAATAGGGAAGAAAGTGTATACAATTGGAAGCGTGTATATACTATATTACTAACTACTAGTACTACATTACCTATTACTATATTACTATATTATTTCTCCTATAGAAAGTGGTAATTGTATTGTAAAATTTTAGTTTGATATTACCAGATTTCTTGAAAAAGGTACCATTTCTAATGCCTGGAGCAAACCTAACTGTACTTCTTGACAATGTTTCCCTGTTGGAACAAAGGTGATGGTCAAACTTGAAAATGAAAAAGAAATATTTATTTTTGTACTCTTTCTTAATGCACATATTTTCTATCTATGGTGTATTTTTTTTACATTCAACCACTAGCCTAGAAATACAACTTACGTCTTCTGAGTTAGCAACACTATCAAGTTTAGTAATAACCCCAACCTTTTAATAATGAAAGCACTGCTTGTATTTGTTTGAAGGTGAATTTGTATATGCTTGATCACCCAATTAATGTCACACATATGGATTTCACTTGGAGCTTTGCATCCTGAGACAGAACTACTGAGAAACAGCAATGTCTGTAGTGCAGTATATCATCTCCTTCCTTTTGTAAAATGTATACATGCCCTTTGCTGTCAGGGTAATGCTTGATGTAGAAAGGAGATGCAAAGAATATCTATGGATCTTTAGTAAACTCAATTCACGTGTCTTTTTCCCCAGTGGATCAGTAAAACTGAATTGTTATTCTTCTTTTGAAATATCTGTGTTGGAGGTTTTCCACCTTTCTTCATAAATGTGTAGACATGTCTGATGGTCAGGGTTATACAGTGCATCCATCTGTAGCTCCAGGTGTCTGAAGCTAGTCTCTGGGCACTGACAACGTAAGGTGTGGTCTACAGAGGAGGGATTTTATTAGTTACATCTTTAGCTTCTTGAGGAGGGAGACCATATAATTTAAGACACTTTGATGCCTTAAAAACATGTGAAGTATGTTTAAGGCATCAAAGAGACTGAAATAGAGGAAAACAGCATGAAACTTGAAGTTTTGAATAAAGCTGGACTTCTAAATGAGTTTAAAAAAAAACTTGAGAGAGTTTAAAAGAGAGAGAAAGGAAAGAATGAAGAAACTACTAGGCCTAACGGTAAAAAGTGCTAGTGCTTTCTGAACTGCATGACAGAAAACCCACTGAAGAAGCTGGACAGAACAAGAAAGAAGAAATGCACAAAGTCATTGACTGTGCAAACATCTGTCTCTCCTGCAAGTAACCCTTTTTCTTCCATGTTATTCGAGGATGGTGAAGCCTTTGGTTGGTATTTGGGAGATTCATCACCTGCCCAGCATAACTCCCAGCTAAGGTCAGCTCTCCAGGAACAGCAGGGATGAGAAAGTAAAGCTCTGCAGGTAGGAGCAAGTCTGCCGAGGGCAACTATGGACAGAGTAAAGGGTGTGACAGCAAATACGCATGTGTAGACATTTCAAGCAATAAACTAAACTTCTTATTCCAGCTTAGAAGAGGAGCCTCAGAAACACTGCTATTTTACGGTCACGACATTTGCATTTAAATATCAAAGCATTGTTTGCGTTATATGCCACTATACACTTTGGTGCCAAAGCAGGGCCCTTGTCAAAAATGGGGACGTTTGTCTCACCTCCTTCTGGTCCTGTTTTATTGTGGTGGCTTCCCTACCGCACATCCCTCAGGGAGAAGAGCCCCACTCTTGCCATCTGTGTGCTTCTTCAAAAATGCAAAAAAAACAACAGGGGAAAGGTTTCCACAACTGTTCAGGCTGGGGACAGTTCTGCAAAGCACAGAGCAGCTACAGTTCAGTGTAGAAATTAATATCAAGTGTCAGATTAAGTCTGTCTTCATATAAAGAGTGGGATGAAGGACATTGACTTTTGACTACACCTGCACAGAAAGGGCTCCCAGAATGGTAGTGGCACACTCCCAACATCTGCTCCTTCCATTGAACTTAGCTGTAAATTGAAATTCCATTGCAATGTTTTTAGACTCTGTTGAAGTAAGGAGACTGTCAGAAA
The DNA here is from genome assembly GCA_026212715.1 of Elanus axillaris. Taxonomy (NCBI): domain Eukaryota; kingdom Metazoa; phylum Chordata; class Aves; order Accipitriformes; family Accipitridae; genus Elanus; species Elanus axillaris. The sequence goes on along the minus strand of JANZLQ010000013.1, from coordinate 10,190,086 downwards.
TCCTCTTTAAACTCACCCTTATCCAAACAGGAAGCTGACCTCTAACCCCCGGACGTAACAGTACACCAGTGGAAATTTCATTATCCCCGTTTCAGCTGTACTAAGTGAAAATTAATTGTGTAATTATCTGGATGAGCGCATGTGTAAAATTTTACAATGTGCCAGTTAGATTAAGTAACGTGTTAGTGGCATGGTTTAGTGCAGAGTCAAGGCTGTCTTATAAAAACGGCATCAGAAGTCCGACAAGATTTGAAGGAAAAGAACATATGTCTGAACAAACATTAACATGAGAAAGTAATGTAATACTTAATACCATAACCTAAGTAAGACTTTAGCCTTCTCTGATGGAGGTTCATCTGGCATAGGAGAGATCTTTTGTCTGTCACTTTAAAACCGCATAATTTAATGGCCAAAATATTTTGAGCATGTGTTGGGTTTTTTTAAGTACCAAATAGATAACTGATTACAATATGAAAAGATTTTTGTCTACTTTGTACTGTATCCACTTTATACCTCTTTCATCTATACAGTGAAATGTTTCAGTTTTTTTCACTGTTTAAGTAAAAAAAACAACCCTAAAATATAGAATCAAAACCAGATCAGACCATAAGCCAGTACTTGAGAAACGCAAGATGCTGAACTCACCTCCCTCATAAGGAATTGAGAGACAGAACTTGCATGGCCAATGGAAATCCTAATACGGCTATTTAGAAGAAACCATTCCCATTTCAAAGTCGTAGACTTGTTTGGATAACAAGATTGCTGGGCAAAAGATGCTGCCTGGAAGAAGTCTAGTCCTTTGAGAAGTAATACTATCTTTAAACAGTTTGGTAAGTAATATATCAGGTTCTACCAGTCTTATTGCCAAAGATTTTTGTATAGTCTCTTTAGTGATACCAAATAAATACACTGGTAACATTTCTTAAAAACAGGGGAGTTAAAATAACTTACCATGTGATTTCAGTTAAATCAATACAACAGAATATGTGCAGGAAGGCTTGGTGTTACAGTGAGAAGTCCCACAGCAGCACTCTGCTGCTAAATCTGGATGGAGACGGGAGATGATCCAGACATTTCTGTACACAAATGAGGGCTGCGTAGAGGAATCAAATCTGAAAGAGTTAGTACCTGCCATGGATTTTAGGTATGGCTGGATTGTGCTATTATCGGCGCAGAAGTTGGGATTTTAATTTCTTGTGCAACTTAGTCACTGAAAGGCTTGTGAAAACACAGGCAGAATTTTTAGTATTACGGTTCAGTTTTTATCTGTAATTAATCCACCAGACATTTTAAGAAAAGAGACAATACAAAAGGTGTAAAAATAATAAAATCCAAAGGGGGGGAAAAAAGACAACAGGAAAGAATGTGCCTTTCTATTCCCTTCCTACGACCTAAGATCTTGATCGTGCATGTCTTTGCAAAAGTCCAGACACTGACTCAGTATATTATTATATTAACAAACACGGATGTTTGAAATGGGAGGAAACCTAATGATGTAGATCCAGTACCAAGAGAGACAGGTCTGTGTCCCAGAGATTCCAGCTGCCTCACCATGCTGTCGCAGGAGGGATATGGGGAGGGCTCTGGCACGTAGTAGGGAACAGAGCGTTTCTCTTCCAAGCTCACTATTCATCATTTGTTCTGGTCTGGGCTGTGACACAAGGTAGGTGACCACACAGGAGCACAGTGTAGCTGCAGGAGAATGTTTAAGTCAACAAAAATGTGTTTTTGTAAAAGAAACCGACCTGCAAGCCTTTTTGGCTGTATTAAGTTGAAAGCCTGTGTCTGGAGCCTGCGAGCAGGGCCGTTAGAAATGCTCCTGAGTGAGCCAACTCCAGGCCTGATGGGGCCAATGGCAAATTGATTTAACTTGGAAGAGAATTAAAGAGAGCTGTGACTACTTCTGCTAATCTCATCCCAAGTACTTCTGTGCATTTCTCAATCAATGGGAATAGACACGGAGCAGGCTCCTGCTCCTCAGCGTTCAAGCACAACTGACTTGTCATCAAAGGATGTCTGGGGCTGGGTTGACATCAAGGGTGGGAGGAAAGGGCAAAGCTGAGGCCAACAGTCAGGGACTGCTGAAGTTCTTAGTAAAAAAAAAAACCCACACCACAACCCATCACTTCTTTCACCCAGCACCAACAGCAAGAAAGCAGCCTGCCTTGCTTTGTCAAGGTCTTGCACCCCAAGCAGGCAGACAGAGAGTGCCCATGCACCTCTCCTTACAGCCCCCTGGGAGGCATTCCCCTCCCAAAATACAGGAGATTTGTCTATGAAGACTTCAGTGAAGAACTGATATTTAGGAAAAGGGCATATAGAGATCCAGGAGCTTTACTAACTTCAGCTTGACAGGTAAGACTACCATTTGTCAAACTAAATACTGGTTTTGCTCAGATTAAGCAATTATGGAACAAGTGCTGATTTATACCAGTAGCTGCTGACATAAGATAGTACTCTTAAGACAATATAACCTTTGTCTTAATGCAGTTCAGCAGAAAGAAAGGACATATTTTGCATGATGGTGACAAGTAAGGTTTCTAAAAGTTATATCCCAGATCACCAAACTTCAGGCATTCATTTTATTATTTTTTTTTACCTTCAGCATTATTTCTTTTCTCCCAAAACACATGCCCTGCTTTAATAGTGTTTCTTTCTGAACCTACAGAAAAAGTTCCTCCAAGACTGCTTTATATGACCTCAGTAATACAACGTCACCTTAAAATGGCCTGAGACGGTGAGTGGTGACCCATCCTGCCTCCATCACCCTTCCACTGGAGAAGCTCGTGCTGCTTCCTGAATTAGCTGCCCTTGCTCCTCCTAGCAACTACTATCAGGGTGGAAAGGACCTTCCTTTGGGACGGGAGGAGCAGCAAGAGGCATGAGAAATAGCTCCCTGATGCCCAGTACTCCTGCAGCAACTGCCATAAATACCCCTGTGATGCTGAGGCAAACCAAGCTGCAGTCGGGTGTGCCTGGCTCTCTCTGTCCCATTGGAATGTGGTTTGACCAAAGAGGAGAATAAAGCTTTTGGAAGGATTTGTCCTTGAAATTTCTGTTGGGTTAAAACGTGTGGCCTAGATTTGCCTTAGGTTTTTTTTCCAAGACATTTGGTTCCTCCTCAAATGCTCATTATATCACCTCTTGCAACAGCATAACATTTTCACCAACACCAAACCTTTCACATGATACTAGCAAGCGAATGGTCTCATATTGATTATTTGGTAGTTTATTAATGATAGCTATATTTTCTACAGTTTTGGGGTTACTGACTCCTTTGTTTTCCACAAAGTCAGGAAATATATACTGAATAAAACCAATGAAGTGTGAAAAGCATTATCTACACTCCACATAGAATAAGAAGCCTATAAAAAAGGCCAGGAGCAGGAAGCAGCAGAGGGCAAGATATTCCTCTGTGGAAAAAAAAAAGTAAAATAATACTGTCACTAAGTTAAAAATAAACTACAGAATATCAGATCTTAGAAAACATAACATATTTTCCTGAAGAACAGAAATCTAAGACAGCAAAGGGAATTCTTTTCTTTACTGTCCCACTTTTATCCTCGAGATCTGAGGAAGTCAAATGAAAATTTCCTGGCATCCTGGGGCAATAAAATAATCTCAGTCTTCTTGTGAAACCACATTAGTGTGGAGATCGAACAGAAGTTCTTTGAGAACTGTAAGTGCTATGTAAGCATCATTTTTCCCAGGAAACTAAGGCTTTGTTTATTTACACTGAGCTATGCCACTAATGTAATAAGAAATAAACTGCTAGGACAGACACAGACCTGAACACCTATCACGTAGGAACATGCGAGCGCTCTGATCTGTGATGAAGTCAGTTGTCCCTGTAAAAAGCATCGGGTTTGCTGAGGAGAGCGACTCGGCCCATCAGTCTTTGCATCCAGCACCCAAGGGCTGGGGAATCAGGAGGGATTTAAGCAAGTGCAGAGCGCACTGCGCTGAATCGGGGCCTGTTGGCTTTCCACTAGGAGCTTTTCTGCTGCTCAGAAAGAAGCCAAAGCAGGCCAAAACAAGAAAGTAGCCTGGCATAGATCTGACTCATCTCCATTGATAACACAATTGACTTAAGACGGTTGTTTGTTTAAGATCCTGGCTTTCCCCGCCCTCCCCATACATTAAAACGCAACAGTACTCAATCTATGCTAAAAATGCTGGGCACCGAACACCTTCCACACTCCCTGCTAGTTTTAAGCTCATACTTGGCTCGGAAGAGAGAAAGCCAGGGAACAGGAGAGCTGAAAGACAGGCACAGATCACCTCAACTGAGGAGGCCCCTCAAGCTAATTAAATAAGCTGGAGCGTTCCAGTATCTGCAGCCAGAGCTCCGGATGAAGCCCCATGACTTGTGGTTTAGGACTTCGGTTCCCCTGGGTAGATGACCAGCACTACCAAGGCAAGGAAGCCTCACCATGGCTGTCTAGGACCACTGCATTGCTGATCATGAGAAAAAGACACCAAATGTTGTCAGGGCAATGCCAACAGAAAAGCAACAGCCTGCTGCAGCTCCTCTCCTTTTCTCTCCTGCAACTGCCTGGGAATGTGCTCCTTCAATGCAGCCGTCCCTGTGTTGGTGGCAAGAGCATGGAGGCTTCTTGAGTTTCAAGTCCTATTTTTTAAAACGCAGTTGTGGCAAGAGCACTTCAAAATTTCTCATACTTTTCAAAAATGAGGCAGTTATTCCCAACCCCTCACACAGTAGCCGTCACAGACACCAGAGCTGCAAGAGCAACTGGAGCCTGCAGCTTCAGCAGACATTACTGGCTAATGCAGCTGAGGTTCTCCTCTACTCCTCTGTGCCTTTTAAATACATTACAATTAATAACTCTAAATTTTCACATGGGAAAATAAAGCCACTAAAATGGCCCTGTAATCAATATACTTGCTGCTACTGAAACATAAGGAAATGTGTGTAAATACATTTTAAAGAAAACCCTGGTTTTGTGTCATTCAGGCATGTTCTACTTTGTCATGGAAACTTATATCCAGGGACTTATAAGTTAAGAATGAATAAACACTGGATAACAACCCTCATTCATCTCAGCAATATATGTAACATTAATAGCATGCAAACAGTGTGCAATGCCAACTGAAGGCACTGCACAAAGGAGTCCTGAATGTAAAGCTACCGTCAGCCTTAAGCACTTTGTCTCTCACAACTGCTCCAGCCACCACGTCTCCCAGATTTTTCATTTTTCCTATGCATTTCATTTTTCTTATATAGCTTCTCCCACAGTAATAACAACTGAGGACAGTGACCAGTTTGGAAGGCAGCAGGTGGTATATGAGAAGACTTGAAAAGAAATCTGACTGCATTTATACAATCCTAAGAGAAACAGTGTCAGGGTATCCTTAAGAAACACTCTGCTCACAGGAAAGCAGAATTTAATAACACAGAGACAAGCTGGACCCCTCTCTCTGGTGCAATAGCATGCTCCAGAGAGGTTCCTATGCTCTTTTGACATCTTCAACATTTATTCCCATAAGTGGATGGCACAAAATGTTTCTACAATCTGACTTCTGATCAAAGGCTGCACAGCTGTAATATTCAGGCATATTTTTGTGAAGGTCCCCTGCCCCTGCTGATTCCTTCTCTTCTCTGCTATTTCTTCACATTCCCATTCAGACTACCCTTCCAGGGGAAGCAGACAGCACTCATGCCAAGTTCAGCAGCACAACCCTGCCTAGCCATTTTCTGCTCAGTTTCTGAAAAAAGCTAACCTTTGCTGCTCCATCTGCTCCTTCTAGACCTAACATGTATGCATTGGTCAGGTTGACCTGACTGGTTGGGGATTCCTACAGAAAGCCTTCCTCCCTGCACTCACCCACCTTTCCTCTGCTGACATCTCTCTCCTCCACTAGCCCAAGCAGAGGACATCTGGTTCACTGAACATACTATCCCTTCACCTGTTTCAGAAATAATCCCGTGTCTTTCCTTAGCTGACCTTGGATCGATGGAGGCAAGTAAGTTGGTTTTCCTAATTCCTAAATACAGACGTTTTCATTTTATAATGTGTTTGTAAAACCCTGTGCTGGTTAGAATTGATGGCAAGCGATGGTCTATTCATTTGTACCATAAAATTTCTTGCCATTTACTACAGATGTCAAGACTGGCACAGGAAACTATTAAAGGCTATTGCAAGACTTATTGACCTGCTATATAGTTGGAGACTTTTTAGAAGTTAATTAAAAATGTCTTTATTTAGTTGCTGGATGATACAGGTCTTTGATTCCTATGTGGTTGTCTTAATCTCATTGAGTGACTAGTTTGCAAATGTTATTATTGTCATTTTGCTCCTGCAGCCCTGGGGTACCAGAGCATCAGACCCAGCAAGGGACTGCAGAGCCCAGCTCTGGGAGAAGCCTTCACAGAGCAAAGATAGGGAAAAGGGTTTCATAAACCTGAAGAGCTGGAAACAGCCACAACGCACTGAGGGCCCCAAAAGAGGCTGTGTCTGAAATCTCTATATCCTGGATGAAGATGCCTACGAATCAAGGTTTAAAACTTTTGACTGGATTTAGGAATGTGGGTCACTCCTGTGATGCTCTTTTTGACCCATCCTCCAAACAGCACTGATCATGCTTCGCATGTCCTCATGGTCAGGGCACTCTCCCTGGAAGGAAAGACTGGGGCTCAAGTCCTTCTTCTTCCAGAGAAAGTTCAAACTCAACTGTCTCACTTTCCAGAAATTATGCAATTACAGTGTCTTAAGAGGAGCTCATTAGTCCTCAGCCCTCAGCACAGGCCTCACCGTCCTGAGGTCAAGCACAGCTTGCCCAATGCATTTTGCAGAAAAGGGATGAGGTTTAGCACTTGTTTAAAAGTTCTGCTAAATTGGGTTCATAAGGAAAAGAGACCAACAGCCACCTCACAGCTCTGTAAGAACCATTGTATCTGAGGTGTCGGGACTGTGTGACTGTAGAGCCAAAATACATTTCTACTGCAAGAAGAAGGAAGATCCAAAGTAATTATGAAACATAATATACCAATAATATTTGTATAAGTTCAATCTAAAATACTGCTCTGTCCTTATGTTAGGCTGATTGGAGCCTGTGATTCCAGCCATGAAGAGAGGACACATTTCAGTGAACATTTGGCCAAAATCAGAAACCTCCCTGAGAACAAGGGTGCAGGCCAAGAGGCAGGAGGAAGTTGCGGGCTGGCTAAAGCCCTATCATACTAATAACGCCAAGCGTGTTTTTCTTTCGTTTCAGTTTAACTTCAGAGTTACAGCAGTTTACTGTTCTGCGGTACAATATTTTTCCCCTTAGTCTCACAGTCAGATTAATTCCTGAACTGCAGTGCAATGAAACTTTTGATTTAAGAGATTTGCTGAGGAAATCTAGATTGAAACTCAAGGTTTAGCCAGTACATAAATCAAAGGTGGGATCACATCAAAGATTCCTTCATCTACTTGGCACAGACTTGGTTCATTTAAAACCTCCTTTCTCATAATTGTACCCTTATTAAGATTTGAACATTTGTGAAATGAGGAATGAGGTCTTAGAGTTTGCTATAATCACTTCCCCTGAAAATGAAAGTCTGTAGAGAAACAGTGAATGCGGGAGAGGACAGGTCATCTCCTGGCTATGGATGGCTACTGATTTTATGGGCTCCTGTCTTAGAAGTAAGGCTCTGCAGTAAACTTGCTTCCTGGCTCTGCCATAGATTTCCTGTGTGAGACCAATTCAGTTAATCTCTTAGGGCAAAAGTCACCCCATCACACTTCAGGAACTTAGCTGAAATGCTGAGATTAGGAGTCCTTTTACCGTATGTTGTCTTTTTCACTTAAGCAAATGTAGCAAACCCTACCTGTTTTGGTTGTCTATAAAGGAATCTTGTAACTGACTAACTTTACAGAAGTACCCTTAATTTTTACGATTTATAAGTATGAGGTTTCAGTGTCTACATTCCCCATTTCTGAAACAGGAATGTTGTAGTTTCTTTCTTCCTGCCCTCCACCTTTCTTTTCAATTTAGGCTTTAATCCTTCAAAGTACTGGGTTTTATGAATTATCAGTATAGCCTTCACATGACCATATCTACACATACTAAATTGTAAGCTCCTTGGAGCAGGACTTTCCAACCAATGTAAGGAAAGGAAATGTAAAAGAAGAGGGTCAGATATGACAAATATCTGACCTGAACGCTTGCGCATACTTAATTGGAGAAACTAGAGCATGTCAAAGGCCACAGACCTTAAATAACATTCATGTGTTTCCTTAGCCTGGCAAGAGCCGATCTATCCCCATAGCTGGTAACTAGCGTTTCTGTGGCCAGCAGCAGGGCTGCGCTCGTGCTTGACTCCATGTGGCTTCTCCAGCTTGGCTTAGCACCCTCGGTAAAGCACTCAGGGCAGCTGTGGCACCTGGCCAAGGGGTAAGAAGGCAACAAGGACAAGCAACAGCAGAAGACAGTGCTCAGAAGGGAACAGGTAAAACAAGGGAAAAGGTGTTACTCGACAATTAACCAGAACAAACATTTGCAATGAATGTCATGTAGAGATCCAAGTTGTATAATAGGCCTAAGTGAAGAACCAGAATTAAAGTTCAGGCAGATTGAAATATCTGAGGTGAGATTTTATAGATGTAAATAAACCTTGGCACTAACTTATAGTCACCAAAATAATTCTCTGTGATTTGACCAGGCCTTTTGCCTGCACTGGTAGAATAGTGCAGGATCAGCAGCCAGTAACGTGTGACTGGTAACAGAGGCAATCTGGGATTTGCTGACTGGGGGAAGGTCCTCACTTAAGCCAGAATGCTGCTTACAGAGTCCAGAAAATTTCAGCTCAATATTAATTACAACAAATATTTGCTAAACTCAAGGGAAATTTATATAGAATCACCAGAAAAGCCTAGAGAATCTCAAGCCTTACTTCCAAGGGTATTTAAAAAAAAAAAGGAGAAAAAAACCCCACATGAAAATGATGACATTCCATATGTAAACAATATGTGCAGAAGGGGTCTTAAAAAAATGGGTTTTGATAAACATTTGACTGAATGAAGTGCTATACACTGTATGAAAGTTGTATAAATAAGTTGAGATTAAAGTCCTTTGAAATGTAATGAATCATTTAGAAAAAGGATTTGATATACAGAAGCAATGCATACTCACATCATTAATTTTTCATACCTAACATTAAAAAAGCACACACACATTGCAAATACAGTGAGATCTCTCTAAGGGCTTCATTCTATAAAGTTTTGATGTAGTCCCTCTATCTCTTCCTAGCTGGGTTCAGCATTACAGGGCTGTAGCTGTTTACTGTGCTATTATTTCCTGTTAAGTCACAGTTTGGGTGACTGCTGTGATTTATTGTCCTCTACAGATTTTATCCTCCTCATCCTCACTAGCTCACAAGACAATATCACTCACCCAACTGCAAGCAACCGCCTCACCACAGGGAAGTAGGTAAACCCTGTAGATCCTGTTACGGACTTACTATAGCCAATTCCTATAAACTGGAAGATGAGAACAGCCTTAGCCCCTTCACAGATGATGGATGCAGATTAGCAGATCTAAACAATTAGTTAGGGTGAGGGAATGAGCCCTTAGACAATTAGAGCAGTTAAGCATCCTGCTGACAGCTGTGGTGACAGCAGACAGTAAAACTATGCTTGATGAAATGAGAAAACTCTCTGCCTTTTTGATTTACAGGCAAGTTTACTTATAGGCTTTAAGGTGTTTAACTACAGTGGTCACAAACCAGGCACTAATATCCTTCTATGTGCAAGGAACAATGGGGGACTGGCGGGCGCAAGCTGACATAGCTCAGTTCTGGCGGTGTTTGTCAGCTGCAGTTGCTTGAAAGAAGGCGGCAAACTTGTCAGGCAAAAGGAGGCGAAATGAATGCTCGAGCTATTACTGGTGCGAGGAAAACAGAGATTTAATGCTGTGAGGTATGTGAGGATCAGAGATGTTTTGTGCTCCCTCCCGCTCATATTTTTGCATTAAAACCTGCCACTCGCAAGCTTTTGTTTCAAGTCACACAGCAGCTGTTTGGTGAATGTGGTTTTTGTATCCCTTAAGAATAAATGATCCCTTGTTTTTAACCCTTTGATTTGGGGAGTTTGTATATCCAGGTGTGCGCTATTCCTTTTCCAGTCCCATTGTGCTACCATTACCCAGGAGAGAGATTTCAAATACTTGTGGTCAGTTCCATGGAATTTGCTTTAAATGCCAACAAAAATTAATTTGTACGAATTCTAGTGCGTTTGTGTATGGGTTTTGTCTTAGAGCTGTTTTCTGCAGCCGGAGGAGGGAGGGGATGTTTTAAATGACCATGCCAAGCTGAGAGGCAGATGTGAGTTTTCTTTGATCCAGGAGAGGATGCATTGTTGAATGCTTCAGACAACGCTCGTCCATGAGATCAAGGAGAAAAATGTATGTTGCTATGCACTTTTTCTCACTTAGATGTTAGAATTACTGGATACTAAAACCTAGATTTAAAGCTACTGCATTGCTTTGCAGTGCATCTGGAAAAGGGACTCTAAATCAGGTACTCACTATCCATTGCTAAGGTGTGACAACAACTCAAAGTATAAGAATCAACCTGAACTCTTATGTCAGGTGGGCAAGAAAATGTATGTTGTATCTTTTAATACAATTAAAACTCTAAATATTGTCCTAATGGGTTAGGACAGTATAGTATCATTAATTTCAGCTAAGTGACAGGCATCCACAGGTGGATAGCCAGCAACAATAGGACTTATCATTGGAGATATGTAATATTCCCCTGGTTTCATGTTTTACTGCAAATGTGAACCTCAGCTGCTGTTTGACAATGTTGACAGAGATACACAAAGCCGAGCTCTCTTTTGTGCACGCCAGGCCTAATTGATGGTTTCAAAGTGAAACTTGGTTCAGACCCAAGCCTGTCATTGTATTTCACTTTGGCTTCATTTACCTGTGACACTATAAAAGAAGGTGCAGTGGATGCAGATCTATGCTAGATGAAATACAGAGCTCCACCTGAATCAGGTCCACTTCAATGGATGAAAGTCCACTTCCACTGACATCAGTAGGATGTCCTGGGAAGTTCTGCAGGAGAAGAACTTGCTCTATTTGATTAATTGTCAGTAAACCATTTTTTTAAACACCTCAGGCTGTAATTTCAGCAGAACTTTCCCCACTAGCATGAGTAGCAATAGCCATCATTAGTTTAAACTCTGAATTTAGCAAGAGATTTCATTGTGTAAGATTCTTTGTGTTCTGTTCAGAAGTCGACTCTTTGTCTTTTTATTTTTAATGCTTTTCTCTTGGGCAAGCCACCTGGATAATTCATTGATATATTTGCATGGGGAAAACCATGTTTACACAATTTGGCATGTTTTGATTTTTTGCCTGAAAGATGTAAATAAATTTCATTATATGGTTCTATACCAAACAACTGGGGGCATAGGTGTAGACATCAGAAAAATTGTTTTCATTTTTACATGGAAACTACTGAGAATGGTTAAGAACTACAAGTGAGAGACCATCAACAAAACAATATTGTTATGAAATGCAGAAGGTAATAAGTAACTGGGTTAACTATTCACTCACATGGCATTAGTAATACTTTACTAAGGAGCAAATGTTGAAGCAAAGTACAGTATTCATCCGAACATACTAGGTCTGAAAATGCTTCAGTTCAGAGTCTCCAGCATGACACACCAACTTCTGAAACTTGTGATCCTTCTCCAGCTAAACTAATGCAGCGCTGAGCTCACTCTTCTTCCTACCTCTGTGAGTGCGAGGTGTAAAGTTAGCATTTCCGCACTTACTGGTAGCACTTCACTGGTCACCTCTTTCCATGATGTTCTTGATGGACAGGTGAGCTCTTCCACTTGGCAGGACAATCTCTCACAGTATGGAAAGGACTGTTGCCTGCAAGGAATTCTCCACAGGCAAATCAAGAAATGAGCCAAATCACCTCTTTTGCCCAGCTGACTAATAATCAGATAGGGAGACAACTCACCTCCTTTTCATCTCAGAAGTGAGGATTAATTCCAGATTTGGATTCAGATGAGGGCTTTCATTTAGTCCAGGAAACAAAGGAGAAAACAGATGTTCCCACGTAGAATCAGCATTTTTATTATAGTCTAAAGTGTAAGTATGTGCACACCATGACTACCTAGGGGCATCACAATAATAATTATGCATTAATGATTTTCATTTGTATAAGTTCAGAATACTTTACAAAAATAACTTTACCGAGTATTTTAGAGGAGAGAACTGAGGGGGCCCGCCTTCCTCAGCATTAAGAAAGGCGGGGATAAAATGTAGGTCTCCCAGTTTGTATAACACCCTGTCCTCTATGCATATGGAAGTTCTAACAGCTTCCAGAGGTGAACAACTATCGCAGCTATTCTGTCCCAGACAGCAGATGACCATATGTATGACACACAAGGATCTTAAAACAGCCAAGGCTTTGCATTTCAAACAAGGGCTCTTCTAATGTACTGGCTATCGGCAAGAGTTGTCTCATGCAAATCAAGCAGCTAACATTATCTAATCTACTTTTTGGTTCGGGTTTGGCGGAGTTTGTATTTTAAAAAAGAAGATATGACGTAGAACAAACAGGTTTCACAGTGTCTGCAGCCCCGTGTGCCCGGGTAGGACAGATTAAGGAAGAAGTGGTGAGGACCTGGCACGGTCCCCTCAGGGGAATTCTGATCACAGGGTGATCTGGAGAGTGAGGCAGAAAGTAAATGATTGCAGGACAGCTTGCATCCAACCCTGCTCATATGTTTTTGCTGTTGTTCACCCTGCCAGGAAAATAATTCGGTTCGGTGCCTCGAAGCCAGCTGGCACAAAGGCTTTCGGATAGCGCAGCAATGGACACAGTGCAAGAAGCTGGACATTACCTGAAACACAGCTCTTCCATAGGGTGCTGTGGGTCCGCACACTGGGGCCAGCAGGAGACTTGCTGGTTCATACTGTTCACTGCTAGCATTGCTTTGCCTCATGCCTCCTCACGGACATGTTTTCTTCTAAATATGCCTCTCCTCTTCTCTGAATCCCTCAGCTGATAACGAGTCTTGGGCCTGACTTTCCATCTGATGCCTCCAGAGTGCTGTCATTCCCTGTCTAACCACCAAGGGCAGAGGGGACATCTTCCTCCTGTCTTCCTTTTCTCACTTCTTTCCTTGTCACCCCTTTTTTCTGACCCTCTGGAGGCTGCTGGGGAGAGAATATGATTAGGGTCCCTTCTGGAGAGGTGCTGCCCGGCCTTAAACCAAGCCCAAATGTAATTGTTTTCTTGTTTCTCGTATGTCATCATTGTAATTCTGGACTCCACTGTTGTGGAAAGCTCTTCGTTTTATTGTCCTTTTTAATTATGAAATCCTTTCCTCAGTAATTCACTGTGACTCGGTAACTGACTCCACATGGTTACGACGTGACTGTCCTGATTGAATTACTGGAAGTACAGAGTCGACTGAGCCGCATGCATGTGAGGCACGGCGCAGCATGGAACTCCCCGGCGTCACAGAGGTGGGGACCAGGGCTCCTTCCCATCCTCGGGCCCTTTGCCGCAGGGAAGAGCTGGTTCCCCCACTTTGACCACCCCAGTGATGACCTCCTCCGTGGCCCTTTCCCTCACTGAGGCTAATGAACATATAGCGGTGACAACTGCCTATGGGTCCAGCTCGCCAAGGAGGGAGTGCAAGCACACACTGAGCCAAAGGCAATGTTAACCCTGTGCAGATACCGACACCGATGCCCTGCGATTCGGGCACGTGGCGGTACCAGACATGCACAGGCTCATCACTGGCTTGCGTTAGCTACCCACAAATGAAGGTGCGGGACAAGGCGTGCAATGCCCACCCTGAGACCAGGGACGGGCTGGGAGTCGTGATATTTCCACCACGGATCCACGTCCGGCTTCCCGGCTTCAAAGGAAGCAGGGGGTGATGTGCCTAGCAGGGGTTCCCAAGCTGTGGGTGGTTTCCTTTAATTTAGGAAAGCATCTGATACAGCGTGTCACGAAACGTCACGTTTATTTAATTCTTTTTTCGTTTGGATATGATTACTGTCACGTGGAATGGAAACTGAGTGATGCGCCATGAGCAAAAAAAAAATATCGGAGGATGGTTTAAATCAGCTAGTACTGAATTAGGGCAGGGAGAAGGAATGTTCAATGTAGGTCTAAGCAAATTAGGATTATTTAACCTTTTTGTTAATGAGTATAAAGGAGGAGGTGAAGTTAAGCAGGCCATCAACTGATAGTACATTGATAGTGGTTAACTGCCTTTGTTTCTTTGCCCCAGCCAGCACTGGTGAGAACTCAAGGAATTACAATAGGATTTATTAGGAGAACACAGAAATGGAATTCAAAGAATTAAATATGTATACAACTTAGTTAAGGAATGTTTAATATAGGTCCTAGCAGGCTAAGGACACCACAATGCTAAATGAAGGGGGAAGTTCTTCAGGAGAAGAGCACAGACACAAGACAGGGACCATTACAGAGAAGCAGCACAGATGGAAAGTTGAACAGGGACAGTGAGTTTGCCTGATGAAGGCTGAAAAAGGAAAAAGGGGAAACTGAATATCCAGAGGACAAGATATTGCAGGAGTGACATGCACAGATGTCCCAAAATGAACACACCATGAGCAGATTCAATTAAAAATAGTTACTCTCTATACGTATTTGAGATCTAAAGCAAGGTGAAACACATTTTTTCACAATGTTTAAAAATTGAAGAGAAATTGTATTTTTTTCTTGTTGTTAAATTGCATGAACTGTTTTCATAAGGAACCAAAGGCAAAGGGAGCAGTCACAAAGTTATCACGCAGACCGCTTCGCAGCTGTGCAGGGACAGAACACAGTGCACGAAGCAGGTCTTCTCCACTCCAAAGGCTGCGAGCCTGCCTGTAGCTTGGGACTGAATATTTCTGGGGGAGAATAAAAACCAAACCACATGCAAATAGAAAAATGAAAAAGGCAGAATGTGGTGGGGAGGGGGAAAGGGAACGGCTCATGCAATTCATCCAAGATTTTGGTCAATATTCAACAGAACCACAATGGGAAAAGGAAGATGTTGTATCAATCGCCTTTCAAAACCATTTCAAAAAAACGGATTGTCTTCAGCTTTTGGATGCTGTGCCTATGTCAATCTCACCTCTTGCTTTTTGTCTCACCCTTCTTTAGAAGAGAATCCCCAGCATTTATGGAGATGGGGAGTATGGCTTAGCATTTTAACAAGCAAGTCCCTTGCTGCCTGCAATGGGAAAGCACCAGTAGAGCAACATTTGGAAGAGCAGGATATTTATTTCTGGCTGCAGTTACAAAGATGAAAATGCCTGGTGAACAGATGCCTTAGGCTGCCACCACATGGTGAGAGCAGGGAATGAGGGCGAGTGTCTGGTTTATCTGCAACTTCCCAGAGATTTTACTGAAAGTAACTTCTTTTCAAACCTAACTTGAGGGAAAAAAAACAACAACAGCAACAAATGAACAATTGTATTTGCTTTATTAGCTATAAATTAATTTCTCTCAGAACCTCTTTATGCCATTTCTTTGTTTCATTTTTTGCGTGACAAGATCTTGTTATGCCAAGCTAGTAAAAAGAACCAAGGCAGAAACTACTTCATAAAATGATTTTGCAGATTCATTTGGTTGCCCTGCTCCAGTGTTATGACTTTCATTTGCTGGTCTAAGTCCCAGCTGATTCTTCTTAGCCTGTATGCAGATACTAGAAAAATAAAGGGTAGTCTTCAACACTATTGCAATTTTTTCTATTGACACTGTGCAAGCAAAAAGGAAACCTCTTCAGGATGCTAACATTTCAAATTTTAGTGTAGATTTTCTATAGAAATATTTGCTTGAGAAAAAGACTGGTATTGGGTCTCCAGAAGTGCGATTTAAAAATAGTAAAACCAACTTTAAACCTATTTAGACAGTAAGTGAAGAATTTTTCTCCCCTTGGTTGCAATTGCTGGGAGACTTTTTAGGATGCGGGGTGGATAAACTCCAAGCTGTAAACAGTGCCCCAGTGCCTGGACTAAAACATTCAAGACATTTGAAAAGTTTCATGAATTTCAGTGGCCTTTTAGTACTTGGTAACAGCAATCAAGAACTTCATTTTACACATAATCTTAAAACAAGCCCCGGCCATGGTTCAGTTTTCCCCGCTCACAGTGCCTCCCTCGGCAGCTCCCAGCTCCCATCCCGGCTCTGTGGGTGGAAATGCACGAACATCTCCCTTTGGGTCCAAGCATGTCCCAGACCAACACTAGCAGGGAAGAATTATTTTTTTTTTTAAATATCGTTGCATGAAGAACTTTATTTAATTGCATGGGTTTGAAGTGTGCTTTTTTTTTTTTTTTTTTTACAGCAGTATAATGCTGTAACTCCAGGGGAAAAAAAGTATTTGACTTAAAGTTACACCTGATCTCCATTAGTCTAAAAAACTGTTCCTCAGCTCATTTATACCAGTATAACTGTGGAGTAAATCCTCTTTATGTGGCGGAGATGTTTTCTTTAAAAATGAATGATTGAGATGTATTTCAGGACATACAACATGGTATATTTTTGAGGAAAAGAGAGTAAATCACCTAATATATCCACCATTTAAAATACCTTATGTTAGACCTTTCACTACTGCAACATAATTGTTTATGAGCAACATTTTTATTGTTAATATTAGTTTCAAAACCGTTTAAACATCTGATGGAAATGCTCAAAACTGAAAGAATATTTCCATTCTCTTTTGTTCCTCTTTCTTCATCAAGTACATTGTAAAATAAAGCTGTTACTGAGATGTAGATTTTTCCAAGCTGCCCCTCCAGCCCATATGCCTGTACCTATAAACAGTCATTTAAATAGGATTCCCAACACATATTCTTCTTATATGCCTTGAAGTCTCATTTGGAGTTTTAACAGAAACGTCATGTGAATAAAAATGTATTTGGGGAGTTTGAAAAGCCGAGCTCTGACCTGACGTGCAAGGAGCTGTTGCAGGGAGTACACCCAGGCGCTTACATCTCAGCACTTTTCAGCTGCTCCCAGCGCTGAGCTTGTCACACGTTAAAATCCACTTTTTTTTTTTTTTCCATTGAAGGGCAGCTTCGATGGAAAAAATACTGGAAAGAGCGTGTTTGACTTGAGGTGTTTCTGCACTTTAAAAAGCTGTCATTTTTATTTTGCTCTTTTCCCACAATCTGCATTGGGCACTGGCCTGAACTGCTTGCCATTAAAAATCACAGCGTCGAGCTGGAGCTAATGAAAGTTTAAAATAAATAAATAAAGAGATAGATAGTAACCCTGCCGTACCTCGGCTTCAATATTGTATTTTCAAAGCTAAGCAAAATAACAAACAAGTGAACCAAGATATAAAACCAGACCCAAGAAATTTCTTGTCCCATTTAAATCCAGAATAAAATTTTAATAAGGAATTAAAATAATGAAAATCCCAGTGACTCCTTGCCCCCAGATCTCACGGCGTTCAGATCAAGGTGCTCTGCGCCTACTGACTCCACAAAGCAGTGGAAGGGAAAAATAAAACGCCTCCTCTGAAAGGTAAGTGAAGAGGCATGGCTGCCCAAACACGTGAACTGGTTTTCCCTCATATAAAAATGAAACATTTCCTTTCATCTTCTCATTTTCAGAAAACTGAGCGAGAGCAGAAGTAACTGGAGTTCCGTGGGTAAAAAGAGCCACATCCACTTCTAACACACGGTGTTTGAACAGAGCATTTGAGCGGTGTTTTAAATTGAAACCACAGAACAATAACCTACAGCATCTTAGATATTAAGGGCCGTACTGGACTTTCTGCTTGGGAAGTGGGAGAGGTAACAGCTAAGCGCAGCCCTGGCAAACAGCGGGGAGGGACGGGGCTCCCTGACGGCTTCACCCCGCTCCAGCTCTCTCCCCAAGTACCTGAAGCCCCAAAGTCTCGAGCACCGGGCGGCAGCTATGAACGCTGAGCGTGCTTTAGGCAGCAGGAAATATGCCTTAACCCCTTCCACAGCTATGATTTCCCAGCACCAGCAGGAAAGCCCAGTGGCAAAGTAGCTAATGCTACGGTCACGCTTTTCAGAGAGCAGGGAGGTGTAAGTGGAGAAGGCAACTGGTCTCGGAGGGTCTGTCAATGCCCAAAATGTCGAAAGTCACATCCCGCTTCCCCCCGCCTCGGGACGGCAGGCACCGGTGGTGACGGGCAGGCTCTGGGCACCTGGGGTGGTTTTCTGCGGGAAGATGATCCAGGGCTGCTCAAACCAAAACCGAAAGGGGATCGGTTACTGTCACGGTTCCTTACCATGACACAACCGATCCTGCATGAATTCATTATCCTGCTTGTAGTGCTCAAAGGATAAAAAAGGGGATTTCCAGAATCTGGAAATAAATGTGAAATATTGGTATGTCACATGATGAATTTCATTCCTGATGAGGAAGTCTACCTACTGCAATTTACCTTCTGTCTGGGACACATTATCTCCGCACAGAGGAGCAGCCCAAGACTTAAGTAGTTCTTAAAACTTCCAAAAAAACTGATTAAGAGGGAGTTAAGGAGTTTATAGGTCTTGTGGGGCTTTGCTACACATGGCTGAATTTTAAGCTCATAGTGGCCTCAAGACAGAAAGTTCAGCTGTGGTTTAGATCTTTTTAAATAATTTTGTTTTCCACCCTTTCTTCAACAAGCCTTGGAATAATGAGATGAAAAAGGACACTCTGCATTAGTGTTTTTCATACTCCTCTTTGCATAGTACGTGTTACACATCTAGCACTTGGCACACCAGATTATTATTTTGCTCTTTTCCTTCTGAAAAACTATGTGGGTTTTGATTGTTTGTCTCACTGAAAAAAGAAGGCATAAAATGTTGGCTTGATTAAGAAAAAACTCCAGTTCTAGTCCCATTCCAACAGTGCACCATCCCCCCTTCCTTCGCTTCCCTCAAGAAACCTTTTCTTCTAAACCATCCCTCATGAGTATCAGACTTCTGCAAGTCTCTGGGGTGGGAACTAGGAAAAATTGTGTCTAGCTCCTATTCAGAAAACAGTGTAAGTTTGACTGCTAATTTGCTTAAAATTGAAATAGATTTTTGAAGGATTTTTTTAATGCTGTATTTCATATCCTTCGGTGTACATTTTGTCCAGTCAGTCTCACCTCTACTATATGATAATCACAGCTGTGATAGTATCTGATGGCAGACATGCATTGAGATGACATAAAAAGAAAATAATCGGGAGGAGATCTTTCTTAAAACTCTTCATAGTATATAAATTATGAATTCCAGAAATTATATAAGATATCTGAGCTCTGAAGTTGAGTGCATAGATTTGGGGAAAAAAAACCCAAACACCCAAAACAAAACAGAAAAATAAAGAAGCTGTTTAAAATAAATCTGACATAAATTTTAACACAAAACCAAAGGCTTAACTAAACAGAACTCTCCTGTCCCAAAAGAACTCTGCATTCAGCTTAAGGTTTATTATTGCCAGCTTCCTGTCCAGGGATTTACAAAACCAGCTCTAGTTGTTTATATGGTAAACAGCATTTGAAAGTAACAGAAGGGAGCTGTCTTTTTCTATTTTTTTTTTTCCCCCTTAGATGTGAAGTTGCATATCTTACACTTGCAGTGCTGGTTTGATGAAGTGTGAGCTACGAACTGCTGTGTGAAATAATTTCATGCTTCTTTCTTGGACTCCTTCATGTTCTACCAGTGTTAATTTATGAAACCACATCTCTCACGCGATCGAACATTAAAAAACACTCTAATTTTAATGGAAAAGTAAATTTTGTGCTTAAATGACAATTTTTGCCCCATAGTCTTTGTATGGGATTGGAGCCCAGCTCTTTGTGTTTGTAGCCAGTTTAAAATTTCAAAGTTACAGCCATTGTCCATGAGGCGCTCTGGGTTCCCTGGTCTGAAGCCCCCCCACATACTAGCACCACTGCCACTTCTCTTGAAGACTTATACAGATGCCTCGAGGCATCTTTCAGCAACAGTATCAGATTTGCTTATAGTGCTGAAGCAAATGTTTTCATGGTCTGTCACCTTGATTTTATTAAAGGTGTTGGGCTAGGCTATTATCCAGTGCTGGAAAAGTCCCCTATAGAGGCTTTATATTAGGAATTTAGAACAGCCAAGCATTTTCAGCCCATAATAAATTTTTCTTTGCGTGGCACAAGGCAGAGCGCTTTCACAATTAGTCTAAACCAGAAAGATGCTCTGCAGGTACTTCAGGATCTAGACTTTTACAGTTTGTGCCTCTGTGCCTTAGATTTCTCCACCCCTTTCCACAGAGACTTGACTTCGCCTTCCCAGGATTTTTATTTCTCCTGCTGAAGAAAGCATCCTTGCTGGAAAGCTCTCCTTCCAAATAGCTGTGCGCCTGGCTTGAATGCATGGCATTATCAAAGTGTTATGTTCATGAACAGCCTGATTAATCATCTCTTTAAAGAGAACAGTTTAGGCTTATTCTATAGCCTCAATACACAGTTGCTGTTTTGTTTTTGCTCTGTTTTAGCCACAGTAATATAAATAAGAATAATTTGAGATCAAAGATTTCCTAAGAGCTGTAGGAAATGCAATGTGTGTGCAGGTGCCTTGTTCCACGCTGGAATTTGGGGACTTTGTTGAAAGGAGGCCGGGGTGGTGTTTTCCAAAGGGCACAGAACATCTTCATGAGAAACAGGGTTTTTTTACCGGGGCAAATTCTGAGGTGCTGAGTTAAACGCAATATTTCATTAAAACTGAGACGTTCTTGTGTACCAACATAAAGAGTTCAGTTGTCTGCTGTTTATACAGCAAAGGCAAAGCGAGTGTGTGCAACGGGACCCACATGCAAAGCAGAGGGATTGTGTGTGGTCCGAGTGGACTTTTTTTGTCATCCTGTTTGGGAACCAGTTCAGGATCTGTTTCTGTTGGCAGTTTCCTCCTGTTGTGAATATATTAGTGCATTTCTCAAGGCCTCTGTGCAGCTGAAAGGCTAGTAACTTAAGCCTGGAGTATGACAGACAATCATCTTCCATCAGTTCAGACATGGGTGATGGGATGAAAAAGAAGAGATTACATCTCTGAAAACAAAAGAACTAATGCAGGCCAAGACCAGCCAGTAGGCTGTAATCTCTCTTTTACCATAAATGTACAAAAATGTCTTATCTCTGGTTTTACAAAGTTGTGCGAGAGCAGTCGCAGCTCTTGGGCGCACCAGCCAGCTCTAAGTGGTGGCTCAGAAAAAGGACAAGACTAAAAGAAGCAGTTTAGGGAATGAAAAAATGCACCTCGTAAAATTCCAGATAGAAAAAAATCTCTGACCATCATTGCTTAACAAGGTATTTTAAACGTTTCATTTCACATTAAAAAGAGATTTATGCAAGATGTGAGACTTTAAAACACTCAGCCAGTAGAAACACGCAGCATTGCATTCAAATACCCCATTTGCCGCCTGTGCCAATGGATTATGAAGGTTTAAGATTTACATTAATTCTTCAATGAGCAAAAGTCAAGTGCCAGTTCCTTAATGCAAACCGCATTGCAATGTAAATGTGCCACAAACCTCTCCCTCAGTTCACATCTGCAAATATTATTTCGTACTGAGGGGGGGAAAGAAAGCAACTCATACCGAATTTCCACCAAGGAGGAGGGTGCACTGCGTATCTCTTCTGTTAGTAGTTTGCTCAGCATCCCCGCGTTTGGGGGAATAATTTCCTGGCAAACATGGGGACGGAGTCTCATGGGCGTGCAGTGAACGCTGCTCCAAGCAGCACCTTCCCTGTCTCTTGGTAGATGTCATCCCTCTGCTTCTCCTTCTCCCTTTTTTTTTTTCTTTTCTTTCCAGATTTCCAGATTCAGGACTGAAAATGAAGCGTAAATCTTACTGCCTAATAACCACGGCAGTTACTTCAATAAAATGTTACTTAAAAGTCAATGGACTGCACATGTTAAAGACATTAGAGCTGTTAACAGACCATTGTAAAGTAAGCAGAATCTTTAATAACCTGCACGTAACGTGTAGCCCCTCGATTTTCGGCGCAGGGCAGGCTTCGAGCCTGGGCTTTCTGCACCAGGGCTCCCAGAAGAAACTGCTCCTGCATTCCTCGCTCCAATGGCGAAACAGGGCTAGAGACAGTGCTAAACACTGAGGTCCCCGGGCCGCCTCTGAGCACAGCTGAACCCCTTATTTCTCCGAGCTGAAGTGGAGGGCTGGGATGGCTGGAGGGCTCCTTGCGTTCGAGGGGTTAGAAGCAGAAGCTCCCTGACCCTCTTTTAGATCTCAGCCTCCAGCACGGGCGTAGGAAAGGGAGCACTGCTCCTGCCTGAAGGCAACATCCTCCTGACATCATGGTGCTTTGTCGGGGCTCTTCGGGGGAAAGTTTGCCGGGAACGGATTTGGGGCAGGTAGCAGCAAAATGCTGCCGGGACCAGGGAGGGAGGCAGCTCCCGCTCCTTTGCTCCTGCCCCATTCCCATCCCCTCCACAGCAGTGGGAGGTGCTGTTAAAAGGCTTGCGAAGGAAATATCCTTTGAATCAGCGCTCTCCTTGCCTCTGAAGCCTTCTGTCTGGTGGGGAATGAACATGCTCACAGACCAGCTAAGCCTTGGACATGCTACATCTTCGCTATTTTCTCTGTGTTCTCCCCTGTTTTATTTTCAGCCAAAGAGTCTTCACACCCCCCACCCCTCCAAAAAAAGACTGAAGTTGGAAAAGATAGAAAATGATTGTAATTTCAAATTTTTAAAAAAATGTGCTTCAGTGGAAACATTTATAAATAAGCTGGAGGAGGATTTATGCATCAGTCTGCGATGATCTGCATGTGTGAGCATGAGGCATGCAGCCAAATTTACACAAGCCAGAACATCCGCCTCCCCCATCTCCCCACGCACACATACATGCATGCCCTTACCAGTAAAAATGGATGTACTGGCCTCATAATTTACACCAGCACCTTCTTTGGCCCTTTCCAGATGCACAACAGCATCATCGAAATGTTGAAACCGAATGTGCCCAAGCTGTCATATCCAACAGCCTTTGAAGGATATGACAAATATTGTGCTTTTCTTTTCAAATGAGTCCCTAATTACCAGGGTTGCTGTTCTTCGCACACAGAAATAAGAGACAAGAAAATGAGGGAACTGTCGGGACACTCCAGCAGTATGGAGTGTCTCCAGCAAATTATTTTGCTCACTGTCCTCTCTTGTTCAAGTATTCTAGCAGCAGGAGCTCCATCATTTCTTTTGTTTTAGACTGCCTCATACATTTATAGACTTCATAGTTTGGAAACTGCCTTTCTTTTCCACCTCAAGGTTTCCCAGTCAAGTTTTGGCCCCTTGTCCTACCTGCAGCCCTGCGGCGTACCCCCAGTTCTGTTACTATATTGTCACATCTTCCAAACCACCTTGTCCGATCCCGTAATTCAGGTGTGAGCACGGGTGAGGTACCAACATGTCTCAATCTTACCTCAGTCACTTTCTCTGCTTTCCTCTAATGCCTTTCAATACGCAGCACATTTCGTTTGACAGGAGACCTAGAAATGCACGCAACAGACCAGGGTGCAGTTCCAAGGGGAGTATGAGATCTCTCTGTATATAAAATATGAGGCTGGCTTTCACATGAGCTGACTTTGCTGTCTGACTCTGCTGAAAGTGCTGTTCTAATTAGTTCATTCTCAAGTTTTTTTCAGCCAGGATGTGTCTATCTCAGGAGCTAAGGCAGCCCTCCCCACCTCCTTTTCAGCTTCTCCTTTAGCACTACCTAGCACAGCACCCATGCCCGGGGTCTTGGGACTGGCCGTGTTCCTGGCAACCCCCTTACCCACACCACGGCTGCGTCCAGCCCTGTGTAGTATTAACACTTTCCAGGTTTCTCCCTTTCCAGATGATGTTGTTTTAAAGCAAAGCACTGTAAATATTTTTGAATTCTTTCATGAATATTTTGAAAGCTGTCTCTCCTATCCCAGGCAATTCTGAACTAATTTTGAGGCAAGGTTTTATAAAACCCTACATCAAATGCTTGAGTATTTATTATTTGTTATTTATTTTGCCAAATGTCTCAAATGCATCTATAGGCGACAGGCCAGTGCTCTGATGTATAAGCCAAATACCATAAAGCTGTCTCCATGCAATTTAGAGAACTCTTTGATTATGCAAGCTTTGGCTATATTTTTTACTAAATAATGATCTGGGTAGTTAAATTGCTCTAAAAGGTTCAGTATTTGTTGGTTTTAAGTACCTCAAGAGTCAATCCAGTAATTTTTCATGCTTACTTCTCCAGGCTCTGTGATCTGTAAGTGATGGTTACTGATTTCTTTTTCTTTCTCCTGTCCTCTCTCTCCCTCAAAGACTCTTCTTTGCCTTGATTATCATAAAAAACCCACTTGTATAAAGCCAAGCAGAAGAGTTGAGAGCTTTAAAAATGTTTTATCTTCTCAAAAGAATAGACTTCATGCCTTTCTGTGCTTGTATTTGTGCATATAATGTATGCGTATACATACATTTATGTATACGTATGAACAGTAGTGCTATAGTTCTGACTGAGGCCTCTGGGTCTTATAACAAAACCAGTAAAACAATAATTTATAATAACTCATCAACAGTATGCCATGGATATCATCAATAATTCTGACAAATAATGCCTGATTTTGTTTTCTTCCACATTTTGATTGTCTTCTGTTGAACTTTCTCTAGCCTTTTTATGTGAGTTTAGAGTTTACAAATGAACATAGGAGAATTGTTTTAAATTAACTAAAAACATAAATTTAATGTAGATTAATTAATCACTGCATAGAAAACAGATTAATATTGCTCTAATTTTTTTAGTTAGATTCACTTTCTGTTGCACAGGGTCACCTTATTTCCCATAATATCTTATCAGCATGGGATATGTTTTCATGTCACACAAAGGGTAAGCAGCAGCAGGACGGTGCCCACCTCAATAGCAGCTTCTCCATCAGCTGCCATAGCAGTTGGAGAAAGAGGATAACATCGCTTAGCAACTTGTAACTTGTCCCTGTGACTAGCTCTGTTTGGCGCAGCACAGTTCTTGCTGAGCAGCATAAAATTTGCTTGCTGAGCAGAGAGGACAACCGTAAGGCAGTCCTGCAGGAGATGCAAATATATCACACCGACAGGCAGACCTGACACCCCCTGCAAAAAAAATATCTTTTCTTCAGGCAAGGTAATTGTCTCAAGCTAAAACTGGCACCATATGGGTAGCTCTGAACGACTCTTTCCAACATTAATAGGGTATAATGGGTTATCTGGCCCCCTATCACTCCTAATAAAGGAGAGTTAGCTGTAGTCATATGTGTTGCTGCTTGGGACTTTAAACAAAGGTGAGGTTTCAATATTTTCTCTACAGTATATGCACTATTCCATGGAAATGTCAAAAATATGACATAAGAATTTCAGGGTATATATTATGAAACTTGTGTTTCATATATATCTAAAGCTTGCTGCATCTTACACAGATTTTTAAGAAAGGTAACTGCACTCTTCTGCCTGGAAAATTATTTTTATATTGTAATACTTGCATTTCTCAGATTTTGTTAACCATACTGTAATAATCTTGGAGTAAAAACAGGCTTCCTAGTCAAGAATGTGTAGACAGCCACCAGAAATCCCTTCACTGCACGTAAATATGAAACAATGCAAATGTTTGACCCAAGACCAATGAACAGCTGAAAGTCCAAAACAAAGGGTACAGCAACAGAAGCATTCTCAGGCATTTTCAAGACCACATCTTTTCTCAAGAGTGCTAACGCACAAACGCTTGCAGGAGGAACAGATAGTTGGAGGTGGCAAAATATCCCTAATCCTGCTACTAATCCACCTGTGTCAGATCCTTGGGAAGCCAAGTCTGCCAGGGCATGTACTGTATGGTGACGGCCACTGCCATAGGGCCACCACCCCTTTCAGAAGAAGGGGCTTTCGACAACTCTTCTCTCCTTCATCTCTAGCTTATTCTTCCATCTCCACTCCTACTGCTACACCCTGCTGCAAGGAAGGCATGAAGCCCCACCATGCCCATACTGCCTTGCATTGGCTCTGCATACATGCACTGGCTGTTTCTGACTGGATTTCTGCCTGATCATTACTGCAATAATGAGTGGAGTCTCTCAGCTTCTCTGTCAGATTTGCCAGGATCCAGTAAAGATGTGACAGCCATCTTTATTCCAGTTTGTACTCTGGACTTCAAGAAAAGCAACAAGTGGTTATCGTTCACTTCCCACAGCATCCAGGAAAGAGCATTTTCTTTTTGCACTTTGAGGTGATGGGCTTTAAGCCTCCTTCTGGTACCTGGGAGACCTTGGAGGTAACTGATGGGTTTTTTGTCAGGCTGGACTTACTGTCCCAGTGTGTGTCGTTCTTTGGCGGACAGGATTTTTAGACAGCTTTGAGAGTGGGTGACTAGCAAGGCATTTAAGGTTGGCAGATGGATAGTAGATCCATACAAAGAAACATGGAAAGTACTTGAGTTTGCAAAGGCAAACGAAGCCCAGGAAGAGAAGCAGTAATGTTATTTGTCAGTATTGCTGACCATGAAGGCTCAGGGTCTGGAGGGCTTAAGTCTCTCTCTTGAAGAAAGCCAGAAGTTGCCTCCATCATCTTGTTAGAGTTTTCATCAAGCATTTTCTGTAGCCTGAACTTCATTTTATCACTCAGGCAGACATGCAAAGTCTTCTGTAAAACAGTTTTGCAACAAGTATTGTTCTGTAGGCTCACAAGCAAAGTGTTCTTTTGACTCCATTACACCTTGATGTAGTCTTATGATTATACAAGCTTTTTCTATGTAAGTCTTCCCAGAACAGTTTACTGAGAAAGTGAGATCTACCTTCTGAAATGCCAGGATAGAGCATACTCTGCAGCATTTCATTTTATGGCATTTTATGGCATGTTGCCTGTGAAAAATAGCACGTGAAGGAAATCCTACACTCCCAACCAGGGCACTGATCTAGTTATGAAGTGAACAGAATTGGATGGTGCCTGCTTGTCACATTAGTCCACTAATGTACTCTCAAGTTTACTATGAGATACTACTGTGAAAGCAGGTGGTGTAAAAAGCAGTGCACAGCTATCATTTTGAGTGCACACAAAAAAGGGGAAGGAGGGGGCTAAAAAGGAGAAGTCTGGGGATGGTTTCAGCCATGCTGAGGTAAGACAGTCTGGTCAATCTCAACATAATGTAGCTTCTCTCCAAAACCAGCAAGGTCTGTCTTTGGAGCCTTTTTCTGCCCAGGACATGCTCAGAAATGGCAGTAGAGGGGAAGAACTCAGTAATTTCTTAGTTCACATCCATACAAAATTGCTACAACCCACAGAACAGACTGAATGCCAGCTGCTTCCTTGGGTATTTAACATTACTTACTAATAAAAGGCTTAAGTTTAATACATTAGGGGATAATTTAATAGGGGGATAATTACTGGCTTCTCCCAAGAATTACCAGTCTAGCAGCCTCATGGGCTGTGCTGCTGCACTGGAAGTAGACTCTGGCTTGCAGGGAAGAGTTTTAGTGTCTGTGCCCACAGTGACCTCCCATGGGACCTACAGCCACGGTCTTGGAGACCAGCTGAAGACCACCCACAGCATCTTGGCTCTCATGCTCATCTGGAACAATACTTCTGCAACCAACTGAGAGTATTGGGAGGAGGTTTCAGCCTCTCCTAAGGCAGCACCAAGGCATTTGGATGCCACCCTCCTCCCAGGAGCACATACCCAGCATTGCCCCAGTGTGTCAGCACGTGTCCCACAGGATGGCACCATCCACATCTCCCCTCAAAGCATGATGCCAGTGTCTCTGTGTCCCCAGAGAGCTGCCTTATCCTCTCACCCCACAGGCCAGCACAATCCTGGGGCACAGACCTCCTGCCAGGCAGCCAAACACCACGGCAGACTCTCACAGATGAAATAAAACAGCCACAACCAGGAAATATTTGAAGGTGAGAATGCTATTACCTGCACAAACATCTTGTGCTTGTCTTACGCTGTGTTATTTCATGGAAAATACTCCCTTTTGCCTGTTGACTTATGTAGGTAAATAAAACTACCCATCTGTGGTGAAACAAAAACTTAGCAACTTTTAGCATTTATTATAAATTCGTGCAAAAGGCTAACAAAACTTTCTCTTGGCCAGCTCCATGTTCACTAGCTGGTCATCTTCATAATTTTCTTCCCATCTCTACTGAGTTTGCAGTCTATGTGAAAGGACAAATATGTTTAATTTTGGTGGTTTTAATTTTCTGTTCCAAGCAGCACTTCTCTCTGAGCTGGGCTTTCTTTCTTTCTTTCTTTCTTTCTTTCTTTCTTTCTTTCTTTCTTTCTTTCTTTCTTTCTTTCTTTCTTTCT
>JANZLQ010000013.1:10145552-10161687 GCA_026212715.1 Elanus axillaris | reverse complement strand
TCTTTCTTTCTTTCTTTCTTTCTTTCTTTCTTTCTTTCTTTCTTTCTTTCTTTCTTTCTTTCTTTCATCTGCCACTCCTACTTAAATATGGATCTGTGGGAAGTGTCTTGCACTCTCCAGGATAGTTGTTTGATTTTCCTGACAAAGCCAAGTAACTGTAATTGGTTTTTCCCCTGGGTTATTGATTCATGAGGATATGCCCCTTATTCTGCAGTTTTCAGCCAGAATTCTTTCATTTTCTTTTCAATTTCCAATGAGCTTCCCTTATTCTTTTCTTATTTTTGCCCATTATGGATGCCATTGCTAGCCCACTGAGCTTTCATGGTCCTTTTGAATCAGTGTCAAATGGTTTTAAATACATTTCCCTTCTGTACTTTCTATAGGACCTTCTTTTTATTCTGCTACATTGCTTTATCATTCACTTTTTTTTTTTCCCCCCATCCTCCTTGTTTCTGAGTCTCCTGCCATTTGCATCCTTTGGCTTTCCTAGTGATTTTGGTGAGCTTTCAAACTCACCCAGTGTTTCTTCAAAATAGACAACACTTAATTTCTTGTACATATGGGGCCCTGGCAAGGTTCTTCCTGGGACAGGAGTGTCACACGTGGTTTCTACCCCACTGACATGAGAAGTCATTTTTTCCAGCAGGGTAGCTCCTCACTTACTGGAAGTGTTTGGCCCCTGCGATATCTTAACAAGGTCACAGCCTATTTATTATTTCCTGCTCCCCACTCCCTGGGACCTGACCCATCCTCTTTGCTGATTCCACTGCAGCCCTAAGAGATAGGGACGGACAGAGCCCAGGTTTCTACATTGCAGTCATTTATATGAACGTATTACGGCCATTCTGAGAAGTCCCACAGCTGTCCCAAGGTAAACCTTGACTGTCTGAGACCTTACTGATCAGCGCCATGCAATTTCTGCAGCCCACTGCTTTTCCTGAGTCCCCTACAGCCTCTGATTTGGTCTATATTTTTTAAATTTCTCTGTTGCATGTAGTAAAGTTAAAAGACTTAATAAATCTTCTGACAGCTCCTAAAAACACCAACTTAGGCTCTGAACATAGAGGTATTTCATTTACTCATAAGTTTTCTGGCTCCTTTTCCATGCTTTCTTCTACACCCTTGTTAAACTAAGTTCTTTTAAAATGCCTCAGCTAGAGAAATTCTTGCCTCTCCAGGCTCATACACAGTTTTACATTGGTTGGGATAATTGGCAAGAGTTTTAACACATTCCTTATTTATAACTGCTAACAGTTTGTTAGGACAAATACCTAAAGACTTTTTAAAAATCATTGATCTTTTAAATGTTTTTTTTATAACGAATAATATCCTGCAAACAGGAGAGCATATTTCAGGCTTATGAAATACTGACCCTAGTATCTTCTTTTCTCGGTAATTTTGTTACTATACTGTGGTGGTGTTTTGAAGAGCAACATCCACCATAAACAATACAGGACTGCAAATATTTCTGCTGGTGGAGCTTCTCCATCTGTCTGTTTGTCACTCTCCCAGTAACTTTTGCAAACATGGGCTGGTTTGCACTGGCAAATGGGTAGAAGAAAAGACACGACTGCTTGGCTCCTCTCACAGCTCAGGGCAAGGCAGGGACCCTGTTGTTCCGTACCCTGGGGCATGGTAGGGTTGGTGGTAAGGCAGGGAGACTGTCCTGGGGGTGCTGGCTACACGAGGAGGAGCTGTGGACAGGGACAGGGGCAAGAACTGGAAGCACTGCCGGGGTAGGGGCATGGGCACATAGGGAGGATTTAACGGAGTTACAGGGGGACATGTCTTGGTTATAGGGGACTGCTGAAAATATAGCGGTGGACACCAGCGAAAGGAATAAAGAGATGAGGGTAGCTGTTAATACTGCAGAAAGAGTATGTGGGCGTGTTAGATACAATATATAGGAAACCAGGCTTCGTTATTTCTGCTCTCACAGAACAACTTTTTAATCTAAACCAGAAAGGAACAGAATAATGGGGTTAGCAAAAGCGAAATCAATAAAAACATGGGTGACTATGGCCTTGGAATCACCAGCTACATCAGAGCGTCATGACTTTCTCCAGAGTTTTTCCTTTATTTTTTTAAAGCTTTCCAAAGCAGTCATGTCTTTTGAAAGCCTAATCAGTTCAGTCTTGGAGCTGCCTGGGGGGCAAAGCTCACATCTGAATACAAGGCTCATACTTTTCTCAAATTAGTGAGTATTTGGATTCAGTCAAGACTGAGATTGAGCTCATCTCTAGAAAATACATCAAACAGACTGTGGAAAACACGGTTTACACACATCATATTTTTAAAATGCTCTATCATCTGAGACTATTAGGTTTTCCCCCATTGCACTCTTACACCATATCACTGAGCAGCAGCTGGACAGTGGGTGTCAGTCTCTTCTCCCAAATAACAAGCAATTGGACAAGAGGAAATGGCCTCAAGTTGCTCCAGGGGAGGTTTAGATTGGAAATTAGGAAAAATTCTTCACCAAAAGGGTTGTCAAGCATCGGAACAAGCTGCCCAGGGAAGCGGTGGAGTCACCATCCCTGGAGGTATTGAAAAGATGTGTGGATGTGGTGCTTAGGGACATGGTTTCGTGGTGGACTTGGCAGTGCTAGGTTTGCGGTTGGACTTGATGGTCTTAAAGGTCTTTTCCAGCCTAAACAATTCTGTGATTCTATGACAGAAACCACCTAGCTATTCGTGTTAACTAAAACATGAACAATTGTTCATTTCAATTGTTTTACATATTTATTGGAATTTGAAAATCTTATTCATTATGATTATGTCAAAACAGGAAGCAATTTAGGCTCCGTAGGTGAGATTTATCCTATCTAATATCAAAGAATACTAATAACTAAGTCTAACGCTGCTTGTGTAATCAGTATGCGAAAACCAGACATATCTAGGGACAAAACGATCTTAGAGCCTTGAGACCAAATATGCCTTGGAGCCATCTCTTCTCTCAGCAGATAACAAAGGGAAGCTAATACATTAAAGTTGAACAACAGACCTTTAGATATCTGAAGTTTGAAGAGGTGAAGCCCTTTTGTTTTAATAAAATTTAGGAAATTATGAAAGGAGATGATAGCTCACAGTAAAGGTGTAAGTGAAGGAAATGGCCGAGGAGAGTTAATATACATTTTAAACAATACACAGCAGTTCATGGACCTCAAAGCATGCAGACCTCTGGCTAGTACATGCAGCCATTTTGTCATGTCTCTGTACAGTCAGTTATGTGAAAAATTTCACCATGAGTTGAAAGGCAAAAGCAGTAAAGCTGTACTCATTCTCTTGGAATGATTGTTTTTCTCTTCCCTTTGCCTCTTTCTCTTTTGTCTTTCTCCTTTTGTCTTTTTTACTTTTCTTTTTCTTCTTTTTTACTTTTCTCTTTCTTCTTTCTTTTTATTTTTCCTTTTTTTCATTTTTCCTTTCTTACTTTTCTTTTTTCTTCTTCACTTTCCTTTTTTCATTTTTCTTTTCCTTTTACCCTTTTTTCTTTTTTCTTTTTCTTTTTCCTTATTTTTTTCTTTTTTCTGTTTTTCTTTTCTCCCCCCCTTTTTTTTCTTCTTTAAGCCGAACTGAAAGGAGCACCAAATGCACATTCCTCTTAGCATTTCAATGAATTCTGTGGGGGATGAATAGCAAGCGTGTACATAACCACACACATATGTATGTATAAATTTACAAGCTACAATATCCAGACATCATGAGGCTCTGCTAATAATTTTCTCAACCTTGCCCAGACTGTAGCTACATTTATGATCTGGAGATTTATTGATTTTAGTTATTTTATCCCTCCCATAATAGGAAACTACCCTCTGGACCATTGACCTATTCTTGTTATAAATATACTTTAGCTTGCTCTCATCATAACACTATCCCAGGCATCTAAGGTGTTGTTATGAGGTGGTGGTGTTATAAGGAAGGTAACCATAACAGAGTTTTAAAGTAAATCATTTAACTCTTCCAAATGAGTTTTCTTCTGCACCCATTAGCTATTGGCAGAGATTTTGCTCTGCCAAGTGCATCAGGTCCCTGAGCCATCACAAGAAGTTCTAGGTGTTTTGGTAGCACAAATAATGCATAACAATAATGAAAGTTTCTATTTATAGCAACAATAGAAGCAGTACTCGCCTGAACTATGTGCAAATGTGTGGTGCCACTCAACAGTCCGTGTCTGAGAGGCTTTGCTAAAGCTGCATGCCCCTAGGACCTCCAGTTTCCAATGGTTTACACAAACAAGGAATTTAGAGCTCATCCTTCACTCTGGCCAAATTGCTCATCTGAGACCCTGGAGGTGGCCAGTGCTCTTAGTCGGGGTTTGGTTAATAGCATAGCCATGGAGAAGATGTATCAGCTCGTTCCATCTTTGAATGGCATCACCTAAAATACTTGCCGGTTTTTAGGTACAAATAGTATACAAAGACCACAGGTTATTTTGTATTCTGTACCATGCTGAATCAAATGATGAAGCTTAAATACCATCCTGCTCACAGTCTTGACAGTGACACCTCGGTGTCTGTGAGGAGCATGGCAGCTATGGTGGTCAAGAATATCGAGAGTCCAGCAGTCACTTAGACAGTTGTCCTCATACAACACGGAAGTTCAGTTTTGGAGCAATAAATGATTACAAATACCAAATTATTTTCTGACTAGCCTATGTAAAGTGTGACTTTGGAAGTCTGTTTATTTGCTGGCTGTGGTGAGAAGTTGACTGAAGCCCCATGTGTTTGAAGCACAACATTTAGCCTTTAGGCCAATTGCATTTTATAGTAAGTGAAGGTAAAGACCATGGCTAGGAGGGCCAATGTGACCAGGTCAACACCAGCCATGCCTCAGAATCCAGCATGGAGCCTCTCACACATCTGCAGCTGCTCAAGCATTAGCACCAGTGAGCTACAGGCTACCCAGAGAAAGTACTGAGCTAGGCACTGATATTCTCATTCTATACTGACGTTTCGGCCACCATGTGAGGTATTTTCCTCTTCCCAAAACCTGCGTCCCAGTTTTACACAAGTTTTGAGCAACAGCTTTTGAGCCCCTTTATAAGAGCACTCATTGTTGATACATAAGCAAGCTGTGAATATACTTTCATTGTGCTTATGTCTTGTTGTTTTGTCTTTCTATATCTCCTTTTATTCTCCATAGTGAGGAATCCACCCCCACTTATACATGTTGAACTTGTAGTCTGACGGTAGTGCAACTACTTCAGTGCAACGGCACCACGTCAGCAATGCATTGTGACAGCAAACAAAGCCAACAATACACACCAAAAAAGAATTTTTATTAAATTAGCAAACTTCTTTTCCTGAGAGAATAGCAAAAGAGTTTTATTTCCATCTAACACTGTCTCTTCTGAATGTGCACACAGCCATAAAGAACATGGTATTCTTCATTCCTGATTCTGTTAGTCTGTTCGAATAGGCATATGAGCTGGCTTGATCAGGCTATGTCAGTGTAACAGATTACCATTTGTTGGCTGAGCCTGAGCAGTATTTTGTCACCCATCACAAATTCATTGTGGTCAAACCTGTGCCCCCATCCTGTGGGTCTCTCAACAAACATCTAAAGATTAAAATTCTGTGCTATCTGACTCCAGACTAGAACAACATCCAGAAGAAAGATAAGTTAGCCCTGAGAAATAGGAGGATAGGGCATTCCTCATTTTATTTCTTACGGGTTTTTTTTTTCCCCCACATTCAACGAAGTAAGAAGAAAGACCGTATTCCTAGCACTCACAGTTTGAACATGTAAATAGAGAACAGTACAAGAACTGGAAAGAAAATACTTGGATGGGTTGAGGGTAGTGTTTTAGAAGTGTATTGACCCAGATTCAAGTCTTAGCACTGAATGCAAAAGTGCAGTTGAGCAGTCAATTTGATTTCTGCTATTTGTAGCAGTGTGACAGTTTGGAAGTATAAAAAATTGAATCCTTTAAATTTACTGTGATTTCTGCTCTCTTTGTTCTGTGGAGTGGTATTTATATATTTTCAGAAGTAAATTTAAATCTACCCAGCATCCTGCTGAGCACAAAGCATGGAAAGTCCACTCATCCACCACCTACCAGCCTCAAGCCCTGCCAAGGCAGTGCACCACTGCTTCCAAGATGCTTATGAAAAGGCTGTGTAATCATTTAATTTATTTTAGGAGGTGTTAAATTAGCAAAGGTAAAACAAATATTATCCTTGGCAGCTACACGGAATAGGGCATTATCATCACCTATGGATGGTAATATTCTTGTATTCATTCAGTATATTTGTGGTTTAAAAGGCTAATGAATAGGTCTAGGCCAAATTACCTAGTGTAGTGATATTTGTAGGAAAGGAAAAAAACCACACCTTTGTATCAGCAGAAGAGGACATCAAGGAACTCAGAGGAGCATTAGAGCAGATTTTATCATGTTCTTAAGTGTGAAAAGCCAGGGTATAAATACAGTTATGTATATGTGGAGCTAGTGACTGCATTTCCTCCTTGTAAGGTTAGATATAACAATATTTTGGAATTATTTTAGCTTGAAATTTGGAAGATTTAGTCCAAAATGGAAGTTATGAGAACAAATCACTTCATTAGTTCTTGTCTTAAAAATTTGTCTATACTTGGTGCTATTATTGCTACTTCCAAATTGAGACCTCTGGAATTTCTGTAATGTTATTAGAACATATCTGAATCTTGAAAGATTGACATTTCAGAATTATTTCATCATCCTTTGGGTCTTGTTTGTATTACTTAGGGAAATAACTTTTGATTGAGCCAATTACAGTATGCTGAATGGTTAAATATATTAAGAGCAGTAACTGAAATTTGACATTCCATTGTTTGCACTCTTCCAAAAATACATGAGCCATTTTTACTTGAAAAGTGCAAAGCGGGTTTGAGAATATGGTTTAAAAGAATACTGTCCATTTACATCTGGCCTAAAACAATCTTATAACAGGCATAA
Source organism: Elanus axillaris (assembly GCA_026212715.1). Lineage (NCBI taxonomy): Eukaryota > Metazoa > Chordata > Aves > Accipitriformes > Accipitridae > Elanus > Elanus axillaris. The sequence goes on along the minus strand of JANZLQ010000013.1, from coordinate 10,154,753 downwards.
TCTGAAAAAAAATGTTTCTGTGGGGTTTAAAGGTCCCCCAGCTTCTTTCTAAGATATGCAAAAAAAAAAAAGAAATGTGGAAAGAGTTTAAAATAACATATGGGTCCCTTGAATAAACCTTGCCACTGAGTATGTGAAAAAAAATCTCCATAATGCAGTAAGCCAGAGAGAAAAAGTATCCATTAATAATTTAAAGATAGGGAATGGCTGGTGTCTCGCGATGGGTACATTGAGGGATGACGATGTGGCAATTAGGGCTGCATTTAGTGCAATGCAAAAGCATTAAGAGCTGTGCTTTGGTATGGTGGCACCAGTGTGGGAGGGAACAGAGTTCTTGGTGGTCATAGCGTGGGGACCTGGAGGTGCTGCATGGTGTCCCCCCCCAAGCACTGCCTGCTCGGCTTCTCCCTCTGCGCTCCCCCAGCCGTGCGTAGGTCTACATTAAATGGCGGATAAGCCTTCCTGTCCTGTCCCCAACCCTCATTTTAACAATATTTTGGAAATCCTGCCTGAATTTAACCTTTTGGATGCAATACTTTGTTGCCTTGACAAAGGAAAAACCAACAGCATCCATGTTTCTGAAGGTCCTTTGCAACATGTAGAAGCAATGGAGGAAAAACCATAAAGATTATCTGTCCCCCACCCCCACCTCCCCTTACTCACCCTTCCTCACCAGGTGTTCTGGACTCAGCAGAATTCTTACTGGGTACAGAAATGCCAGCAGTCACCAAGTTACTGTCATCCTCCTAAGGGTGTCTGCGGAGCCCTTCATTATTCAAATCCCAACTAGCTTTCTAAAAAAGCAAAGTTTCTAGCTCTTGGGGCTGCAAGGGTAAGCCTGAAAACATGAATCCCTATTTTGGATACATATGCAAGAGCTTCTTAGTTATTATCCCTTTCCAGCACCATAATTTTTCTTAATCAAATGGTTTGGGGCATTTGATTGGAGGTCAGGGGTTTTTTTAAACATTAGAGTTGGTAAAATTATTTTATATTTAAGCATACATTCACGGCCTTCCTATAGACGCGACAAAGCATGTTGTTCACCCTAGAATCTCCTGAATTTAGCAATTAATTTGGAGTTCAATGCCAAATCAGGAAAGCACTGAAAGATCATGCAATTACCTTGCAGAAGGCACCAACTTATCAGCTTTTCTTGCAAGATTTCTGCCCTCCTCAGACCATCTGATTGCATCTGAAAAGAGTTACTGTTTAGCTAAAGAGCCCCAGTAAAACCAAGGGAAGCTGTACAGCTAGGATTCGGTTTGGCACACATCTCTGCTCTCACAGAGCATCTATTAAAGTTTGACTCTCACTGCAATAATGGACCACGAGTGGCTTTGGATTCAGATCTGAACTGCAGCTCGGTGATACACGGCCCCTATGTTATTTAATAAAAACCACTGAAAGGTAAAAGACAGAAAATAAATCATTAGCACGTTTCTACTCCATTTTGTGCACTTTTCAAGCCAGGCTGTAGTTTTTACATCTGCCTTTGTTAACCTAGCAGTTTTCATGCAGTTTTCCCTGCGTTGGACCATCTTTTGCTACAATCCAATGCAGCTAAAACTAGAATAGGTGAATAAACAAGTTGTAATTCAAAACTAGGTCACTAGGTGGTATATAACTGGAGATGCAGGGATGTTAGGATAGGCAAATGGTGATTAGCCCAATGTAATCATCTATGCAAGGGCTCCATTTCATTAAAGATGTGTTAGAGCACACATCCATGGCCATCTGTTTCTATTTTGCCAGCCCACTTGATTGGCCATCACAAGCATTCCCATGTGTGCTGAAGCATTGTTGAGCAGAACATCTGGCAGCAACCAACACCGCTGTTAAAAAAAAACCATGATAACAACAGAGGCATTAAAGCAAATATATGTACAATAATTTCATTGTTGAAACCTCTACCAAGGCAGGCCTGTTGTCCAACAAAGTGAACATTGAAAATGCTCCTTTCCTAAGTTTTTGCTTTAGTGGGCATGCCAGCACTTCAGTAGGAAGACACTTCAGTAGAATGGCGGTTTTTTTCTTGGTCCTGGCTTTTGACATTGCTCAGAAGGCAATCAAAAAAAAATTAAAGCATTTACAAGGGAATGAAAAGCATTAAAGCAAGACTGAACTTTTGACTAATTTTCCTGTATTAAATAGAAAAGAACACATTCATGCCATATGTTGTCAGAACATAGAGCAACTGCATTTTAGAAATGGAACTGAAAAATCAAAACAGCTGAATCTTTATCTTGGCAAAATAAAGAATAAGTGTTGAAGGAACCTAATGATCTTTTGGGAGTGAGAAAAGTTGCTCTCACTGAAAATGGATGGAATCCCTCCACATTTACACTGATGTAACGCCAAGCAGAATTTGACCAAAGTTTAGTCAGCATGTAAATAAATTAATCTATTTACAGCTGCTTTTTACCGTAGATTTAAACTTAGTGAATAAGCCACTGTTTTTGCCATTTACATATTTGATGATAACTTTTAATGAATTATGAGGCAGCTCATTCTGAAAAAAGCACACAGCTTAGAAAACACAGGATCTCCTCAGATCTCCTATCTTTCTTGATTCCCGTGACCCTCTATGTTCTTTTCCTTCGCATAGTTTAAACCCTTCCAGACTAGCCAAGCATCTACAAGAAGATGGACGAAAAGGTGGACAAGAGATACGTCTGTCTTTAGAAACTGAGCTATGCTTAACATCCTTAAGCAAACACAGCTGATACGCTTGCACTTTATTTGTTTACGCATTTCAGCATTCACTGCAGAAACCAAGCCAATGTACATGGATCTGACTTCTTACATCGTAGTGTGTAACAAAAAGCTAAAAAGCAAGATCTGTGTGCACAGGCCTGACATCTCCAAGCCCCGTGCACAGAAGCAGAGTAAATAATTCCAAACATGTCTTTTCTTGTGAAGCCACCATAGTATCTTTCAACTAGTTACTGACAAGTGTAAATCCGGAGGCTGCAGGGGTAAGGACCTGCCTCTATATGCTGCCCAGGTTCATTGGACTATGATGTTTTACCCAAAATTCCTGTTATACGGAACTCAGGGAGAAAGAAATTTCTGTTTCTACATATTGCTGAAAAGAAGGAAATGCAAAGATTATATGCTCTTTCTTCTGGAGGGTACAAGAATAGCTTGCGTGCTGCCTTTTCCTGCCCTCAGTGCGTGAGGACAGTCCATACAATTTGCTAATAGTGACGCAGTTTAGGATGATGCTACCTGCTGGCAGCTAACCATGGGAGGGCTTAGGGGAAGGGGAAGGGACAAGTACCAAGATGCTTTTGCTTATTAACTCTCAGTGCTGGAAGACAGGGAACAGAGTTCCCTTGTCTTTGCTGTCGGGGACTGTTACATTAATCATACACGTACACAGTGGCTGGTCCTCTCCTCCCCTAGCAAAATCCTTTCATTCCACACCAGATCAGTGGAAAGGTCAGACTTTGCACAGGTGCCAGGTTAAGTTACTCTCTGTCCTCAGATATGCTGGTTGATGTGGCTGGCTGGATTTTAGAGGATACGTCCAAGCTGGTTTGGGGATCCCTGCCAGATCTCTGCTGGTATAGACTGGCTCACATCCCTACTGCCACTCTGGGGAAAGAGGACTTTGGCACGAGCCATCCTCTCCTCTGTGTTTTGGCTGCTTCTTGAAGGAGATGGTTTGGTTTGTTCCACAATCGAGTTCCAGAGCAAGCTACCAGTTACGCAGAGGCCCTGGAGTTAAAACAGAGAAGGAATGAAGCTGATGGAGCCGTCACACCCACTTCAGACTACCCCAGCTGCTTGGGCCTGGCCCCTGTTCCTACTTTACAACCTCTGGCAGAAGGATTAGGCAGTGTTGTTTTTACTGGCAAGAATGAGATGTGGTTGTACGGAACGTTACTGATGCACAAGAAAGAATGGACGGTTGCACTAAAAATACAGTGGTCACAACATAACTGTTAATAACCTCGGTGAATGTGATCACATTTCCCCTACAACCGCCTCCACTGCCCAAGCATCCAAATCACTCGCCTCTTCCCCCAGTGCTGGAGGCACGAGTCGCTGGGATCCACATCCCTCCTTTGCTGAGAACTGCGGTGCATGTGTCTGCCCAGCTGATTACAGGTTGGATCCACCACTTGAGCAGCCAGGGATATTTGCTTCAGAAACATTAATTTGCTACTGGAGTAAATGGTTTGCCAAGGAATTTATTCTCAGATCAAACTCACACCACTTGGAAGCCTTGGGCTTTTTGACCTGTTGCTCTGAATGCAGTGTCCTTCCAGCTCTCCAGGAACGGTGTAAGCGGAGGTGAACAGATGCCCTCCTTCTCCCCCTTTGGCTCCTCTGCGTGGCTGAGGTTCCCACATCATTTCTAGTATTGAGTTCCCACATCTTTTTTAGTGCTGAGTTTTGGATTAAGGCCCCTAGTCTTCCTGCAGCTGTAACAACAGCAGCAATTTAGTGGTAAATTCTGTCAGAAGGATTATGAAATTCATTGACAAATGTTACTGTATAGTGTGTCAGATTTGAAGCATAACTGAATGGGAAAAATAATCTTACTCCAAAAAGAGTTTTTAAAAAATGTGCAGTATGTTGCACAACTATTTGCTCATTTTTGTTGCCCAAGGAACCAGTTTCAGTTATATTCACATTTCTTTTGTCACTGGTTTGTTGGACTGGGTCTGGTGGTGGCTGATGGATATGTTTTTATGACATTGCCAAGGGAGTCCAGAGGTGTGAGGTAGGAGTCCTGGCACTGCAGTCTAATAAAAAGGGAAAAAAATGCATTCAAAAGGTGAGTGTAGAAGGCCGAATAAGAGTTTGAGAGATGCAATGGGGGTACTTTCTTTTTTTCTTCCCCCTAAGTAAGCCTGTTTATCATGGCCCATGGGATGGCAAACAGTCTTAGCCATATGATTGCATCTTTTCTCTTTTGTGATTAAGATTGGTGTTTTGCTGTATTTGTGACCAGCAACAGTTGATTTAAAAACAAAACAAAACAACAAAACACCTCATTCTTTAATCCGTGGAATCTGGCTGTGCCTGCCACTAAAGTGGGAAGGAAGGATAGAGAGTATTTCTCTGTATGAAGGAAGAACAGTAGTATGAAGTAGTATGACGTAGTACAAAGGAAGAACAGGAATTGGCTGGATGGTCACACTCAAAAGAGTTGGGGTCAACAGCTAGATGTCCAAGTGGAGAGCAGTGACGAGTGCCGTTCCTCAGGGATTAGTATTGGGACCGGTGCTGTTTAACATCCTTGCCAGTGACACGGAGAGTGGGCCTCAGCATGTTTGCTGATGATATCAAGCTGTGTGGTGTGGTCGACACATTAGAGGCAAGGGATACCATCCAGTGGGACCCTGCCAGGCTTGAAAGGTGAGCCTGTGCGAACTTCATGAAATTCAACAAGACCAAGTGCAAGGTCCTTCCCCTGAGTTGGGGCAACGCCAAGCACAAATACAGGCTGGGCAATGGGTGGATGGAGAGCAGCCCTGAGGAGGAGGACTTGGGGGTATTAGTGGATGAAAAACTGGATATGAGCCAGCAATGTGCACTCGCAGCCCAGAAAGCCAACCGTATCCTGGGCTGCATCCAAGCAAGTGTGGCTAGTAGGTCAAGGGAGTTGACTCTGCCCCTCTACTCTGCTCTTGTGAGGCCCCCACCTGCAGTACTGCATTCAGCTCTGGGGCCCCCAACATAAGAAGGACATGGACCTGTTGGAGTGAGCTCAGAGCAGGGCCGCAAAGATGATCCGAGGGCTGGAGCACATCTCCTGTGAGGACAGACTGAGAGTTGAGCTTATTTAGCCTGGAGAAGGCTCCAGGGAGACCTTATATCAGCCTGCCAGTACCTAAAGGGGGTCTGCAGGAAAAATGGGGAGGGACTTCTTATCAGGCAGTGTATTGACAGAACAAGGGGCAATATTTTTAAACTGAAAGAGGGTAGATTTAGATTAGATATCAGGAAGAAATTCTTCACTGTGAGGATGATGAGACACTGGAACAGGTAGCCCAGAGAAGTTGCGGATGCCCCATCCCTGGCAGTGTCCAAGGCCAGGCTGGATGGGGCTTTGAGCAACCTGGTCTAGTGGAAGGTGTCCCTGCCCATGGCAGAGGGTTGGAACTAGATGGTCTTTAAAGTCCCTTCCAACCCAAACCATTCTATGCTTCTGATTCCCAGGAGGCTGCCAGGGTAGAAGGACCTGCAGAGATTCTCAAGTTCCACAGCACATTCAAGAAACTATTTATTTTTGCCTATCCGTTTTTAGGATCAATTTGGTTTTAAGTGCTCACATTTGGCTTAACTCTGATCCCACTGACTTCAAAAAGAACAGAAATAATCTACTGTTGAGTTCTTCTGCAAACCTCACTCTTAATTGTCATGCAAGAAGGAAAAATGCAGCCTAGAAGAGGAATGGGTCACATAAAGAAGTTGAAATGGAGGATCTCTAGACTCCTAGTTGTTTGTTTAGAAAGCACTTGGATGCAACGGTGAGTCAGAGGCATTATAGCAGCAGAGCATGGTATCATGTACACATTATTGATGCCAACCAATTGTCTGCCAGGGTAAACTGTGAATAGCTAAGATTTCTTATTTTGGGAAAGAGAGATCAAGGACTCGGGAGAAAGTCGTATTTCACACAATGAAAATATGCACTTCTGGGAGCAGGCTGCCTTTTTCTTACTGCAAGCAGCTAAATAAAAAAGCTGAAAAAGAAACAGGAGTGGCTGACCTATGACTCTTGAAGCACATGTAGCTCACAAGCAGTACAAGAGTTGTTTCCTAAGCTGAGACTGCTCCACATGAGCAGCAGCAGCAATGTTTTGGTGGATGACTGGGATGCTCAGGGATAGGAAGAAGGGACCATCGGAGGCTACAGCAGCTGGTGGTCACCAAGTCTGTCAGCATCCTGGTTGCTTCCGTCCCAGTGGAACGAGCTGGAGAGCTGCAGAGCATTTGCTGTCTTGCAGTTTTCTTTCTCCCCTTGGCTTTTTGAGGTATGTGGTAGATACGCTGGGCTTTTCAGCTAGGTGAAGAGCTTGATATACTTAGTGGGGCATCAGGGAAGGTTGGCAACTCCCATTTGTTATAAATCTACTCTCTCAGTGGGAGCAGCAGATGTAGTAACACCAGCTGGTCCCCCACTCACTGTACTGAAGACAGTAGCTCCTGCCTACTCGCTGTCCACTGATACAGATGTCTCCTTGGTGGCAATGCTTATGGCAATACAGGATTCCTGCACAGGGAGTAAATCTTTCATAACAGACTAGCAGACTTAACCCCTGCAGGTACATATTATCCAATGCTTAGAAGAGAGGTCTCCTACAGTAGGATTCCTCAGCTGGTCTTCAACTGCAGGACAGACAGAGAAACCTGTGGAAGTGCTTGGGAGCAGCTAAGTACAGGTCTTTCCCTGTTCCATCATACACATTAGATAAATTGACCACCTCTAGTTGCTTTCTTCTCACACAAGCATGATCCAGATGAATAAAATTTGGAACAGGTATTTGGACCAATATGGAATGGCAGAGTCAAGCACACTGTCTCACTCCTTGATACATTGCCATATATTGATACATATGCCATCTATAATGATCCTGGGATGCTTTTACCAAACCATGCAGCTGCTGTCAGTAAACTTAGCAAGTGAAAACCATGGGAATTTAGAAAGAAAAGAATCAAAACCTCCTTCAGAACGTCTAGGGCTGTGTTAAATTACCTTGCCTTTGTGAATTGTCACTGAAATCAATGGGGCTTTTGGTGGGATGAAGACGTGCACGCTACAAATTGTGCAAGCTGATCCAATACATCAAAGAACAGAATCTGATATGGTCCTCAATGTGCCAGCTATAGCTGGGGGCATTACTCAGGACGTACTCTGTCTCAGCTGCTTCTAAGTGTTCCCTGCAGTTCTGGGGAGACTTGCTCTTTGCTGGTGTTACTGTTTCCATGTAGGAGGTGCATCAGAAATGGTCCAGGATTCCAAGTCCCTTATTCACAAGTCCTTTGGACTGAATTCCTATCACTGTACCCTTCCTGCTTCACTTGTGAAGCCTCTGAACGAGCAATCAAAAGCACTTTGTCACCTCCTCCAGGAGGCATATTCCCACCCCATCTCAGCAAGCCCCTGCCAACTCCGGCACCTACCCCCATGTACAATGGGTGCTTTTTATGAATGTTGTCCAAATTGTCTTTGATAGCTACAGCACTGCTTTGTGTACTGCGAATGCTTAAGTAAATATATTAACCTTAGATCTGTAACTTCACAAAGCCTCATTATAGTTTGTATGCTTCACTGAAACCTTACCCTGTAGTGCTTAACATCCATGATTCAGGGTGTCAAAGTGCTAATCAGCTGGCATGATCAAGATTAAACAAGTAGATTATTTTGATATTCTTCAGTAATATATTAAAAGTGAAACATGATCTGTTAGCCCTTGAGATTCAGTCTCAGCACAGGCAATTATACAAGGAGGTCCCTGTAAAAGTGATCTGGAGAGCTGAAAAAAGTGAGTCCTTCCCAGATGTGGTCTTAGCAGTGGTCCATAATACATGACATCAATGAGTTAAACTAAGGAAACTAGTGAAGGCCAACATCTCGGTTTTAAGTTTCAGATGAGGTTTTTGCTTATGCCCACCTCAGGAAATGAATATTGCATTCATAAATTGTTTTTCTTATCCAGGAGATGAACCTTAACATTTTCATTCAGCCCCAGAGTATTAGATTTCTTTAACACTTTGCCACATTAGAATATGTTTTCCATCTGACTCTGATGATGCAATATCTGAAGAAAAAGTTGGCTGAGTGGCATTCCATAACAAGCAATAAAAGTTTATGATGCACAGAGTATGATAATTGGCACAATATGAATTGAATGCTTCCTTATGGATAATATTTGATAAGATATAGCATGTGTAGCTATCATAACATTTCAATCAACCCACGATTGCTACTTTAAACTGTATTTATTTTATTGTCTCCATAATGGATTTTACAGTGCCAAAAATTGGTCTGACTTCACTAGAAAGATGAAAAATCAGTGTGTTGTTTTCCCTGGTGCATTTATTTCCCACTGAAATCCTTCTCTCTTATTTTCTTCTCATTTTCTTCTCATTTTTTTCAACCCACCTCCCTGCCATGAGCTGTTGACATATGATTTGTTGAAAGTTGAAGCTAGTGGACACCAGTGTTTTATCCCCCCC
>JANZLQ010000013.1:10033733-10145545 GCA_026212715.1 Elanus axillaris | reverse complement strand
TCTTGGCATTATTTTTGCATAGGGGCTTTTACAAGGTTAATTAAACCATAATGGGGAAATCATTCACGGACAATGTCCTTTCCCAGTTTCCAGATTTTATAAACCTCACACCTGTTTTTCTTAGGTTTTTGTGCTACATCAGCCTATAAATCCTCCTATATTTCCCAGTGTAGTTTCTTATGAAATAAAACTTTTTTCCCTCCATTTGCTCAACTGTTTTCAATACTTGCAGTCAAGCCTGAAGTTGTCAATCAAGGAACAGCTTATCAGTCTGAGCTTTTCCTTTTCAAGCTTATACTCAGTGACTTTTGAGACCTGTCAACACCCAGTTGATTTTAGCCTTAACAATAAAGTCACACTCTATCTCCCACCTAGTAGCTTTAGATTAAATTCTGATGTCATATACGTCATATTTACATAGTTAAAACTCATAACAAAGCAACCCACAGGCAATAGGATGTAATAACCATGCAACAGAGCCATTTCCTGTCCCCTTTTTTCTCTCACACTATGTTTCGTGTAGTTTATTGGATGTGAATGTTTTGAAAATGAAAATCGTCTGGGAGAAAACTGCTAGCCAGGCGTGAGGTTTAGAAGAATTCAACTAAAAGAATATATAGAGTTGTAAATGCTTGGCCACCTCTGGTATTGTAAAATAGAAACTCTTTCAATATTCCTTTCATTTCCACAAGAAGAATAGATGGGAGGCCACAATTATGTGCTCCAACAGTCGATTTTTAATATCTTTAATTCTGCTCATATTAAAGGAAAACAATTAACTTGGAGTCAGAAAGCCTTAAACACCAAAAGTTTTACAGTTTTCATTTTAAAGCACAAAGGACTTACTTCAAATACAATGCAACGGGAACTTTAACCACGGGCTATGTTTAAAGGACAAATCCACCATGGTACTTTAAACAATCAATTAAGGCAAGTTTAACAATTTTTTTTTAGCCTCACAAAATAGCCCCATTAAAAGTAAGAAAATAAAAACTGCTGTGTGCTTCTCTCTCTCCCCACACACACACACGCACACACAGAGTACTCTTTAAGCATAGTCATATCAAGAGATTGTGTTTTATCTACATATAAAGAAAAGAGTAAGCCTTAACCGGTGAACTTTATGTAGAGCAGTGCAGCACCTTCTGCAAACTGGCTTTTCAAACTGAGAACAACTGAAACACACCCATTGATTTAAACATTGCTAGGACTCTTGAGTGAAAAGTAAAATATCACTTCAAACTATTTATCAAGGGGAACTGTTTTTCACTAGTAGTCATTTATTTTAAAATTTGAACCTAATTCATAACTAAGAGAATACAAAGAGTGAAGGAAGTTTCTGCCAGAAGGCCAAAGAGGACCCTTCTGGTGGGTAGAGCCTGCAATGCTTCCCTTGTACCGTAGCCATGCCCTTCTCCATGATGTTCCTGCATGGAAATAAATGGTCCTTTAATGCTGAAGGGGAGCACTCCAGGGGATCCTCCAATTGCTAAAAGCTTACCGGTAGGCTGGGCTTAAACACACGTCTGTTTGCATTGAGCAAGGCTTGCATCATGGGTTGTGTGTGAGTGGGCTTGCCCAGATGTATGGCTGGCATCCAGTTCCTGAAAACCTCCCTGCTCCTGTTTGCCTTGCTGCTGTGGCTGCTACTATTGTTCCAGCAGCTTTCTTTGCTATGATGGCCTGGCCAGTGGAGGTTAAATCAAACTGGCCTTGGGGTCAGACAGCTCTCCACGGACTTGGGAGAACAGTTTTATTTGTGTTGAGTTCTCCAGTTCTTCCTCAGTAAATAACGGTCCGTTTCAAAATGACCCATGTGTCAAAGCACTGGCTTTCTAGTTTGTCCTGACAGTGCTTTATTCCTCAGCAATTGGCAGCCTAAATTCCTCAGAAGGGACAACTAGTTACACAGCAGGCCCATGGAAAAAGGACCCTACGGGTGACCCTAGCTTGGACATCAGATGTGAGCTACTGATGCTGCACAGGGAGCTGCAGAAAAGGTGAATGATGGGGTTATAAACAGGAGTGATACTCGTGAGACATCCTTTGGCTTGCTTGGAGGACTTCTGCTGAAGAAGAAACACGTGTGACAGGAATGGTTTTGGCACAGCAGATCCTGTCTTGAGTCAAGGAGATGGGTAACAACCTCCCATGGCACCTCACACCCTTGTTATCTCTAAGTCTATGCTTGGCCTTTGTTAGTCCTGACTAACTCCATATTGACACGTGTCCCTCCTCCTAAGCCATCCTGCTGAATCCCGCAGCCCCTCCTAAGGCAAAGTTAATCATCAGCAGGCAGTAGCACTCACTGGAAATAGCTACCTTTATTCCCCCAGCTTCTGCCGGTCTTTCCTGACAGGAGCTTACAACTGCAGGGAACGGATGACCAACGGCAGTAGCAGAGAAGGTAAGTCACCCAAGGTCAAACTACTGGTCAGCAGTTCAGCAGTCATCTTGGGCCTCCTGCGCCCATAGACTTGTGAATCCAGTGGATCACGTTATGTCTGTCAGTCAACTGGCCTTCAGTACCAGGGTTTGGCTATCTCTACAGAAGGAAAAAATATATGGGTATAGTTAACATGTGTAACTCTAATGCATAACACATGTAGCCATGTATGTAGCCAGAAGGTGTTCATTGTGCTTGCTGGAGTGATGATTGCCTCAGCTTGCACCACATTTTTTGTGCCACTGCTGCATTTCCCCCATCAATTGCCTTTTTGGCCACAGAGCATGAGTGCTTTTTTCTTCCTGCGTAGTGAAACAGCCGGTCTCATGCCAGCATCAAACCCACTGTGGACCTCCCTGTACTGCAGGAGATTTCAGGATGTCACGCAGCCAGTCTGACATTCAGAGCTGCTGAGCTCTTGCCGAGCTTTTGCACCGTGCGCTTAAGTCAGCAAGAACAACAGATGTTCAGTAACTTTGGAAATCAAGCCAAGAGCCTTTGCTGGGGTTGGTCTGATGGCAGAAGGACCTTATTCTGTGTATGCCGTATAAAGCCCAAGCTGTAGACTGCCACCTTGTCAAACGGACATGCCATGTACAGTGAAATTGCACTCTAAGTCTTCTGACTGCTTCATTTTGTAGCAAGGAGGTTCATATGAAGCCTTCAGAGAAAGTATAAAGCCTACGAAATGGAAAACTTGAAGGAGTGGACATAGACTGCTTAGGCTTGCAGCAGCCAAATTTTTAAGGGAGATGAGGCAGACTGTTCTTTTCTAAAGATTATATGTGCGTGGAGAAACACATGAGATACTGCTCATTAGAGAAGCATGATGCCACTGAGCAGCTTCTGTCTCTGGGCTCCTCGCGGGCTGAGATGAGTGAAGGCAGGATGCAGGCGCTGGTGCCCCCCACAGACACCCCTTTTATGATACTGTGGTTCCCATCTTCAGGCCTTGCACCAGTCCTGCTGCATGTCAGCCACGACACCCTGGGTGCCAACCTGGGCACTGGAGTGGAGGCTGTTGACCAGCTGGTGTAAGCTACCTACAGGATACCACCCAGTTGCTTTAAGGACTCAGTGGGACAGCTTTTCAGCTGACCTGAAGTAGCACACATATGTGTGTGAAACAGCTTCTCGGTTTTTGAGCAGTGAATGAGGCAATGAATCCCAATGAAACACCCTTCTCGCTTTTTGAGCATTGAATGAGGCAATGAATCCGGATGAAAGAGCGGAGCAAGAGTCCATGTTAGTGGACCTGCGTATTTCAGCCCATGAAGGCAGTCAGACCCTTCCCAGCTTTGCACGCAGAATGATGCTGAGGGATGAGGTCTCTCTGCCCTCACGGCTCACAGTGACCCAGCTCTGCAAGGGCTTGTCTCCAGCAGCTGGGACGCTGGCCATGTCTCTGCAGCCCTGACCCTCAGCTCTCAAAGGCCTTTCGTACTGCCTTCTCTTCTTACTAGCAAAGCTTGGTCACAACTTTTCAGAGAACATATGTGTTTCTTCTTCACTTTCCTTACCTTTCTGTTTATTTAATCAGAACATTTCCTCTTCCTATTTACCAAGATTTCAATTTGTCTAGGATAAAGGCACTTTCTTTTAATCTGTCACTCATTTGTACAGTGGCTAAGACAACATTGCTCCGAACCACTACTATTCTTTAAATAAAAATAATTCTTTAAATAAGAATAGTAGTGGTGATTATAAGATATGTAAGCCTTTATATCTCAAGGAAGCCTGAACTGGGAGCCAAATGTCTGAAGGAAATGCTGGGAGAAGGAATCTAGAGGCGACTTGCTTAGTAAATGTATCCATACATTTTCTTCTGCAAGTGTTGCATCATACATTATGCTTTCTGATTTTTTGGTGAATGAAGCATTGTGTGTATCATATGGAATGAAGACATTGCACATGAGAAGTTTATGATGATTACAAAGACAGAAGCCAGGGTGCAGTGTGAGTTTCCTTCAACTAGTCTTCTACCAGACAGTCTAGTAGGGAGGAAATACAGGGCTAATAAAGTGAGTGAAAGAGAGGAGTAACTGAATTAGTTGGAGGAATGAAGCAGACTGACATTCAGCTTGCCCAGCTTGTCACTATTAGATGCGCAAGTGACAAAATAATCAGATGAACAGAATGGCCTCAGATACTGCACACTGTTACACAAGTCAACTCCGTGTGTCACATTAATGAGTATTTATGAAAATTAATATGAAACAATGGAAATGTTCAGTCATTAAAATATGACCTGCCAACTGCTTCTACCATTGTTTTCACTGCACCCCATGAAACAAAGAACATTTGGAGTCCAGGCCTCTGCTTCATTTTCAGCTTGTCCCAAGCTTGTGATTTGTTGTTGCAATTTTGTCAAGATGCAAGAAAACAGTGGCTGGTTCCACCACCAGCATCTTCCAGCGGGCTCTACAAGGACTTTGCTAGGCAGCAACTGCCACACTGAAATGAACTGTCTCTTCCCAGAAGAGCATTGTGTTCTCTTTTGTGGAGCTAAGGGCATTCTCCTGTCCTTAGTTATGTGGGACAAATCCTGTTTTTTTCCACTGGGAGCTGGGCCCGCAGGGCTGGGGCAGACACCCATGTTATGAAATGGCAGAGCAGACAGTGGCAAGCCAAAATCAGGGCTGAAGTGCTACCTCTTTACTGAAGACGATCAGGCCTGAGGACCTCACTCAGTATCACTGGCATATCATCACGGATCTAGAATTCACACACAAGGATATCTGAGATTAATATGTTTTTTCTTTACACTTTGGCTAGAAGATATCTGTGGTCCCAATGAGGTAATGACTGGCAGACACTGATTTTCCAGTGACCTGTAAGGATGCTTGCTCTTGATCTCTATGCAGCACTCCTGCTGGTATGTTTTCTTACCCTTTTTTAACTTACAGTCTTGGACTGGCTCCCACACATCCAGCCCTAGTTTTCTCAGCCTACATGTAGCAAATGCTGTCCCCTTTCTGCAAGAGCCTCTTTTCTAAATTACTTTCTGGTCTTCAACATGTTTTACTCCCTTTTTTGTTCACTTCCCTTCTCCCCTCCATAAGTTAGCTTTCCCTGCTGAACTGATGGTCTCAACTTTCCGTTCAGCCTGCACTTCCACCTTGGGTTTTCTGCACTCGTTATGCTCTGCCACCCCTGGTCTTTGGCGGGGGGCTCCTCTCGCCTTCGCCGAGCCCCGTTCAGGGCCACAGGAGGCAATTTCTGAGCAGTGCCGGTTTCTCCACATCAGCTCTGTCGCTGTCTCACATCCCAACCCTCCTCCTTTCCAGAGCAAAGGGTGGAAAACCAAAGTAACAAATCATTTTCTTGACTTGGGGGTTTATGCATGGATTCCTCTATGGTCCTGCCACCTTCCATTTGCCTTTAATCTTATCCATAGCTCCTCCTTATGCCATTTCAGAAGTGAAATAAAATATGCAGCATATAACGCATCTTTCACTTGCTTCCTGCTTTCGCCAGCTTCCTTGCTCTTGGAATTTGAAGTGCCAGTGCTCTCTTTTAATGTCTGAATCTCACTCTTCTTGATTCCCCTCTTGTCTTCAAAAATTTTGGGCGTGCTGGCTCCTCTTTGCCTACATGATGTATCTTACAGACACTGCTCACCCCTCCAAAGATAAACGTTAGTATAAATACAGAAAAAACAACTGAGATTAATGAATACCTGGGCAACTGTGATCAAGTGAGAAAACTGATCGACTTAGAAAAATAGTAACACAAACTTTTAAGAACATTTGTGAAAAAAATGCTTTGCTTTTTACATAGCTCTTCCTTCCAAAGACAGCTGCAACAGACAGCTGCAAAGAGAGTTGGGTTTTTTTGTTTGTTTCCCTGGCTCAGATGGTAGATTCATGTGGTAGCTTGAAAAAAAAGTTCATCTTGGCTTTGGATACATTCAGTTGTCCCCTACTGTTATATCCAGAGATAAACCAGTAATGCAAGCACAGCTCTGAACACAGGTGGAGTCTGCACATAAATCAGACTGTGCCAACAGTCCCAACACCATCTCTCCCCCATCTTGAGGTCCCACTGGCATCCCCAACACAGGCAATGCATAGGGTTTAAACAAAACCAGGAGGGTTGGAGCCAGCTCTGGATGTTTCAAGTACCTGTTCATATTGCCTTGTCCAAGCTCATTGTCTTTCATAATTGCCATCACATGTTGCTACGTGCAATGTGACTGAAAGATAGCTTTATATCCTTTTCGTTGTTTGCTTATGCTGCATCACAGCATATAGAGCAGGAGTGTCTCACAGCTCTACAAAAGTCAGGACCGAAAAGTCCATAAACATGCACAATCGGTAGCCTGGACTAATTTTCACTAGCAAAAATATTTTAGTTGTGTGTTTTATGATGGGCAGTAGCTAAAATCAACTCTCTGCTTGTACTGATATTAATGCAGATAGTATTTTCCCTGCCATAATTGTGTCTCTTCCTTTAGCTGTAGTTTGGTTAAAGCAAAAGTAGACTATATCACATTTTAAAATAACATTTCTTCTTTTTTTCCTCAAATGTAGCAATAACATTAACTTAATATGGCAGAAAAAATAATACTTTATTTCATTCTTAAAAAGTTCAACATGAAATTCAATCTATGTGCTTAATTTGTCTCAGATTGCTTCACACACTACTGCCAATACTGCTTTGCTTTTTTTCACGTTCATCTTGTTTTTAACACTCCCTAATGCTAAAATTGCCATGAGGAAAATTTCACAATTCTGTGTACTCAAGGAAATTTGACAATGTTACTTCACCAAAGACATTTCTACTTGGAAGCTAAAATGAAAGAATTCTGAATGGATGGCAGGACTAAGTTACAAAATGAAAGATAGTGTTGCAAACTTCACAGCACCACTATAAATCAGGACTTTTTCAATCTCTGAGTCACATGATCACCATGGTTCCCTATTTCCTCAACATACTAAGAAAATCTGTCAAACTACAAATCTTTCTATTGATAGGGAGGAATATATCCCAGATCAGTAAATACATATCCAGTTACAGAAATATGGTAATATCAAGAAGATCCTGTGCATAAACACAGATTAAAAGTATCCTACATAGTTTCATAATTCTATACAGTATCACTCAGAAAAAAGAAAAACATTGTCTGAAGTCAAAGGACTTGAACTTAGAAAGCATCACTCAGAGAAGAGTTCATTCAGCTGGGGGATTGGGGACTTGGAGTGCCATCAAAACATTCATAATGCCTATGACGAGGTACACTGCTAATTATAGCTAGAGTGCTCCATTAGACAGAGATTTTCATGGGTTAAACAACTGCCAGGGGCCAGACAAACATGTCTACACAGATGTCCATCTGCCTCTCTTGGTCACCACCTTCTAGATTTCAGCAGAACTGTGTTTTCTTTCTGCATCAAACCATCAAAGGAGGCCAAACAGAGTCAGGGAATCCATTAGAAACCTCAAACCTTGGTCCAACCTGCTAAATATTTATTGAATTTGGAAAAAATGTGAGACAAATTTAGACTGAACTTGGGCTGATTTATTGTGTTTGGCAAAACATGGTTGTTTCGTATGATTATGACTCTCAAACCAGACAAAGCTAAGTGGTTTCTTTTGAATGAAACTAAAGCTTAAATCAAAGCTGGAGAGACATTACTGGAACAAAACTTGTTGGGTTTTTTTGTCCTTCTTTTTTTTTTTTTTTTACAGGAACAAATGTTATTTTGGTTTGGTTCTTTTTTCATCTTGAGCCAAACTCCATAAAATATTTTATCTGTGGCTTTAGTCCGCCTACACATATACGAATGGAAAATCATGTTGATTTTCGGTACAAGGCTTTTCCTGATCTTTATTTACCTATCTTCACCAGAATGTACGAAGTCCTCACAGTCTTCTCAAGGTGGATTTCTTCACAACAAATAGATTCTCCAGAACAGAGAACTCTTTTTTGCCTAAAATATGCAGAGCTCTCAACCAAAAAAGAGAGAGAGAGAAATGCTCACAGTTTTATTGGAGAGGTTAAAATAAATTACTATTCCAAATGTTAAATTACAGGGAATAGGCAAGTGAAAGCAACAATAAAATAGCATCAGAAAGATGCAGAAAAGAAAGGCTAATTTTGCTATGCTGGAAAATTCCTGTGCATTGCAAAATTTATAGCACTTCCTTACACCATCATCTTCACCGTTATTACTTGGAATCATCAAGTGGAGTGTTTTTTCCAAAAAAGAATAGTTTCGGAGAATGTAAGTTGCAAGCAGTTTTCTCATTGTTTCATTGATATTTTTATGTAGACTTAATTTTTACCTAGTGATATAATTCATTTGAAAAAAAAATTTCTCTTCAAGCTAATGCAGATATATAGCCAACTCCTCACAAAACCAGATCTTAAGCAACAAAAGTTAAACAACTTGGGCAGGTAGCACCACATTTTTTCCTCATATGTTTATACAAAATCATTTCCTTTCAGGTTTGAATTATAAAATTCACCAAAGCAAACACAATTTTTGCTTTGAATTGCAGATGTTTTTCTTGACAGAAGAATGCATTTAATTTAATTTGCAATGCAGCTGATGCTGGAGTAAATATAGCTGCAGTTGTACTGCAATTTTTCTTAGGATAGAATTAAAACGTATTTAATATTTACATCACTGGAGGGTAAAGGAGAATGTTTTGGTACCACCACGGCCACGTAAAGCAGAATACAATGTAGTTATAAGTTCCTTTACACAGATACTCTGGCAACTGAATCAGGGCCTTTTGGGTGTCAGTTAGGAAAACCCAAAGATGATGTATAAAGCTGAGCAAAATGCAAAAGGAGGGCACAGAGTACTTTAGCACAGGACAGGAACAAAGGTGAGAAAATTAGGTTTAAAAAATAGATAGGGTTTTTATATAGATAAGAAGACTCTCTAGAAATGCAATGGGTAATGCTTAGGAAAGAGGTGGTGAAAAACATGCACCTCAGAGTTTCATCCTGGAATTGTTTATCCCTCTAACACCCTGTAACCAGAGCATGCCCTTGGTGGGGTCAGACCCTTGTGTAGAAGCTGGTTGTGCTCCCCAAGCCCTCCTCTGCCCCCCTCCAAAGTGGACGAGGGGCACCAGTAAGGCACACGGCCGGGGCAGGGGCAAGAGCAGCTGCTCAGTACCCACAAAAGACAACGGCATGGTAGTAGAGCCATGCAAAGGCCAATGTAAAGAAAAATCCTGCAAAGTTTTGGTAGGGCAGATGCAACAACTGCATCTGCTCTGCGGGAAGCTGCTGGCTAACACGGGGGGGGTCTGCCCTCACCTCCCCGCTGCCGTGCGCGGTGCCGTGCTGCTCAGTCTGAGAGACATCTCACCGCCCGGCCTTTCGGAGGGTCGCCCCAAATTAAGCATTTGCAGAATAACACCCCAGAAAGGTAGAGCGAGGCCATTTTATACTCCACCACAAGCACATCTAAAATAATACCCATGCCCACTGTGGCAGGAGAAAAAGGCTAACTGTAATTAAGCTGCTGAAGTATAGCGCTTTCATTCATTAAAAACAATTCTTTGATTTAGCGCACAACACAAAACACCCACAGACCACAGGAAATCTCTGGGCTAATTCTCCTGCCCTTTCACCTCTCACACATTCGAGCTTTCTGCTTTCTTCCTCCTGTCCATCTGCTTTAATCATTAGCAAAAGCCTTGTGCAACAGCTCTAGCAAGTAAAGTCAGCTGTCATCAGAGCATATTTAAACTCTGACTGTTAGTTTCCACTAAATCAGCTCTATGCCCACAGGCCTCATTAAGCACAGAGAAGGGCACTGGTGCAGGTCCCAAAAAGCTCTAGGGGAAACCAGCCTTTCCCAGACGAAATTTTCGTCCACACGGCCCTCGAACCAGCTTTATCCTTTCCTGAGTTTTCCAATAGCTTTGAAGTGGAAACGCTATCAGTGCAGAAAACAGTCGCTGCGTGACCAGCACGCTGGGGGTAGATCTGAGGATGGTGGGTTTGTATTGTAGATATTTAAGTGCCAAAATATACTATAATTAGGAGAGAAAAATAAGTGCATCTCTTCACAGTAGTCTAATAGGATAAGTACAGTAGAAGACCTGCAGAGGGTTTGATTTTGCTTAGGAAATAAGTTCTCCTTTCATAACATGCTTGCCTTCCCACAGAGCGATGGCTGGAGGAAGAGAATGAAGGCAACAGCAGGGGAAGCTCTTGATGTCTGACCAGAAGATGCTCATGGGCAAAGAGGTTTGGAAAAGTCACAGTGCTTGCCCTTGAAAGCAGCAACAGCATTCATAATAAAGCAAATAAAATGAAGGTACAGTCCTGTGTTGTGAAAACGGTTACACACTTGGATTACCTCTGCTGGAGAACAGCATATGAAATTCAGAGATGTAATTGAAACTACCAAGTTAGGCCAAAAAAAAAATTGGCAAAAGGTAATCAGGCAAGCTGAAGGGATACCAGGGCACTTCAATTTCCATTGTCTTAGACAAAGCTTTGGGTCTTTTGGCTGTGCTCCTAAGTGTACATACACTATCTGCTTTGTACATGTACTATCCACCAGAGTGGTAAATCAACCATTAGGCAGACCTAGAGATCAACACATCAATGGAATGAAGTCAAGTAAAAAATTGAGGCATTTGTCCTGCATATTCATGTTAAATGTATGGGTAAGTACACATCTTTGGACCAGATCCTCAAATGGTGTGGATCTGTGTACTAGAATTAGATAAAATACAAAGACAGGCAACACATAGAATCATAGACTCACAGTATGGTTTTGGTTGGAGGGGACCCTTAAAGGTCATGTAGTCTAACCCCACAGCAATGAGCAGGGACATCTTCAACTAGATCAGGTTGCTCATAGCCCTCTCTAGCCTGATCTTGAATGTCTCCAGGAATGGGGCTTCTACAACCTCTCTGGGCAACCTGTGCCAGTGTTTCACCTACCTGATCATAAAAAATTTCTTCCTTATATCTAGTCTAAATCTACTCTCATTTAGTTTAAAACCATTACCCCTTGTCCTATTGCTACAGGCTCCAATAAAGTCTGGCCCCATCTTTCTTATAAGCCCCCTTTAAGAACTGAAAGGCTGCCATAAGGTCTCTCCAGAGCCTTCTCTTCTCCAGGCTGAACAACTCTCCAACTCTCTCAGCCTGTCTTCATAGCAGAGGTGTTCCATCCCTCTGACCATTTTTGTGACCCTCCTCTGGACCTGCTCCAACAGGTCCATGTCTTTCTTGTACTGAGGACTCCAGAGCTGGACGCAGTACTCCAGGGGGGGTCACACAAGAGCAGAGTAGAGGGTCAGAATCATAGAACCATAGAACAGTGTGAGTTGGAAGGGACCTTAAAGATCATCTAGTTCCAACTCCCTGCCATGGAACTAGGGAACTAGACCAGGTATTGCTCAAAGCCCCTTCCAACCTGGCCTTGAACACTTCCAGGCATGAGGCATCCACAGCCTCTCTGGGCAACCTGTTCCAGTGTCTCACATCCCTTGACCTGCTGGCCACACTTATTTTGATGCAGCCTGGGATACGGTTGGCCTTCTGGGCTGCAAGCGCACATTGCTGGCTCATGTATGGCTTTTCATCCACCAGTACCCCAAGTCCTTCTCCGCAGGGCTGCTCTCAATCCCTTCATCCTCCAGCCTGTATTGATACTGGGGGTTGCCCCAACCCAGTTGCAGGACCTTGCACCTGGCCTTGTTGAACCTCATGAGGTTCACACGGGCCCACTTCTCAAGCTTGTCCAGCCCTCTCTGGATGGCATCCCATCCCTCAGGCATGTCAGCTGCACCACTCAGCTTACACAGCACCTGCCATTCAAGAGAAGAATACTTAGGTTAGGTGTCCTCAGTTTGGAAAAGTGACAGCAGAGAAGTGACATTACAGAGTGACCAACAGTATTGTAAGTGTCATGGCAAAGGTGGATAAGAAATCATTATTTACTGTTTGGAGGTAGCCACACTGCCTTTGGACCTACACTTTGCCCTGTGCAACCTGTGAAATTTTCAGATGCTTAAAATGCCTGTACAGAAGTAGTTTCTAATACTGCATGCAGTTAAGTTATGGAAGCCAAAAAGAATCAGACAGATTTATGGGAGGTAGGTCTTTGTCAGGTATTAATCACAGTGGATGTCAGCGTAGGGCATCACTCAGCCACTGATTTCTAGAAGCTGGGAAGCTGGGTGAAGCTTTACATTGCTCTTGTTAGTATTCTGTCACTTCATGCCTGCTGCCAACCACTGTTAGAAACAAGATACTGGCTTTGAGTGATCTTCAGCTTTTCACAATGACAAGAACACGTTTATGTTCTCCAGAGAGCTTAACAATTCATAGGACATCATGCCAGGTATTGAATTCAAACATTAAAGTTACAGAATGAAACACTACAAAACAAACAAAAGAATAAGCAGTGAAAACTCATGTTCCCATCACAGGATTGCCAAATAATCACCTGATATCTTGAACAGTGTTTTTAATCTCCAGCATACTTTACTTATTAGCTGGTGGAAGGGTGGCAAGTCTACAGAGGAAATTACCATGAGCTTCAGAAAATAAGGTATGTTCCCCTTACAGCAGCAAGAGATTCGGGTTACCCTGACTGTACACTCTATAAATGGGTACATTTAATGAAATAAGTTTGAGTGTTTCAACAAAGCTGAATCACTAGCATTAATATAAACATGATTAAAGTTATATCAGCACCTTTGTTCTGAAATTACATTTTAGCAGGTCAGTTTCAAAAGTGCATTTTGGACAGAAGTTTCATCAAGTAAAAAAAACAATCTGTGCTGAGGATGGTCCAAGAGAGGCAGCTCCAGAGGGTGTAGCTACACACAGAGCTCCTGACTTAGGGCTCCAGGCTCCTGCTCTCCACCTCCCTCTGGAGAAGCCTGGAGCTCTCGGTAGTTAGAGAGCGAGGGAGTGCCTTGGACCAGCCTCCCAACTAAGGCACCCTTCCACATGTCTGCTGAAAAGAATCTGGCTGTTTTCCGCCTTCTTACACCTCTCTAAATGGCCACATTTTAAAATACACACATACACAGCGCACACGAGAACATTTCACATTTGGTTTTTGCAATGTAATGGTTTTGCTTGCTTTGTTATGGTTTCTTGCACCAGATGTAGGAATGCTGAGACATATGGAAAAAGAAAATCAGCTACAGCAAGAGCGAGCTACCAGTCGTTGTTGCAGGTTCCTCGGAGATAGGTGAATAAGATTAAAGACAACATCAACCAACTGCCAGAATGTTTTAGAGAACCACTAGTGTTTCCTCCTTCCTTATCAACTCCCTCAGCCCAAATCAGTGTAATGCTGGGCCATGCTTGCTTGGTTCTTCAAAGGAAGCAATTCCATAAACAATCCTATGATGATAGTCAGTAATTAAAGATCCTGCTGTGAATGTTGCAAGATCATAGCAATTTAATGAAATTTAAACCTCTTCACAGGCTGGTTTGGGTCTTCACCAAATACTTAGGGAGGTTAAACTGACCTCTTACAAGCAGTTCAACCTTAGAGATGTTACACAAGACAAACATCACAGAACAAAGTTTTAAAATCTCTCCATACGAAGTGAAAACTTGGATGTAGAATGGAAAGGCTCATGAGGATCTGCTTACTCCTGGTTTGCAACTTAGCACAATGCCCTCCACTCCACCTCAGCCCTACTAAATGTCATCGGTTCCTCACCCCTATCTGCTTGGGAGACCCAGTGGAGACAACATGGGTATGCTTGAACTAGCTTCAATCTCCCCAGCCTGTGGACCTGTGGCTACGGACCAGCACAGGTACAGTAATGGCTGCAGAGAGCTGCAACGGGGTGCAGAAAACACCCACAGCTCTGACATCTGCCCTGCTCGGCTGCTGCCATCCCTGAGCTGAAGACGTGGGGGGGGATTGGCTCTTGCTGAGGCAGCTGGCCAGAACCTTTCTGCAGCACACGACCTCCTCCTCCTCCTCCTCCTCTTCCTCTGCATGGCATACCGCCTACTGCACAAGCAGCCGTGCTGGTGCAGGGAGCAAGGTGGCTGGCTGCCCGCAGGCTTAGCCAGCCTCTCGGCTGGGTTTTGCAGCTGCTGGCCTCCTCCCAGCACCTCAGCCACCTTGTTTAAAACTAGCCTAAGTACATCTGCTCTGCACCACGCTTCCAGCCGCGCTCAGTCTCAACCACACCACAGGCAATCTGGGCTCCCGAGATAACCCGTTGCCTGCATGGTCATGCACAGAAAACTCTGGTTTTCGAAAGTGTTGACTCAACCTTCAAGCAGGCATTCAGATCACTTACAGAAGCATACAGAATACTTTGTTTCGGCGCTCAATGGTCTGTTTGTGTGTTTACCAACTGGAGGGGGTTGTAGCATGCAATTTTGCCAAGGCAAAAAGGTGTTCCAAGAAGAGCAGCAGCAGCAGCTGTAAGCAGGCTCTGGGAATTAAATAATGGCATCTTATAAAACTTCACAAATTGAGCCAATAAGTGTGCAATAAGTCAGTTTTGAAATTACTGTCTTATATCAAGTTTCTCTAATAAAAGTCAAATTTGTGCTTAGAAAAGCTTAAAGCCCATATGTAGGAAAACTTTATAACTCTAATGGGAGCCATGATAGAGCAGCATGTTAGTAAATACATGTGTAAGCAGCACAGTACAAAGAGAAAAGTAGCAATATGCTAATTATCTCCCTCCTGTATTATTTTTGGTTGTCACTATGGATGCAACTGCAGCAAAACACATGCACGTTCCTGACAGCTGCTTTATTCCACGAGGAATAAAACGGCAGGAAGACTGGCAATGTGAAAGAGAGAAAACAGAGGCTTTCCTTCTATAAAAATTAATTATGTGTCCATCCAGAGATAGAAATAACGTTTTTATGTTCTCAGTGACTGATTCAGATGCAACTTTTTTAAAAGAGATATATGGGCTGGAGAAGAAAAAGCTGTCTGATGCTGGAGAACTAGTCTGTAGGGACAGGCTCCTTATTAACAGCCATAGGTTCTCACTTAGCTTGGAAATGGTTGCAAACAGTTGTGCCAGCACTGACAGAGAGGTAGTCTCTCGCATCCCGAAGGCCGGTACAGCCTCTGGCAGGCTCACCCAGCAAGCGTGGAGCCAGCCTGGAATCCAGTTCTCCACCAGACGAAAGGCGAGCTAGGCTGTTGCTGCTTTGCAGGTGTGCGACTTGGACAGTGTGCAGAAGACACGTCCTGTTGCTGGAGAGGTTCCAGCCATGCTGCGCGGAGCACCGCTGCATAATGGCAACTCAACCAGTGGCTAACTGCGTTTGCCAAATGGGCAAACTTACCATTGCCCTAAATAGAAGTGGGCAAACTCTTTTGCTTGCTTTTTTCCTTAGCCACAGTACAAAGCAGCACCACTCTGTCCTGTCCAAATGAGGTAACCACTGCTCTATTGGTTGAGGTATAATAATAAAAGCTGAGCTGAAATGAGCCAGGTAAGCTCTTCAAGGACAGATACTGGTCCCCTCATTTGAGCTCTTACAGAAAAAAAGTATCTAATAGAGCACCAAGACAAAGGACACTGTAGGCCTTTTTCCACTGCAAGAGCATACCCTTAAATAGGAAAGGTGGAAAGACAAAGGACTGAGCAGCTTGACAAGGTGGTTTCAGATGCTGAGTTAATCCAGTAAATTATGGGATAAAAAGAGCATGTTACACATGCAGTCATCCCTGCATCCTCCAAACCTCACCAATCTACCACACCACAGAAACACCTTCTCACCTAGAAGACATTAACCATAATGGGGCAAATAATCAGAAATTTTTCCAAAGTTATCAAAGACTACTTTGGCCAATCCACAAAGGTGTGGATAACTAAACTGGAGATGTTGCATAAAAAGGGTGACAGAGTACTTAACTCCAAAAGATGTTCAAGGCTACAGGTCTCAGCTGGTCCAGAGTTAATAACCTAAGTTCCACAGTAGGATGGGTCTTTAAGATACACGTCTCTCCTCACCATTTCTTATTTTATATGACTCCAGTTCAGCCTATTGGATTTTGTGGTTTCTGTTCTTAGGCTCTTGACCCATGCACTGCACTGCATAAGCACCAGTCCTAATATCTTCATTAGATAATGTCTAAAGCTTGGGCATTACAATGCCTACTCTGTTTTATGGAGCTATGCTTGGTCTTAGTAGACCAAGTCACCTGTTTAAATTTTTTTTTTTACCATTTTGAGTTAATAGACAAGGCCACTTCAAAGATTTCCTTTGCCTTTGAGAAAAAAAATGTAGCTTCCATAACCTTTCCTTATCACCAGGTCTCCTTGAGACCTACTGTTCTTCAGATTACTGCATGCTGTGCTTTTAGAAATAGATAAATTATATCCTCTTCCTGTGATATGGTGACTAAAACTGTATAAACAAGCATTTCAGATAGCAATGTGTAAACAACACACCAGATCATCCCAGTCTGCAAATATAACAGGAAGGCAAAATTTCCTGGGCCACCATGAGGGTGTGAGCAAAGTTAACTCCCCAAATATACAGGGACTCTGGACTTGGAGGCCAGAAAAATTGCTTTATCTGTTGTATTTGACATTACTTTGGTCATCACAAGCATATGCAAGTATGGAAGCCCCTTTCCTTAGCATGGTTTCTGTTATATATGACTGGTTTGTTGGACAAGAGTTGTGTATATGGCAGTGCTTTGTTTTGCTTGGGCTTTTCCTTTTGTGTTTTGCTTTTTGGGTACACAGAGAGGTCAGGTGTGTTGGAGATAATGGGTCACGGATGCACACCTTGCTCATCAGTCAGGTGCAGATAGTCCTCCTTTCTCATAATAGGTTACTCCATGGACACGGACGGTCCCTGTTCTGCCAGAGGCTTCAAGGTGAAGACAGGCAGCCGTCCATGGTCTTTCCTCTCAGATCTCTTAGCCAGACCTCTGGAAAACCTGAGCTCAGGTCCTGTCTTGTTTTGAAAACAAGCATCAACACCTTGAACTTGGTTCATAATTCAAGGGAAAAACAGTTTCCCTGCACATGCATAAGAAGGAAGAGCTGCCTAGAGCTCCTTGGTCCAGATTTTGGGCAGCCTAATTCCATGTAAATCCCTGTGCTTAGGGTTTCCTGTGGCTGGCCCTAGGCCTTCAGGCATCCAAGGCAATAAAAAAACACTAAAAAGGGGGGTTTGGAGGCAGCTGAGGCTGACTGAACCTAGGCCTGTAGGTTTTCACTCCTAAAGGTGCTTTTTCCCATGTTTTATTCTGTAGTGTGACCAAGATGGGCAGGAAGCATCCTGGTTGAGAACATATTACTCAACAACCTCCTGCAAACAGCCTTAACTAAACCACTTGATTTTGAATAGGGCTTCCAACTCTAGCACTCTGGATCCAGCTGCTGGTCTTCAATTTTGGCTGCAATGTAGGGGCAGAAAGCTGCAGCCTCAACTGAGTGCAATGAGGGGAAGAACATCCCGAGATATTTTGGTCAGATGTTGTGAGAAGGGCTAAGGTAAAAAAACAGAGTTCCAAAATCCAGCGCCTGAAATAGCAGCTCTTGCCTGCACCTTCACAGCACTGTCTCTGACATTTCAGATTTTTCACTCATCCTCTTGATTTTTTATGTGTGTGCATGTATACTATGAAATGGAAGGAAGTTCTGGAGCAAATAGTACAGTCTGGTTTCATATAATGATTCATGCAAATCCATAAAGCTGTAGTAGAATTTAAGTTGCATTCTATTATTACAGTAAATGCACAGTGTTTTAAAAAATATTTGTATTTTCCCATGAAAAGATTACAGTTTATCCCTAGCTTTTGAAGCTCTTTTGCCTTTGAGATGATAAGGCTCCACAAATGTGTAACCAAGAGGTTTTTTTCCTAGAATGTCACAACATGCTCTGCTCCTAAATTGGAAAATATCACTGTCTCCATATTTCATGATATGCTGGGGAATACGAAGTGAGCTCTTTTATGGTGCAGGACAGAGGGGCATTGGAACAGCATGTGCAGGAAGTCACAGAGAGACCACTGGGGATACAGTGAGATGCAAAAACCTCACATTTCTACCTACAGTGCTATCTGGGAAGCAGTTTCCCAATAATATAAGAAGATATATGGATAGTCTGACCTATTTTTTTGTAGAGACTCACTGCAGCTGAGTATTTCCTGTACTGACCTGGATCCAATATCATAGAACCTAATAAATCAGTTAATATTTCAGGTAACTAAAATATTAAAAGATGCCTTCAAGATTTAAAATTTTTCCACACATCATACTCCAGCTTAACAAACAAAGGTAATGTGAAACATGTAAAAATTCCCCTCCTTTATTAATTTTTCTTTTTTTTTTTTTTACTTGAAAGCTATCCAACTAAGCGAGGGGAAGCCATGACCTTAGAAAGAGGTTTTGTCTTTACCAGAGTGTTCAGAGACAATGTGTGTGGCACATTTAAGTGATACATAATCCCCAGTTCTTCCCCTCAGTCTCTAAGGAATAAAGACAGAATCTCTTGTTGTGGTAAGAACTATCCCCAGAATACAGATTTAATCTATTCGGTGCATCTAATGCTGTTCAGTTATTAAACATCCTGTTTAGTTCTGATCTGTCCCCAAATATGAGATTTTTTCTGTGATTTAGCTCAAGAATCCAAATCTTCAGTTGTGTGACATAGGCTCCACAGTGATCCTTCGCTTCGCCTATGTATGGAGACTCCCTATAACCATCCCAGCAATAAATATACTTGGAATAGACCCAACTCCTTTCACTTTGTTGGGCTGTGCTGACCATGATGCAACTGTACAGGCATCAGCTGCTTAGCCCAGGAGAATCTGTCCATTAAAAATGCAAAAAAAAAAAAATACATTTAAGCCTTCCTATTGTTTTCCTAAAACAAAAGGATCCCAGTTTCATAAAGCCAAGGCTTTTTTAATAATCAAAGAATCTGTTGATCTTTGCCAGCCGCTACATTTCTTGGAAGATCAAGGAGCTGAAACAGTTAATTTAACATGATCTCTAAGAAAGATACTAGTAGCAGAAAAGGGTTGGCTGAAGGCATTTTCCTGTACTCAGGGTTTTAGTTAATTTTGTACACAACAACTAGGATGACACGCTATTATGGAAAAGGTCGTAATTCATTCCAGTCCATTTGCAAGCCAGGAATTTTAGGATTTGTAGAAGTCTTTTGTAAAACAGCCAATTTCATGTAGAGCATGCAAACACTCAGAATTGCAACTGTCAGGAGACAAAATTCACCAACAGCCGAATGGAATTAAACTCAAAAACATTTGAGTTACTGTCTTTTGTACTAGATAAGCTCTAAACAAAATTTCACAAGATGATTGTATCAGAATAATATTTTGCCATCTATTCATAGGCATTAATTCAACCCCAAAATGCATAACACTCAAGGTTTTTATTCTTCACGAAACTCTGATGCAGGCTTCTATGCTTTTTGAGTTATCCTGCCTCTCCCAGCCCTGCAGTGAAGCATGTGTACTGAAAGTCCGTGGTGTAGCCTTAGCTAACAGCTTAGTTACTAAGTTTAGTTGTTTTTCCTGTTTGCAAATATTCTATGAGCAGGCTGTAGTTTGACTACTTCTTTCTTTTATTTCATGTAATTTCATAGCTGGCATAATGTGTTTCAGGTTACAGACAGGACACATGGCATTCACTGCAAATATCAAGCAAAATCCATCTAAGATTTGAGCTAAGATTTCAGGTCATCACTGACAAATCAGTAGACAAAGGCCCAACTTTGTGTTTCCATGCTGAGATTTAACTACATAATATCATTGTTTTTACACATATACCTAATGCTAGAAGTTAAGTAGTTCAGCTTGCAGCTGGATCAAAGGACTTGTCACGTGAGGCACATCAAAATGCTCTTTGGCATTGTTTTTACTTTAAAATAAAGAATAAAAGGGGGGGTTATTTCATTTAGTTGTTTGATTCTTTTTTTTTTTTCCCCATAAATGTGGACCTGACATCAGTTTTTTAAAAAAAAGTTTTAAAAGTCCTCAGACCTATAGGGTCCCTAATGTGTTAGGATTTTAACTGTGCTATCCACCAAAAATCTCTGAATGTTTTAGGTTTGGGTTAACTTGATTTCACACTCTCCCCCACCTTGAAGTGCAAACAAATCAGCCATCCTGGAAGACCTCAACTGAATGACAAAACAATCACAAACTTCAGTCTGGAATTAGCCTGAATTTCAGTCCCCCTCAATGCCGTAAGCAGGGCAGGAGCTGCCCGCGGGCTGGTGGTGGTACCTTCCCGCGGGAAGCAGCCCCCCTGACCGGCCGGAGCACACAGCCGGGGGCAGGAGCCCCTTCAGCCACCCGATATTAATCCACTGCCACATGCAAGTCAGCACCCGAAGACTCCCCGGGGCAGAATTGCCATTTCATAGCAACCTTTCTCGGCACACTCTAAATTTGGCCAAGTCAAGCAGCTGCAATCCTACGTTAGTCATTTGGCAGGCAGGTTGATCCTGCAATTTGTTGAGTGCACATAGTAGTCCTTTAATGTATTCCATTAAACAAACCTTGATGCACGCGAGCAGTCCTCAAATTCAGTGGGAATACTGCAGCAATTGAGAGATTTCGGTTTCAGGTGTCCCATCCTGGCCAGTATGTGGGAATTTTGCCATTGAATTCCACTGGTGTGGGGAGGGATATTCCAGGAACAGGTCAACTCTGTAACAACATGGAGGAAAAAATGCTTTTAGGTGTCATGTGTGGTTTAACCCAGCATTGTTATTCTGCTACAGAAAAGTTTTCTGCATGCAAAATCTGCATTTTCACTTTGTAAAGTTACAATTACAGTCTTTGCAAATGTCTGCTTGGATCCACTATGAAAGTGGGAGTAAAACTGAAACTATTCAAATTAAAGGTGTCGCATGTTTGTAAAGGCTTAAAATGTCTTTTTCTCCTAACTCCACACAACATACATCCTTCTGGCTAATCCTGTGAATCCAGGGAACAAAAAGCCACTTCACACAGTCTGGCTCCTCTGGATAATGAAATATCCAGAGGAATTAGTTCTGGGGAAATGCTCTGATTTGCAGTTGTTTGAAGGCAGGACAAGTTAATAGTGTCCCTGGTGAAGATAATCCAAGGAATTTCAGAGATAAACAGGAGTTGAAATGTCCCTGGTTTAATGGATAGCTGATGTTACACCTTGGGTTGTTTTTTTTTAAGTCTGCACCTATAAAGCCTGTCAACAGCAATGGATATAGCAGACTTGAGCCTCCTCATATCCACCAGACAATCGTGTTCTTACCCAACTCTCATATATTCTTTGACTTGCAGCTACTTTTCAATGTATGCTGCTACACATCAGTGCTGACCTAGCTCAATTTCGGAGCATGTGGCTATTGCTGTTCCCAGAGCACTGATAGCTGGCTGGAGGCTCTACCGTGGAGCAGAAGAAAAGGTCACTGCTGAAACAGTTTTCCAACTACAGACCCTGTCTGCAGGGGCAGATGCATCTTCTCACACACACCCCGCATCCCCCTGCAGTCAGAGGAGGAGCAGACAGGTCTACCTGTACGGAGAAACAGAAAAACAAGCGCAAATACACCCCTGATAAGAGAGAGGCGTCAAGAGAAGGGGAAATAAAAGTGCACTGGAATAAGCCTTGCTTGTTACAAGGGTCTGGAAGCCAGTCTGAGTGATTTTTTAACTCTGACCTGTAAATGCCTCTTTGAAAAGAAGACATATAAGCCATTTAGGAAAAGTGTATTTTAAGGAAGTGGTTAAAAGAAAATATGAAGGCAGAGTCAGCCAGTCACTCCAGGCAAAGGAGTCTGTTTTTATCAAAGTTGTTAAAAGTCCATGTTGGTCAAGTAATTTCTTCCTGCTGAAGACGGCAAAAATATTAATTGAACAACTTACTTGACAAAAAACTTGGGCTATTATTTAGTCAGCTGTAGTTACAGCCTAATTTATGTCCGTTTCCATCCTCATTGTTATGAGAGTATCCCTCAGGAGCTAACAGTGTGAGACAGTACAAAAATGCTTTTATTTTATTTTATTGCCTACACCCAAATGTTTGGTAATTGTACTAGGTTTTCTCAACATGACAAGCAGAAGACATGCTGAGTGAGAGTTTTAATAGCAAAAATTATTTAAGAAACAAAAAGTCTTGTTTCCCTCAACTCCCAACCTCTTGGACACCAGCAAATAACTGAGTAGAAAAATGTCACCCAGAAAGAAGTATTCATGACCCAGCCGGTGCTTTAACTGGCTTTAACGAGATGGCAAAGTACCTAGAACCCAGCTGTCTACAGCGAATCTTCTAGGTCATCAAGGTTGGGGTACTTCCAGGTCATCAAACTAGTCTAGTATCCATACAGCAGGCTCTGAGATCCCCATCACAAAGTGTCCCTACAACCTCCTCTTTGCACATACACACAAGGCATGCATGTCGTTTTCAAAACACCCGGAAAAGCAATCACAGTATGAAACAAAAAATGCAACAAATCTGGCAGGTGTTTGGGGACACTGGAGTATTTCCTCCCTTTTTTCTTTTGCTTTTTTTTCCTTCTGCTTTTATCCTCCCTCTCCTCCCGGCAGCAGCCCTGAGCCGTGCTGCCCCTCTGCCACAGCCCTCCTCCCGTCCCCCGTCCATCCCCGTCCATCCCCACATGTCTTGCCGCAACCAGCAGTGCCAGCAAATACTCAGCGGCTGGCCGTGGCCTGCCCACCCAAAAGCAGAGGGAGCAATCGAAATATTCCCTCCAGGGTGTCCCTTCAGCATTGCCATC
The DNA here is from genome assembly GCA_026212715.1 of Elanus axillaris. Classification (NCBI taxonomy): domain Eukaryota; kingdom Metazoa; phylum Chordata; class Aves; order Accipitriformes; family Accipitridae; genus Elanus; species Elanus axillaris. The sequence continues at coordinate 10,122,398 of JANZLQ010000013.1, read as the reverse complement.
AGGAAACTCGCTGCTGACACAGGCACTGTGCTGGCCCCAGGAATCAAACACCGGCCGAAGAGCAGGGGCTCTTGCTGTAGCCCAAACACAACTTATTGTAATCCCTTGCTGCCTCCTGTGCTTATACAGTACAGACCTTCTTGGGTTTCAAGACACTTTGAAGATCTCACCTTCTCCCATTACTTGTCTTTTACATAAAATGTCCACAGATGTGAGTCTGCTAGTGTGTCGGAGGACTGCGGTTAATAATTTATAAACCAATACTTCCTATTGGGCATATTGTTTAACGTCGGGGTGTATGGCAGCGGGAGCGGGCTGCCTTGCTGCAGGAGCACCCTCTGCTGAGCCCTGTGCAGGGCAGCAGCCCTGAGGTGGGGTGATGGCCGCTGTGGGGGCCTGGTGAGGGCCAGCCCCCAGCTGCAGGAACGCTGCCTCTCAGCTCCTCCAGGGTCGTGGTGACTGTTAAACCCCTCGCTCTGCAGCAAGTAGCAAGGTTTAATGTCCCAGCAAAGCACAAATGAAGAGGACTCTAGCAGAACTGCTCTGACGCGTAGTCCTCGGGAGCCCCAAGCGAGGCACCCCCAGCTCGTGAAGCGTCACCTGCAGGAAGCCCAGAGTTTTGCTGTCTGTGTGCTCCAGCGATCACACTGAAAAGGCTCTTCTTGAGCCAAAGCCACGAGGAAACGGTCTAGACGGCTACACCTGAAAATAGGCTGTTGTGTGTGATGGTGTTTGCCCCAGACTCCTAACTCACCCTAGGTCTGAGTGGGGCACAAGAGAGGGTGTGGGCAGATATATTTGCCGTGTCAAAGATAACTCTCTGCAGGTGGGACTGATGCTCTGGACCAGCAGTCATGGGCTAAGAAGAAAGGTCCTCCCTAGAAGTGTGCACTGAGTGGGTCTTCTTCAACTCCGTTCCCATCCGTGACCGCTCTGGAGCTGGAAATGCCAGTAACAGTGGTGAGAACAGTTGAACAGCATCTTCCTGCAGGGACGTGTGGACTACATCATCATAAATAAAGAATGTGGCATAGCTAGCAATGGCTGCTCAATAAAGAACCATTGTGTAGCTCAAGAGCGCTGGTGGCAAGTGCTTGTCCTTCCTACTCTCACCACATCTATCTCGAGGAACAGTAAGTCTATTTACTATTTCACTTTTTTAAAATATTTTTTAAAGTTTCTGAACACTTTTTAAGTGTTTGCTAATTGGTGAGCTAATGGTTCTTCACATCATCAGGAATCCTTGAGAGATTTTAAAATGACAGTTAATTTCAGCTTCCCCAAATGCAGTAAGTGGTATAAATGTCACAGAAACACTTTCCAGGGCCCTGTGCAATTTCAGCTTGTTTTCGATTTTGCTTGAGTCTTAGGCCATTTTTTTTACCGGAAAAGTGATTACAAAACCAAAACGTTCATAGCTCTCTAGGCATACCTTTACTGACCTGAAGAAGAGTTTGTCTGCTGAAAGCTTGTCTGCTTTTTCAGACTAATGTAATAAAAGATACTGCCTTCCCTTACAAAGTTTGCTTCATTGACTGATCAAAATGTTGCAAATGTTATTTCCAGCAGTGCGTTATTCAGATTAGAAGGGCAGGTTTAAAAACCTACGGTGGAGGCATGTCTTCATTTAGCTAGAAACCAAACTGACATCCTCCTGCCTGAAACTTTCGGCTGCTTATCTCCAGTCTGTGGCGGAATAGCCCATTCTTGCGCCATCGGGAAACACGAACGGCCGTTGCAGGCTCTGGGCTGGACACCCTCCATGGTGGGATGGAGGTCGAGGCTTCAGTGTCTTCTCACCATGCACCAAAGATCCTGGGTGGGCTGTTCCTTCCTCCACGCAGGTCCTTGCGAGCCCCAGACTGCCCTTTTCCTGCTGTCCTCATGCGGGACTTGCTGCTGGTTGATACATAGCAGGAGGCATCACCAGGACAAGCGGTGGGACATGTGGAAGCTGCTCTGTTGATACTCACGCAGGGGACTGCCAGAGACTCCTTCACACCCACAGCACAGGTCCTCACCTGAGCTAAGGGCTACCTGTCCTCACAGGCTGCCGCACCTCCAGGAATGCCCGCAGGGACTGCTGTTACCAAATTTCATTACACTCTGTTTTCTCAGATTATCATACGACATAGAATTTCTCTTGGTGGTCTGCTGTTAACAGGGCAGGGATACAGGCAGCGGTGATTTTATGGTAAAAGCTGAATTCTTTCCCATTCACTCACCCGGGGGGAATCAACACTTTCACAGAGGGCAGACCTGAACCATTGCAAGGACAGACAGTAAATCAAGACCAACTGCTACCAAAAGTACTCTGTGTGTTATACTGTCATGGAGAGGCCATTTATTGAGCCCTGTTTCTGTGTATCAAGACGTTTTATACTTTTAAAGGAGGTGGAAAAAATACAGACAGCCTCCTTCTGCCCAAACATAGCTGGTAAGAGACCTTGGGCTATATTTGATTGGAAAAATGTTCTGATTGAACTGGCTTTTGGATTTTACTTCCAATTCTGTTAGAGTTAGTGCACCAAACCCACACATACCATCTCTCTTCCACAGCTATGTGAGCATCTCAGTCTCCTCCCAGTGACTTCCTTTTGCCTCTTTTCCTTTTCCTATCTGTGTTTTTCTCTTCCATTCACTAGGAAGGAGGAGTTTCCTCCAGACTGTCATTCATGATGTGGACCGAAGCTTGTCTCCGCAAAGTACCAGCCTTAAGCTGGGGGCTGTAGTGCCACAAGGTGGACCGTGTTCCGATGAAAAGGCTGAGCCTTTGGGGTTTTCATCAGACCCTCACTTCCATGTGACAACAACAGAGAAAAGACTGTCAGCTGCGATCTCGGGCATCTTGAACGTCACCTGGTTGCAGATGTCTGCACACAGCAACTTCCAGCCTGTTCTTTTACTTGGCTGCTCTTAACACAGCCTTGGGCCAAGGCAATCCTTGAGTAAAATCAGTGGGAGTTCTTTTTACTGGAAACCAGGTGTTTCCTCCTGGGAGATGCCATGTTTTTCCACCACATATAGGGTTCAGGTTCGTCTTTTAGGTGCTCTTACCTCAGAGGCTCATCCCCTGTATTTTTACCAGGTTTTGGATCAGCAACAGTTTGCTGTTAGTGTGTGCTTGATATTCATCCTCATTGTGGACAGGCAGTCATCAGGCACAGATAAAGGACAATTTTAACTACAAGTTGTTTCACTAGTGCTTGTTACAAAGCAGCATCTAACAAACTCCCTGGCTCACTCAGCCAAGCAACCACAGAGAATAAGGCGCATGCTGTCCGACAGAGCAACCCCCTTGCAACAGCAGTAAGAGGATTTGTTCTGAAGGTCTTTTATTTAGGAAGAGGAGCAAAATGTTAAGAAGTGCCAAGATTCTTCTTTTGTGTATAAATCCCCTCACTTTTTATTTCAGGGGTCATGCACCGCTGAGGTATGTGGTAAGGAAACAGCATCTTGAACTTGCCTTTTACTGAAAAATGAAACAGATCTTCAATATTCCATGGAGAAGAGGGTGTGCATCATTTCTTGAGAATAAGGCCTTTGTGTCTCTATTATTTTTACAATGCACTTTAATGACCTGAAAGCATGTGTGTGCCTTCTTAAATCATCACATAGAAAACTACATTTTGACTGTAAAATATATTAAGAATCTTAGAGAGGAATTTATGCCAGGTGTGGGGTTTTTTCCTCCGTTTTCAAAGATAGGATGAGTTGTGCCCATATTACAAGGACAAGCTCCAAAAATGAAAAAATAAGGTGGGAAGGGGAAGGTATTTTTTTTTAAAAAGAATAAATCCTAGCCCTAGACACCAGTGTTAGAAAAGTCACCCTTACCAGATGGCTAATACAGACAAGGGAAAATAGCCAACTTGATTTCAAATGTGAGAGTGATTTTTAAAATGAATGATAGAAACTACTTCAGATTCATTATTTTAAGCAGGGAAACTCATGTGTTTAGCTTATGGGTCTGGTTTGAATAAAAGTTTGTCTTTCTTGAATAGAAATCATATGTGATTCCAGGCAGTGGCCTGGACCATTTGCTAATACTAATTGTTGCTGGTTGAAAGTAAGGTAGAAGATTGTTAAAGTCTTCCCTGGCAGTAACTTGATCTGTGGAAATGTACTTTACAGGAACTGTGATGAGGTTTACAGCTGGCAGAAGCTTGTGATAGGATGGCCACATGACTTTACATCTCCTTTTTAATAACTGAATAAAAGCTCACATGACACAAGTTTGGTAGGTAAAGGATGGCAGGGAAAAAAACCCACTGAAACAGGGATATATATTTTTATAAACATTTCACATTTTGAAAAATACTCGATGATGTGGCTATTTTGAAATAATATTACCACAATATGCTGAAGTAAAGCTGGCAAGTTAGAAAACCACCAACTGAGGCCAGATGAGCTGTTGAAGTTCTCACATGAAGCACCAGTGGTGAAAAAAAAAAAGTGTCAGATTATAATCCTATCAGTATGCCCTTGCCCAGCCCAGTCTCAACAGAAACCTGGTCAGTTGGTAAAACTTCATCTGCTGATAAGGAAGAGCTCTAACCTTAGTTAAATAGATAAAACATGATTATTCTGCATCATTTACATGTTAGCACCAGTATCCTGGTAAATCCCAGAGTGAAACCTTATCTTCTGTTTCTGAAATGCCAGGGTTACACTATTTCCAAGCTTCAGCCATAATCCATAGTGCAGTGTTGCTATTCACATTCGCATCCAAGCCAGCTGCATCTCACCGCTGTGTGAAACACCTAGGGCATGATTCAGCTGCCCAAAAAAATAGGTCTGGCTGCCCTTCAAAGTGCCCTGACGTGTCTGAGACATCCCCGATGGGCTGGCAGATGTGGTCCACAACCCGCCGCACCCCACATCCCTGCATCCCCTTCCAGAGTGGCAGCCAGCTGCCTCGGGGAGACACCCTGTGGCATCGCAAACAACGCCAGACACCAAAGGCTGAAGCACTGAATCAAGTCCCCTTTGTCTGTGGTGTAAACCTGCTAAGCCGCCTCAGGATCAGGCTGTGTAGGGACCTGTAAGAGAGCTGTGGCTGGGGAGCAGAAAGGAGCTGTGGGTTTGGTGCCGCGGCGGGATGCGGCGGCTCCCTCCCGACAGGGAGTGTGATGGAGTTGTAAGAAAAGCTTGGCCCTGGTTGGAGGGATAAGCGGCATTTTGTTGGTGTTCGTACTGATGACATGTCACTCGTGAGCTCATCCAGATGAATTTCAGCCTGCAGTTCCAGTCAGAGAATCGCACACTTATTTTCATTGCACATCTAATCAGTATCAATGTGTTTTCTGAAGCCTTGTCATGCTCGGGTAGACAGAAAGTATTATTTTCACTAATATTTGTATTGTTTCACATCTGGTTCATAATAATTCTTATGCTATTGTCAGTGGAATTGCTCTGCGATTCCCTTTCATGATGTGCTTGATGGCTGCTCTGGAAAACAGTTTATTTACAGGTTCAAGAAGATGCCGTTGGGTGTATTTTCCATTTGGCAAACTACAAAAGTAACATTCACAAACACCTGTGTAGGCTAACCTATATGTTGCATAACTTTCTTCACAAAGAGATATACGCGTAAATATCATGTAAACAGCTTTCCACAAGTCAAAATGAATGCAAAAAAAACCCCAAGACTCTTAGGGAAATAAAAAATAGAGAAGTGCAACTTTTTTTAAACCTTTTCACTTCCATTCCTTCCCAGTCCCAGTCACGGTTACTTCACATTTTCTCCAGTGACTCTCTTTTGGAAGTAGTGAGTGTTGTGTACTCATTCTATATTCCATCAAAAAAGCTAAAACCTTCACAGCCACTGATTCTTTTTATTCATGATTTTACTTCTCTACCCATTTGCAGAGTAGCAGCTAGCTGTGAAAACGCTCTCTGTTGTGTTGTGTCCTGTTCTGTATGGTCCTATAAGAAGTTTCAGTGTGCTTTTTGGGGAAAGCTGAGCTCCTCAGTTGAGTCACGTCCGCAGCCAAGGCTGGCATTAAGTCCTTCCATCTTTTGCTGGCTCTCGTGTGAGCACCCACTGGCATTTTTAGGCAGCACCATGTCCTTGCCCTAAACACAGCTCATCAGTTTTCAGACTCATTACTCAGATGGAGAGCAGATATGTAACCTTTAGGATTAATATACTTGACATTAAAATGTGGGCTTCGGTTATGCTGTTGTCCAGTCTAATTCTTGCTTTTTCTTGCTGGTTTGTTTGGGGATTCTGGGCAATCTCTTGTGATGATGACAGAAACCTTACAAGTATAGCTCTAAAAGCAGACTTTTCTAATTTCTTCACAGTTGTCCAGTGGAAATAAATGTAGTAGGGTGGGATGTAGGAGAAAGTCAGTATTTCCATTGTTCTGACATGTTTTGAGCAGTATGTCACAGCATCAGGTACGTCTTTCATGGACAAGCACACAACACTACCCATGTAAATACTATGTTTGGATATGTAATGGCCACTTGGGTATAAAGACTGCAGCTTCCCTGACTGTGGAGTTTCCAGAAGATTGTAACAAGCTGACAGCTGCCCATGGCAAAAATACCCAGGAGAAAGTTCAGCTCTGACACTCATCAACCTGATATTACTGACAGAAACCTGTCTCTTGCCTGCATATCTCAAGAGGAATGGAGATGGCTGTGGGACAGACCTTCTCTTCCCTGATTCAAAGACCAATGCAACATCTCCCTTCTTTTCCTGGCCCTCATGTTCCTGAGGAATTGCACATTTTTCCCCCCTGCCCTTGTATGTCCTTCAGTCCTCTTCCAGTGGAGGAGACGTGGACAGCAGGCACAAACAATGCAAGAAAACTCATTTCATTGCCTGTGGCAGGGTGAAGCCTTACCTTGTAGTCGTCTCCCACCTCTCCTCCGGCACACTCCTAGGAAGTGCAAAGCAGCTCCAGTGGTGTGGAGAAACAGATCAAAGGACCAGCAACTCATAGCTCTTTCACTACAGACAAGGCTGCAGCACGGGCCCCTGGGCAGCTTCTTGGAAAGGACTGATTGAACGTAACTGGGTCTCCAGAACTGCCAAGATTAGGCAGAAGACCACTGAGGCTACGGAAAAAGGAGAACAAGATAGATCGAAGCCACCTGAGGCCCACGCTTTCCAAGCCACGCCTCTGAGAGTTTCTGCACGTGTCAAGCTTTCGCAGGCAGTTTGGTGCAAACACTGAGTAAATGTTGGCCTTTGCCAGGAACATGCTTTAGAAAACAGTGTGGACAACAGCTAAGAAAAGCTTTCACAAAAAGCGCAGAAAACAGGAATTAATGGAATCCCTTCCCCAGATGTAATTCACGTGTGTTTTAAATACGATTAACACAGACAAAACCAAATTCTCAGGTAGTTTCTGTAATAGCAAAAGCGGTTGCTATTATAACAGGTTATGATTCAATGTTTCATTTTCTTTTATGCATTATAACTTACATCCAGCCATCTTTTAGCTGGCTCTGTCACCAAGTCCTGACTCCCTGTTAAGCCTCAATCTCTGGCACTCATAACTAGAGCAAAGAGACCAAGTCCTTAAACTTATCCACTAAATGTGTTGGCTCTGAGAGCTTTTTCCAGAATTATGTCAACCCTCCACTTATCACTTATCTTCCTACCTCCTGCAAGTGCCCCTATTCACAACACTTTGTACATAGCCTGGGACTTTCAGAGACCATCATGCAACATATTAAAACCATTCTAATCTGCTGCTTCACACATAACCCCTCAATCACAGCTCGTACTGATTCCAACCATCAGGCTCATAATCTTTGTAGCACATTAGCCAAAAAAAAAAAAAGAAAGAAAAAAAAAAAGAAAAAATCCATTTTCATTCTATCTTATCCACAACATGTGCAAATATTACCTCATCCATCCCTGAGCTGGCTCCAGAGATTAACCCAAAGCTGACATGATAGATGTCTAATTTAAAAAATAGTCCGTTTCCTGGCAGTTGATTTTATTGTCAGTTTTGTTTTAAACTTCAACTTCGGGTGTGACATTGCTACCAGAATTTCGTATTTTAAATACCATTTCACTTTCAAAGCCTGAAGCCAAGGATGATGTCATGTGTGCTAGTAGCTTAGCACATATCTACAGTGGGAGCCTGAAGATTAAAAAGAAAGTTTTCCTTGCAAAAACAAGAGCAGGACACATAGGAAAAAGATTTTTTTAGGAAAGCAACATGACACTATTTAACCTTCTGATTAGGTAAAGCATTACATGAGTCTTTTTAATTGAGGGAACGTCACTTAAGCAGTTTACTAGGCAGGAAGCGGCTGCTGATGCCTGTGGAAAGCAGGCTGCATGAGGTTTGAAGCAGCACCCTTTGAAGTGAATGGAAAGAGTTTTACTGAGCTCAGCGGAGGTACTCTGCATTTGTACTAATGCAATTCCGAGTACAATCTGACCCATGGGGATGAAGGGCACCGTCAAAATGAAAAAATAGCATGAATCCTTTGTTTATGTTACAGAAAAGCTCATATTGTATGCAATATTACTAAGAAATAAAATATCCTTTGCAGTGAAACAGTTTGTTCTTCCTAATCCAGTATTATTGTTACGCATGTGTTAAATCATAGGATACACATGGTTGTAAAAGCTGATTTATTAACTAACTAAAAATCAGAGGCATCCACCCAAGCGCCACCCAGCATCTGCTGGGACTAATGTCCCTCAGAAACATCCCATATGTCAAAGGAGGGTATGGGCTCAGAAAAACACTAATCCCAGCTGGTCAAAAGGAGCAAAAGAAAAACAGGTTTTGCTTTATAGACTACAGTATTTTGTTTGTTTTCATTAAACACTCTTACTGATTTTAAACATCTGTATTTGTTAACTTGTTTAGTTCTTTCAAACTTAAGAGTACAAACAGTGCCATATGTGCTCAGTGCTGGCATTTCTGTTCCCCATGTTAACATTTGCCTCCAGAGCCAGGCTTATCTCTGACAACTCGGTAAACACAGCTCACGATGAAATCTGAACTATGCAAGGTAGTTCACTGCCTAGAGAAGGCAGAAAGGACAGGCAGAAACCTCGCTTTTAAAAACCTACGACACCCACTGTGGCAATGTCAGCTCAGCTGAAGCAAAGCTGACATACGGGGGGACTGCATGTGGCCAGCTCTACTGTCTCTGGTCATTAGCTTTCTCATCATTTGCGTTTGCTTGTTGGAGTCCGTGCAAGCAGGTGGAAGGGTAAACTCCAGTGACTCCCACATCTCGCTGTTATATTATCGTGGAGGCTGGTTTAAAATGAAATGAGTAGCTTCCCATGGTTGTATGAAGCAAGACTGCTTGCCTCAAGTCACAACTGGTCAAGAACAAGATTAAGAAGTGGTTTGGCTTCAATTTATTAGTAATTTCACAGAGACAAAATAGAGTGCACTCCAGGGCCCTTTAATCTAGCAAAGGATGGTCTCACAAGTGGGAGGCTCAAGACAAACACATTTAAGTGATGAATTAGATGAGTTTTTAACAAAAGGAATAATCATTATTACTGACCGGAACGAGTTACTAGAGGAAGCGATGTTTTATGGCTGCTTTCCTAGAAGACAGGTCACAGTCAAACAAGTTACCAGTCCCAGTACCACAATACTTCCCATGGACAGGACATCAGACTACACAATGTGTTGTTACCTTCACCCTGTATGCTCCAGGAAGGCACCGAGCTGTGGATACGTCACTTACACTCCCCAAAAGTGTAGGGAAATGACAGTCATGCTTCTTCTTCCACTGTGGGACCAATTGAGAAAAAAAAACCTTAAATTCTGCTGATTGTTGGCAATTTGAGCAGTCATGCTTAGAAAAAAACAAACTCATTTAAGGCCTTTCCCATAGAGTACTCCCATTTTGAATATTCAGGCCACTTTTTGCAACCTTTAATCTAATTTCAGGCTGATCCCTTTTTCAGACTATTTTTACTTCAACTCTTTTTTCTTCTATGATCAATTTGTCATGTCTAATTCCAATTTCTAATATATGCTTCCTTGGTAGGCATATGATCTTGGGACCTGGTCTGGAGTTTTCCAACCCAATTTTTGGCACCCAAGTTTCCTGCAGAATAGTTAATACAAACGGGCACCTCTTAAGCAATGATTCTTAGCTTCTTTTTCTCGGGTATTTTGCCCCTTCACACAGAGACCATAGATACTAACATTAAACATTTTTCTATGTTTAGAATTACAGAAACATGTACCTCTTTTGTCCTCAAACCCTGTCCCCTTTGCACTCAAGACCTATATCTCATACTCGGTCCTTCTCTAAGGCTTTGCACCCAGGCTCTGCTCCATGCTATAGAGGTACAAGTCTGTGCTCACCTCTCCCAGGTCATTCTCCATGAGCCAGGCAACCATACACTCCTTGAGACAGGAACGCACCTATACACAAGAGCATGTGTGTGCACATCTCTTGGTTCACACACATGCACTCACTTTTTAAATAGGTGCAGCAGCTTTGCCTGCCTCTCTCCAGCAGATGACGTAGGAAATACCAATACTATATAAAAGCAGAGGCAGGGAGAAGGGGTGATAGTTACATGTACACATACATTTCTTCAAAGGAGAAGAGGAATGGTTAGTGGAATATATATGTGTTTAAATGGGAAATGGGAGGGGGGGAGCAAAGGAATGGCAGAGCTTGTTTGTCAAAGGCTGCAGAAGACAAAGGAGACAAATTGGGTTTGTGGCTATAGGAGAACTGGGGACAGCTTCTGCTGTTCACGTACAAGTGTGTATACATGTTGGGGTGAGGGAGAATCATGCTGTGAATAGAGGAAAACTTCTCCTGATCCTCTTTGGGCACATCCCATGTGAGCCTGAAGCAGCTGGATGAGATGACTAATGGAAGATGAGGTTGGGCAAGAGCTACAGTACAGTCTTGGTTCATTGAACGCTTCCCAAGTGTTAGGAAAGGTGCATTACAGTCCTTCAGAAGTCTAGTAAACAGTCCTTCAGAGCCACTGAATGTGACCACTACTCCCAGGGCCTTTCTGAAGCCTGTCTCAACATTTCACTAACAAAAGTGTGTAAATGTGTCTTTTCTGCCCTTGTACACTTCCCTACAGGAGGCACCAGCAATATGAGCTGCTCAGAGAACACACAGGTTTCTAAACATGTAATTGATACCTTTTTCTTGTTCCTCTTTTCCCTGCAACATCCCTTTCGGTCCACTTCATTTTTAGTATGTATCTTTTTCGGATTACTAACATTGGCCTCCAGGGCAGCTACTCTTAGCACATCAGTAAGAATGTGTATGTTGATCTGATTAGACTCAAAGTCCCTTAAAAAGGCAAAAAAGCATCTGAAGGGGTTATCAAAAGCTTCTAGGCAATGAAATATCTCAAGAAATCCAGCTTGACTCTCCTGGGTATGGACTGTGGCTTGTATACATTTCTGAAATCAGGGGCAGGTGTCTGGGAATGCTACTGCAAAGAAAATATGCAGGGGGGTCTAATTCATATCACTTCACACCCCCTTCTGAATTTGCACCTCTTTCCATGTCCAACTATCGGGTGTTTTTTTATCGCTTATTACGTTTTGAACTCGACACTGTGAAGATCAAATAAGCAGCCAGTCATCAATTAACTTTCCAAAGCAAATACTTCAATATTCACAACACATATGCATTGCAGGCATAAATGTTGGGGGGGAGGGGGTGTTGGTGTGTGTGCACATGTAGAAAGAAGCGGGGCAATGGGCTGCTCAGCTAACACACAAGTTCCCAAACATGTGGATTATACACTCTTCTCATACCTCTTTTCCCCACAAGATCTCTTTCACTCCAGATGCAGGGAGAGACACATACACATACACGCTCACCTTTGGTACGAAATTGGGCCTGGCTCTTGCTGTGAATGTAACTTTCTTCTGCTCAATGGCTCTCTTATGCTCCCCTGTAAGTGGTCTGAGGGGGCCACCAGGTAAGGAGAATTTTGGCCCACCATGTTTCAAACCTCATTGCACATTAGGGCCAGAAGCAGCAATAGCTTCTCATTGTAAATTGTGCCTGTTATTGTAATTTATCAGGATCAAACAGTTGCTGGCAGCCCTTTCCATAAGATCCGGTTGCAGTGTCTATATCAGCATCAAGCAAAATCAAACATGGCTTGCGAACAGAGGTTTAGCGATAAATAAATCACTCGGGGAGCTTTAGAGAAACAAGTCTTCACACACACCAATGTTATGGTGCTTGTCTTTATTTCTCTTCCAGCTTTCTTTTCTTTTCTTTTCTTTTTTTAATTTGATTCACAGTGTTCGGATGACATGTGTTTTGCCTTATTCAGCCATTTGGAGTACAGGTGCATGACTGTGTTTTTGATGGAGTGTTGCTATTCTGGAGTGCTCCATCCAAAACACAATCCCACACATGTAATCCAAACTGCCGAAGATGAGTCAACCATCTTCCCGTTGCCATGATAATTAGAATTGCTTTTCATTCAAACTTTCATAGTCTTTATTATTAGTTGCAGATGCTATGCTTAAACAATATTGTTGAATCTTAAAAGGCTTTCGCACCGGCCTATTTTATCCTTCAGAGTGGAGGAAATTAACAAAAAGCCCAAGCTTGTCCAAACTTAAATTAAATCAAATCAAATATTATTATACTGCAAGAAAACAGTGACATCTAAATACCTTTAGTATTCATGTAAAAATTGTAGCTTAATATTCTATTAAGTAAATAAAGCAGCTCACCAGGGAAGGTTTGTCGTGATTAAGGGATTCATGGAACAGCAGCTTCCAGTCTTACTAATCCACACAGGCCACACATCTAAGTGTCTTTTCTTTGAAAACGTTTCAGTTTCTTATCACGTTAAGAAAATGACCACTTCCCAGAAGCCTGAAACAACAAAGAACCTCACTAGGTTTTAAATCCTTAAGCTAGGTATTATTTTCCAAGCAAATGCTTGCAAAAGGCAGTTTTCACAGGTCTTAATATACCCTGTCTGAACCTTAGGGCTGCTGGTGTTTATTTCTGGTACCTTAGGAGCTAACAGGCGATTAGTGGGGTAGATATGGAGAGAAAGAGAAGACACGGGAAAGCAGGTGTAATAGTCCTTTGAGGCTAAACTTTAAGGACCATTTTAGTCCTTCAACAAGCCAATCTCTTGGTGGCATTTTGGTACTAGGTGGGTGGCAGACAGACACCAACTGTTCAGCTGCTGGAAATGTCTAAGTAATGACAGTTTGTATCCCTACCTAACGCACTGTTTCCAGAAAAAAAAATAAATAAAATAAATCTTCTGCCTGTCCGCATTTGAGAGTTTCAGAGTGGTGAGCTTGTCCTTTCCATAGTACCTAGCTGACTGGCTCTTGTTTTCTGTACACAGAACATCAGTTTAGATTATCTTTATTTCCGGGTATTAAAAAAGAAACCAAAGAGGATGACACGTGCTGACTCCAGAAAGGTTGTTTAGCCTGGCGGAGAATGAGACCTCCATGTCAAGAGCTGCCAGCACAGGGCAACAAAGGCGTCGTGCTATAGACGTGCTCGATGTGAGAGGTCTGCGCTTGGCTGAAATGGCCCCCAGCGGTGCTGGGGATGTGGCCGTAGAGAAGGAGACCTCAGGTTTCTCCGACTTCCCCATCCCCCGGCTCTGTACTAACAGCATCTGTACAAACAGCATGGGACCAGGCCCTGCGTCTCCATGAGCAAGAGGATGACGAGTGAGACAGCTACATTAAATCGACAAACACGTGAACTTGCTTCACGCAGAGAACAGCCTTGTAATAGTCACCCTGTCCCCCCCACCGATACCGGTTAACGGGTTTTTGTTATTATGTGTGAACCTGAGTTCTGGGGGGTTTATTCCTTCACTGGCCAAAGACAAAAACGGGTATCCATGCGCACTCATCTACCTTTTTTCCGTTCACTGGGGGGAAAGGCCTTCCTACACGTTCAGCTGGGCAGTCCATGGATCAGCTCGTGGAGCAGAACTTCTATAGGCAACAATTCCTGGCAAGGATCTGATTTTGTCCCCTCAGCTTTTAAGTCCTGATGCTCAATTCCCTGTGCAGGAATGTAAGACTGAACCTCACAGCGTGATTTCAAAGAGAATAAAAAATGTGGAGCAGATTAGCTTACGATGAAATTATAATGAGAAAAAAAGCTTGAGGAAAAGGGTAATTGGGATAAATTTCACACTCTGGCTCTCCTGTCCAAATGTACACCGTAACTACCTTTAGCCTGCTGAAAATGCCATAGAAATACCACTAACAAGCCACTTGGTTCACAGGAATACTGTTTATAGCAGACATGAAGTCAGGAAAACTGTGGAATACATTATTGGTTTAAAAGTTAAATCAAACTCCTGGCAAGTAAATCAATGGTCATTCCAAATTTTCTTGGAATAAATGTAGGCTAGTATATGGCAAAGCAAGTGATCCATTAACAAAGTAATGACCTTTCAAGCCAGAAGACAATCTTGTCCAGTAACTAACTGCTTAATGAAATCATTACCTCAGCAGCATAATTACAAGCCTTTTGCCAGAAGCCACAAAGAGTCGAGTAGACCCTGCCCGTCAAGCTTGAACTCTGGTGCTTACAGCTCCTCTGCTCCGCTTCAGTGCAAAGAGCCACGCGGGCATGCTGGATGCCCTCAGCCCGGCATGGGGGGGCTGAACCACTGGAGCAGTAACAAACTGGTATCGGTTTAGCATCAATTATCGTACATGTATGCACCTGCCGCTATGCCCCACATCTGCCCTGGGGAAGACAGACCTAGAGTTACCGGAGAAAAATGCCAGCAGTTTACACGCAGGTACAGAACAGGTTGGAGGGACTGGTCTCATACACCTCCGTACGAGGAACAACCACCATGTTCCTCAGCTGCAGCCAACTTTGAAAACATTTTGACTGATCTTCCTGAGAGGATGCACAAATCTCTCTTTCTACCTCTTCACTTCAGCAGAGACTCCAACCCCAAATAAGCATCCTGCACTAAAAGTAGGGAAGCATGATCCTTGGCCAAGTGGGTGTTCCATGTTCCCACCACTCCAATAACAGATCATTTTTAAATCAACCCCCAAAACCTGAAGACCTCCCAGTTGCGCTAAACAGAACAGTTAGATCCTTTTTTGACCAGTAGGATAAAATGTGATGTTATGACTCACTGTATTTTAGGGAGAAATCGCTTGTGGCAGTCCTAAAGCTAGCTTATTTTCAGAGGAAAATGTTCAAAATTGCCAGTCTATCACTTAAGATCTTATGCTGTTTCTGTACCAACAAATGTAATCGCACTTGCCATATTGCGTTTTTCAGATACTTCTCTGCAGAGAAATGATGTTCCCCTAAATTAGCTTTTTAAGATAAACACTCATGCATGTGCTGTTTATTGTACTTTAAAAATACAAAAAAAAAAAAAAAGGTTGAGTGCAGAGAAAATTCTTCAAACTGCATTTGGAGAGTGACCTAAGATGTGGGAAAGTTGTCTATTGCTTATGTTATTTTTTTCACCCACTTTTGAGTGCTTTGAGGCTACATTTCCCCTGAGTTATGACAGATATTGCCACCCACCTTAGTTCTTCCTGCCTCTGCCCTAACAGAACCTCTTTGTTGTTTTATCTAATCAGATTCAGAGGCCCTGCTAGAGTTGGCTCTTTCAGACTGTTCAAAGCGGTTATATTTCTTATTTCCCAGGCTTCAGAAGAACTAAAAATAACCAAGTGAAAAACCAAAAAGCAAAGCTAATATTCTTGCCAGTGTTAAGCAGATATGTTGTCAGGATTAACGAGAGATTTTACAGATCTGAAAAATTTGAATAAATCAGAACACTTAATTTTTCTTTGCTGAGTTTTCTGAGTTTAATCTTTCCTAAGCTACTAAGAATTTTTTATAAAAATATTTACCTTAGTTTTTTCTGAACTGAAGATACGTGGTGTGTCTTCACACAAAGAGAAAAATTTATTCTAAAATTTTCTACATACAAAGGAGAATATTCATGGCAGACGAGGGTTTGCAGTTCAAACAACTTTGTGATGAGAGCGACCCAAGTTGTTTCTCCAGTCCCCGTGCAGAGTAGGCGTTGTAGGTGTGTCACCCGATGCCAAGCATTGAAAATTTTCACTGGCAAAGAAGCACCAGCAGCAGGCATGGGGCAGGATCGTTAGGCTAGTTCAAATGTGCTATGGTTCATCAAGCTAGCCATGTTTGTATCAATCTTTGCACAATAATTTTCCCAGGATTTGTCATGAAGTGAAAGCTCGTAACAGGAGGGATCTTGCTCCACTGGCTGGATTACACAGCAGAGCAAAGTTTCCCAACAAGTTTACAGAGAATCTTGAAATGGAAGAAAAAGCAGCATTATATGTTGGCAAATGCACTTCTTTTAAGTTGAGAGAGTGAGAAGCAGCTATAATTATTGACTGCAAACATTGACCCTCTTGAAGGAATCTTTTAACTGCTTATATTTGCTGGAGATAGCACAGTTTAATCTATGATGAGGAAGGGTTTAAGCCTGCAGTCAGTAATTACAGCAACTTTGCAATCCCCCTCTTCCAGAGGAACTGAAAAGTTGGCAGCACAGGGCACAACATTAAGGCAATTAAGCATTTACACAAATGAGCCAAAAGGACAATCCGTTTTCAAAAAGTCTGCAAAACAGCGCATGTCTAACTTCCAGAAACCGGGAAATGACCAGCAACGTGACAACCCGGCTTCTAAACCTGCAGCTCCATTCAAGACGCAAGCATGAAGCAGAAATAAGATTAGCGACAGGTCTAAGCCTCTGGAATAATTTGAAACATGAAATAGAATTTAGTTCTCAGCCCGTGGAGAAACTGCATGATGGAAAAGACCTGGCGGGTGAGATGCTAACCTGAGCTCAGGCTAGCTACTGTAACACAGTCAACCGTAAATTTGGCCCTCGGGATCTCAGGGCTACAGCTAATTGGTAGTGGAATAAAATAAGACCTGCAGTGAAACAAAAGTGAAAGTATTAAAAAATTATCTTTTAAACTGAAATGATAGTTAGGTGAACTATAACTAATCCTAATTTAACAATGACAGACTACCGTTTTCTCTCACACAAAACACAGTTCCACGTAATTTCTCCATTTTCTGTGCAACTTGTACTTTTATGGAAGGCTCTTCCTTTTTCTGATGCGTATACTGGAAAGGGTTTTTATTGCATAGTCATGTAAGGAAGTATTATCACAGTGGGCATGCACAGAGAATGCAGTTTTAACTTTTAATTCACCACTGTTTGTTTGCTTTTCATTCAGTATGAAACTGTTAACCTTTAGAAGAACATAATCAAGAATATGGCTAAATATTTGTTATCATAATCTCATATTACACATATTTGCAAGTTCAGTACTGAAATACTATCTAATGCAATGCCTCAGCCAAAGTGGATGTGGCAGAGGTTTTGTTTCTTTCTTTATTTGATGTCTTTTTCCCCATTGACATTTACAGATTATATGAATCAAACCTGAAATTAGACGAGCAAAACCAAAAGTATGGATATTGTATCCCTTTTAATTTCACCATTAATTGTTTGAAATTATTATACTAATACATGAAGCCTTATATTTTAGCAACCTGGAGAAAAAAAATGTGTTAAGTGTACACATGCCACATTTAAATGAGAAGCCAATGACTACAGCGGCAAAATCTGGTTTCACAGAAGATAATAAAGGCTTCCCACCCAGGTCAGCAGAGCCAGAATTTTACCTTATAATATGGGGCTCTGTCCAGCAGGATCTATTTCAGAATTTCTGACTGCCTTTCTGCTTTAGTAGCATTGCCGCCCAAATTGCCACGTTCCTGGCTGAAATTCACGGCTAGCCCTGCTCTGCGTTTTTTAAGCTCCACTGTCAAGAGCTCTTGAGAAAACTGCTCCAACTGGTTGGCATTAGAAGGAAATGAAAATCTTTCAAGTGGCTATTGTGCATGTTATTTGAATGCACTGGATGACATTTCAACACCAGGCAATGCCTCCTCTTCACCACAGTCATCAAGAGTGGTTTGGGTATTTTTCCTTCCCATATGGGCACTGAGGTTTCCAACAGCATTGATCACTCTGCACATTTTTCTATACTTTGTACAAGCCTCTTTGAACATATTTCTGCAAACAGAAAGGCTTCAATGTGCAACAGTTTTTTAGCAGCTTGCAGGATTGAGCCCTTGATGTGATTGTTTGATTATATATGAAGTAACTCCCATGATCAATGAATGATGTCACAGCTATCGCTTTGAAGTTAACAGCAAAATTTGCATTGGCTTAAATCTGAGCAGGATCAAGGCATGCAGCATCAGACTGACATCCCTTAATTTCCATATTTCTCTTTAAATGCTCATGCCTCACTCCATGCTTTTTCATGAGATGAGAGAAAAGAGCAAATGCTGGAAACTGATGTTTTCACCAGCAGTAGGCTGTCACGCTTAACAAATTGTTCTAGTATATTAGTTTATGTGGGCATCCTGTCCTTGATCAGCTCCCACATTTCCCATAGACAGCAGCAGAAGTTGAGCACAAAGGCGAAATAAATGACCCATACTTTGCAAATGGAAATATAATACTCCGTCTGCAGACAAAAGGTCTGATTGAAAGAAATGCTGCAGCACCTTTAGCAAAGTAATTCCTATAGACTTGGGTGGAAAACATAAGAGCCCACATTTCTTTGATGAATTTAAACTGTAATTTATACTTGCATAAAAAAATCTGGGATACATAAAGGCCACATTGGAAGCACGGTCTTTATCTCTCAAGCTAACAGGAAATGAGAGACAGTAATAGGATTTTAACTAGTTTCTCACTTGCGATGAGTATCCAAAACTCACCGAAGAAAACTTTCTTTCAAAATCTTTTCATTCCAAGTCTGCTCAACAGAGCATCAAAACGTGCCTGTGTGCGAACAATGTTCATTTGTATTCTTAAGTGAGCTTGTTTTATTTTGCCATTTACTAAATGCTGGCGTAAAAATTCCTAAAGCAACGTGACTCTCACAACAAACACAACTGACAGACCCTAGCTGGAGAGCACATGCAAGCACAGACTGCAATTGTTCCGTGGTTATTTGAGAGACAGTGGTCAGGGAAACAGGGGTCATTAATTTCTCTGCATTATTTTAAACATTTCCAGAGATATGCTAAAACGTATTAAAAGCACTGCAGCCGACATCTGAGGCTGAAACGTTAGAAAAGTTCTAGAAGGGGATTTCTGTGTAAGCGCAATACAGGATGGTTTGGTTTTGACCTCTGCATTAGAGGAAGCGACACACTTTTAACTCTTTCCATCTTGCTTTTCCAGAAGATCAACTGAAGGACTCCCGGAGAAGCGCTTCCCTCGGAAACTCGAGGAAGAGACCTTGGCTGCAGGTGGTGGCGACGGCGTTGGCCCCACAGGCTTCCCGAGTAGGAACGAGGGTGGTCCTCTGCGCCGGCCTCGCATCGCCACCGACTGGACAAACAAACCGAATTCTGTTTTAACCCCCCGCTTTATCCACCGGCTCCTGCGCGTCTCCTAGCGAGCAGGCCACAGAAACAGCGCGACAGCCTCACCACAACCGACGGCGGGCCGGGGGGGACCGGGGACACACACGACACCAACGCCGCGGCCCGTCCTGCCGCCCAGCGGGCCCCGGGCCCGGGCCCGGCCCTGACGAGGGGGTCTGGGGACGGGACGGAGCAGCCCCCGGGGCCGGCACCGGCCTCCCCCCCGGCCGCACCCGGTTCTCGCCCGCAGCCCCGCAGGCAGGTTCAGGGTCAGGCCCCGCCGGCCGCTGCGTGATCCCGGCGGGACCCTCCCACGGTGGAAGCGGCCTCCGCCCGCCCCGCTCTCCGCCGGCGCTTCCCACCCGCCCACCGGTAGATGGCGCCGCTCCGAACGCCCGGCGCGCGCGCGCGCCGCCGCCTCACGTCACCGCGCAGCGACTTCCGCCTCCAGCCGCACCGGAGACGGAGCGGGCCGAGGGGAGGTGACCTTTGCCACGGTAGTAATGGCCGCCGGAGCCCCGTTCACCCTCGTCACGTGTCTTCCACGCGCGTCGGCGGCGGGGGGGAGAGGAAAGCCGGTGGATTTGGCGGCATCACGTGACGCGCCGCCCCGCCGTCAGTTTTGGCGGGCGGTACGGTGGCCGGGAGGGTTGCCTAGGCAACCGCGCCGCCTGCGAGGGAGGCGGCCATGACAGAGAGGGGCCCGACGCGGCCCAGGTACGCTCCCGGCACCCCGAGGCAGGGCAGCGGGCGGGCCGCCTGCCCCCGGGGCAGCGCTCGGCTGTGAGCCGCTTCCTCCCGCCGCTCTCTGGAGCGTCCTCTCGGGCCGCGGAGCCGAGCCCCGCCCGCCGGCTCGGCCTGGCGGTGCCTCCTCGGGGGCTGCTCTTCTCCCTCTTCCCTCCCTCTTCCCGCCTGGCCGCCGCCGTGTGCCAGCTCGGCGTGTGCGTTAGGGGAAGCTGCGGGAGGATCGGCTGGTCCTGGAGCTGGGGCGGTGGTTAAAAGATTACCAGAAACGTGTTAGGCTGTACAAGCTTTCCTTCAGCCCTGTGGTTTAGCCGTACCTTCCCAAATGTTCGGCTTTCCGCACTGTATTATAGCATATACCCCAGCAAGTGACTTCTTTGTTTTATGTGGAAAGGCATTTGCGAGCCTCCAGTTCTAAAGGTATGTCTGTATTTGCTAAGGGTAATGCTTGTCTATAATCTTCTGTTATGGAAATCGCTGACATATTTGTTGTCCTTTTGAAAAATCAAGTCTTGTACAGTTTGTTTTTATAAAAGTTGTGATTATAAGGTAGACAGAAGTACAGTGTGATGTCAGAAGAATCTGTTTTTCCGGCAAGGCTGGAATTAAGTATTCTCTGCTTGCTGAAGTAGCTGGCGCAGCTAGTAAACTGTTAAAGCATCTAATGTTTAGCATCTAGTGTTCTTTGATGTAAAAGTATAAAAGGACACTGGATTATGTGTGTCACAAGAGGTAACATTCTTAATCTTCTTACTGTGTTTTCAGAGATACTGTGCAAGTGCTTACATAAGGATATCTTGTTCAATTAAAAGTCTGGGCAGTCTGCTATAACTTTTTTTTTTTTCCTAACTGCTAAAGCCAAAGTGTCGGGTGGTCTGTGGATGAATAAGGAGTGAAAGCAGGAAGCAGTTGTCACAACTCGCCTGTCAAAATCAATTTACTAGGTAGGTAACAGTCCTGTGTAGAGAGGACTCCGTATTGGGAGAAGTTTTATTTAATGGTAAGAGCATTTCTGCAAATGTTTAGCCCTTTTATGTTTACATAGCACTTCTCAGCCTGGAAGATGAGTTTAATGCTGCTATACATATGCAATTTTGAAGGTAGGCATACGTGTTGAGCAGTGTGGTATACAAAAGCTTTGTAGCGTTTTGAGTGTGGGGCATATTTTATACCTGAGAAGTCAACCCAGACTTTTAGGAATGGGAGAGGGGCAAGTACCTTTGGCTTTCTGTGTCAGGACAGATCAAACCAAACGTCATCCTCTAATCTTAAAAGTCTTTCATATACTTATTGTTTACTGAGTCCTAAGCACAGCAGAGACTATGAAACAAAACTTACAATAACAGATGTCTCCAGTTTTGGAGAAGAAACATAAAAAGGAGTTAAAAGCCCTTAACATGGATGGGAAGTATTACTGTAGTGGATTCTTGTTTGATCATTGACAAAGTGCTTAATTGTGAGTAACCAAGAGAGCTTTCTTTTGAAGAAAAATGTAAAGATGGTGAAGAGAATCATATGTTATTTATCCCTCAAAGTTTAAATGCTGAAACTGTTGTTTTGGAAGTGAGTATTTTGATCATAAGGAATTTGGGTAATGCAGGTGTGTTTGCATTGATTGCCTCATTGGTTAAATAATTTAGATTTGGGGTGGGAGGAATGAAATTTGGCATCTCTCTCGATTTTTCTTTTTCTTATAGCTCTCTATGAAAGCAGCAAATCACTAGGCTACCTCTAATTTCAGGATGCTTTTAATTAACTTAATTTTCATTTTAAATCTTTGTTTTTAAACTCAGTTGTTTGGAAGGTAACATCCAGTTGCAGATTATGGCTCATCGATTTTCAAAAGAAGAATTAGATGAGCAATTTGAAGAGTTTCTGAAAGAGGTATGTTCCAGAGCAAGGTCATGTCCCTTTTCCCTATTAAAATACAGGGCGAAAATTGAGTATGGAATAATATGAAATGGATGGTGCAGCTGTGCTTTTATCACATAATTGACATAGCTGTCTTACATGTAGGTCTTTTGCAAGGTCTTAACTTCATTGCTAAACTTAATTCATACTATTTTGCTGTATTGAAATCAAGAGAACAGTTAAATAAATTTTTTGTCATTGCTAGGTTGTGTCTTCAGAAAGACACCTTTCTTCTTGATGGTGTGTGTTATTTAGTAGCAGCAGCTTCAAATTGATCTATAATTGAAAATGAGATAAAAAAACTTTTCCTGGATGTAAGCACAAGCTATGTTTTAAGAATTACCTTATTTTTCTGTGCAATACCTAATTTCACTGAATTCTATTTTAAAAATCTTGTATTAATTCTGACAAAATGAAGTATGTTGTAGTGATTAGAAATTTTTAATTCGATTCCTTTTATTCCTCATGGTGTTTGATGATTTTGAGTACAGGCAAAATCATGCACATCTGTGAGTTATGACTTAAGCTAACCATTATCAGACATGGCAAAATGCCCTAACTTGGTGTGGTTTTTTCACTACAAATAGACCTGTAATTTCAGAATTTGTGTGTCTGATAGACCAGAGGGCAGTGTGGTAACCCTAAGGTATAAATACCGCATACATAAGGCCTTTACTAGATTCTATTACTGGCTATAAGCGTTGCTAATCATGGCAGAGAATATTCTTGGGGTCTCTTGTTATATGTAATGTATGCTTAAATTTGTTTTGATTTAGAGGCTGTAATACAATTTGATTACTTGTGAAAAATGTAGGTGCTAGATTATATAAAAATTGCACTTTGTATTGTGTAGTAAAGATCTGTAGTAACCAGAAGCTGCTTTTTCAAGAAGATTTTAGCTTTTCCAGGTAGGTCTGTATCTGCCTTAACCATGCAGCTCGTGAATTGTTTTTACAGATACAAAATAAATGTAACTTTACTGAGCAATACTAAACTGAGAGAATAGAAAACTAAAATCCCATCTGAAAATTAAGATTCACAAATAACTTAAATTTGATGATGTAATTGAGTTAAAATTCTTGAATTACTAAGGTTAGTAAAAATAGAAAATTAGGCTCTACATTTCTGTCAAAAGTTCTTACTGTCATTATGAAGGGAGTTGCTCTGGGAAAGAGAAACAGGTTTATTCTTTTATTTATTTTGCACATCTTCAAAACTCTGCATATGATTGCTTCTAGTATTTTATCCCTCATTTGACATGGTCTTCTTGCTCCTCAGCTATTGCCCACATTGAGAATGTTTGAGTTAGGAAAAAATCAAAATAGCTGTATTGAATTATTCTAAGTGGTATTTGGCATGTTCCAGAGAACATAACTTTTAACAACTCATGTCTTAATTGTTTTTTTATCGTTTCAAAGTAAAACTGTTTGTAAAAAGTTTAAGCTTCCGTAAATACATATACCGCCAGTCCAGTCATTAAAAATATCATTGTTTTATGTTTTGCCAGCTAGATACAGACCCAAACAACAGTGACATTATCTACTCTCTTACTTTATACACATGCATCTTTTGTTATGTCCCTCCCTTTGCTTTTGGTTTTTATAAAAAGTGTGCTGCCTTCTATTGTTAGAAAGATGAGAAACTGCTGTGCTCCATTGTTTGAAATTGCTGCGTAGGTGATGTTTGTGTTGAGAGTGTAGAAGTGGGGGAGGGAATAGCAAAAACTGTTTCTTAGTAGTTTGAGGAAGACTTAATATTGTTTAAGCAAATTGTTTGGAGAAGGAATGGAGCAAGATGGTTTTTTCCGTTTAAATAACTCATAGTGAAACTGCCTTTATTGGGAGGGTTGTATGTATGTTAGTGATTAAAACACACAAAGTTAAAAGAAAGACTGTATATACAGTTGGATCATGCAGGTCTAATAGGATTAAACTAAGTCTTTTGGCATATGCACTGAACTTTAAAAGCTCTCAGTGAAGAGGATTTTCTAGCCTTTTATCATTAACAATTACTGCATGTAGGATAGGTCTTTTAATGATTCCTCTGCCTGGTCATGCTTATTCCCAACCCCTTGCCAGAACAGCCTGTCGTCATCCATGATTCTTGTCTTCCTCCTCCATTGTCTATGTGCCTGTGATCCTTCCACTCCCCACCACCAGTATCTTGCTTTAGCGTGCTTACTCTATTGTCACTTTAATTTCCCTTAAGCATCATCTCTCATATTGGTATAGCTCCTAGGTTTTCAGAGTGTTGGCTGTGAAGTTCTCTTGGGACATGCAACGTGAGGAGCTCTTTCTAATACATAGTGCTTCAATTAACTGCTTTTTTTGATGACACTTCAAGCAAAGCAAAGTTATGAAAAAGCCATTGTCTTCTAGTCTTCTAGGTTGGCTTTTGTTCTACTTGATATTCATGGACAGCTGAGAAGGAAGACTTTAAAATGGAAAGGCTATACTATCTTTATTAGAAAGTCTGTAGTATAGCACCTGGAAGAGTAACACTACACATTAAACCATATTCAAAAAACATTTTTAATTTTTATTAAAAGATCAGATGTATTAAAATATTTTGTACTAAAAATATAATTTGGAGTAGACTTGTTTCATTGAAAAAGACTTGTTTCATGAAATAATTAGGATAACTGGTCATGAAAGTCTGAGTGGTTTAGATCCAATTCTGTATTACCTAATTACTTGGTTTTCTTCATGTGTATAGGAGGTGGTAAGCTCATTATGTGCCATGTAGTTGTCCCAGTTCTTAAAACTGACTCTTTTGGCTTTTATTTAAGTTGAGATCAAACAACTGACACTTTTTTTTTCTTTTTTTTTTTCCCCCTATGTCTGTGCTCCTGAAAGGCTGATAGGCTATTTTACAGACGAGGGGAAGGGAGAAATCAGTGTTACTTACAGGCAATGAAAAGCCATTACTGGTCCAAAAAGTTGATTGACTGATTTATTTCCTTTTTTTCAAAGGAAGAAAAAAAATCTCTAAGTTTCACTGTTGAGACAACTGACATGTTGGGAAAAACGCACTAGTGTTTTTGTGTGAGCATTTCTTTCCCAGCTGTTGCAACTTTACTGTCTGCAGTTGACAAGATGGCTGGACATAGAAAGTTTCCAGAACTTGAGAACAACCTGTGGGAATTTCAGTTTCTTTAGTTACAATACTCTAAGGAGTACAAGCATCATTGAAGTTCTGCTTGCAGAGTAGTGGGTACTGTTAGTTGTAAAAGAAACAGCAAGTGATAACAGAGCTTGCATCAAGCACCTGTTAGTACTTCTAGCTAGCAGGAGGCAGTCCGACCTTTGGGGACAATGGCACTAGTACTTTTGTTGTGACTTGTCTAAGGAAGTTGTTATTTATAGGACATTTATTAAGAATGTAAAGCTGGCTTGTTCTATGTCACTGAGCCAACTTAAAGAAATTGCAATACATCCTGTTGTCTAGCAGTTTCATAATTTATTAAAATAGTGTTTTATTAAAGTGCAAGGCTCAGAGCACTTAAATTTTCTTTGAGACTGTATGACAGGCCTTTAGTTTTCTCAAGTGAAACTGTAAGCTCTAAAGATGTTATTGGTCAGAGATATTTATAAGAATATTATTTTCTTATAATTATTTTTTTCTTAAATGGTAGTTTTGGATAATTGGCGTTTGATTTATGGATGTTCTTGTTAGGCCCATATAAACTGAAGCGTTAGATATGCAGTAAAGGTAGGCTTTTATGGTAGGTCTTTTTATGCAATAGGAATCAGGCAGTGGACGGCAGAGGCTTGTTTTAATAAAATACCCTCTTCTGTTTTACATAATTAAGTACTTACAGTCCTGTTGCCTCTATTATTCTGTTTATATTATCACATTTTCTTATTTGTGACTATTGCAAAAGTGAAGCTTTTGAAATTTTTCCATATGATGCATTTCATATGTGAATTCTTTGTTTCTTACGCTTTATGGCTTTTGCTAACTCTGTTCACGGTGTTCTTTAAGACACTTCACGGCAATTGGTTTCAACAATTACAGCTAAAAAATTTGATAAAAGTAAAAAGTATGCCATTCCCCTTAACTCCATGTTTACCAAGTTAAGTACAAAGAATACATAGCATGTAAGATTGCAGTGCACTAGGTTAATGAATGTATTTCCTTGTTCAATTTCTGGAGAGCTGATTGTGACTCTGAGCCTGCTGTAAGCCACAAAGAGCTTTATTAAAAGAAAAGAGCAGAGATTAGTTGGGTTTTTTTAAAAAAAAACCAGCGTCACTTAAAAGTGATGCGTCTTATGAAGTGTCTGTAGGTCTTTTCCTTCCCATTACTTTTCAGTAACTTAAATTCATAGGATGTTCATACTCATAGACTTTTTTTCTCCATCAATTTAAGCCATCAGTCAAAATCGGCATGGGTGACTAACACATATGAAAGCTTAATACCCAGAGTTGGGTAGGTATGGCTCTGGCATTTCTATTAATTTCCATGAACACAAAGTATAAAATTAATTTCTGAAATCTGATTTGCTAGGAGCTAGAATGTTGCTGGTCAAGGTTTATTATTAGAATATTAATACATGTTGTTCATGTAAAAGGAAGGCCAAGGCAAAACTGTTTCTGCCCTACTTCATTATCTTCAGGGATATAGTCAGGATTTTGGTTCTTATATGTTGTAACTAACTGAAAAAGAGCTGATTATGCTGTTAATTCAAACATTTACTTTACTAAGCAGTTAACTTTTAACTTATCCAGATTCTGGCAGTGGGGTTGTTATAATATGCATTATAATGCCACATGAGTATTGTTATTGTTTCTTGCTCAACTTTGTCATGCATACACAAAAAAGGCAGACAGTGGGGAGTAAAGAGAGGCATCTGAACTCCGAAGTCCAGAACTGAGTGCCTGAAAGACAGTTAGCAATGTGAAAATGTAAAAGCTGTCTTTAATCTTGTCTGCAATTAACTCAGTCTCTTTCAGATGATTCACTTGGAAATTCAAAGAAAAAACACAGCATTCTTGAGACATTGGGGCAGCCCAGGAAAAAAGAAATTAAGAAGAAGGATTCAGTGCCGTGGTGGATATCTGAGGAAGATTCAGATGACGGTGGTAAATAAAGTAGTTTTGCAAATTTTTGGCCACAGGGGGTCAGGCTAGTTCTTTCTCATACTTCATGTAGGCCTGGTTTCAGATTAAATTGATGCCACTCAGGTGCTTTAGAACATTACAAAGCAAGTTTGTAAAGTATAAAACTCAAATGTAGTTGTATTTTTTTAAAAGGGATTGTATTCAAGCTGTAAGCAGGCTTTCTGCTGGTTCTTCCTGTAGCTTTCAAGTTACTAAAACTTGTAAAGAGTAAACAGTATAAATAGTAAGATAATTAGAAAATGTAACTTATGAATTCTGCTGAAATATTTGTAGGTGTGTTTTGTAACCAACCTGTTCCTTATACTGACTTTTTATAGATTTCTGTTTTCAAAACTGGAGAGGAAAAAGACCAATTTGTCTGATCTTATGCTAGTTACAACATTTGTAATAGGTTGGGGAGGCACAGAAAAACTTTTCAACAGCAGCTGGTTCAAAGATGTCTGTCTGTCAGTATTCTTAACATTTTCCTTGCCAAGAACCATGGCTTAAGGGGAAAAGGGCTGTGATGACATGATTGGTAGTTCAGTATTGACTTGGTCACATAGTTCTGAAAGAAAATATATTATTGTTTGCAAGCTTTCCACCTCTAGTTTTCCATTTCTTCATCATTTTATTATTCAGTAGTAAAAGCCTAAGAGTAGTCAAGTTTTCACAGGGTGATTGCCTCTTGTTCTTGTAGTAATTGGTGCCGCCTTATTTTCATGATTTGTGTAACTTACAACTGGAGCTTAACAGAAAGTTCCGGAAATAAGTTTTTCATATGACAGAGTTAAGATACTGCTGGTAGTCTCCAATTTTAAGCATAGCTCTTTCCATCAGTGTTGTCGTAGTTAGGAATCAAATCTTAGTTAGCAGTTGTGCCATTTAGGCATTACCCTAATAGGTGTCATCTGGACTGCTTATCTGTCCCTGGCCTTTTAAGATGTTGCTGGAAAACTCAGATGGATACGAGAGAGTTCCTGTCAGGTAGTTATGAGATACTACGATTTCCTTGCAGCTTTTAAAAAAATGAAAGGACAGACTGTTCTTGCTGGGCAAAGTGTGAGAATTAAGCGGTTAGCATGACCTCCTTTTTCTACATATAATCAAAGAAAATTTTGAGGTGACTTTAGAAGTTCAGCATTCTTCCATGTTTTTTCTGAGGTGCTTGAGGCAACACATAAAGCACTTTGATGCTTCTCATGCTACTTAAACCAAAAAGCACTGGAACATGTACTTGAAAGGCAGCATGACTACAAGTTGTAGAGAACAGTGCTTGTATGGGTTAAGTACAATGCAAAGCAGAATCAGAAGAATTAATGTGATGATATCAAGTTGTTCCCATCCAAACCAATTCTACCACTTTTGGTTTTTAAATTAAGAATATCGTATCAGCTGTGTAGTTTACACAGAAGTAAAGCTACTAGATCGTAAACATGCTTGATCTGCAGTTTATTGAGGTATTTATTTTAAAAAGAGAGTTCTGCTAAACTTTTTAAGGTGTCCTTTAAAAAAAGCTTCTCCTTTAACGGAAAGACATTCAGAAGGTAAACCTACTCAGTTTTGCCATTATGGAATCTGTTTACTTGCAAAAGAAGCTATCTTGTTCATATTTATACTCTTGATGAGGGGCTGGATTATTTCAGAGGGAGTTGAAAGTAATCTGTGTAATGCTTTTTGAATCAAAGGTCAAACATGTCTTGGCAGTTGGACATAATAAAACAGAGAATACGAGAACATGGGGTAAACGTGCTAGATCTGTGCACTGAATTCTTCTCCGAGCACTATTTTTGCCAGCCAGGTTTACTTCTCTTTCATCTACATCTCTGTCATCACTCTCTGCATAGAATTTTGCACTTGTGGGACACACACAGTAAGCCATATGCCACCTAGTACTTTAATATTGCCAAGCAGAGAGGCCTTTAAGTTTTACCAGAGGGCTTTCCAGGGTCTGTCTTCGCAAGAAGAGGATAGCTTTGTGGCATGAAGCAGAGCTCTTTGTTGTATCATCCCATGAGGAAGGGGCTGGATTTGTCACACTGGACACTCACAAATGGTAGCAATTGTATTAACATATACTGTGATAGATTAGGAACTGCACAGCACAGAAGCAATCTGTGCTATAATGAATGCCATTCTGCTAACTAACGTCTAGTTAAACTGACTTCTCCTCTGCAGCTGCAAAAGTAGGTAACTTTTATGTGGCTATAACTGAGAATGATGAATCCCACACATAAAGGGGGATTTATACATGTGTGTACGCACTACAAACTATGCTATGATTTTAGTTCATGTAAATATACTTGCAGTGTTTTAAAATGGCAGGTCAGGTGACTGTAAGGAATTCAGTGTGGATAGGCTTCTAGAACTGCTCCCTTTTTCCTCTGTCTGTCTTTTGTTTGTCTTGCATGCTTCCAAGTACTTTGTCAAATACAGTTTTGCCAGATCTAATATTCTTCAGCAGGTGTATGTTGTGTAGTATGTTGCTCAGATGTATTAATAATGGATGAAGGCACAGCAGCATTGCAATATAAGTTACTGCATGGAATGACTGAGAAGATGATGATTTAGGTTAATTGTTTTTTATAAGGTTATTAAATGTGTCCTACGTAGCAAAATAATTGTCCTGTGGAGAAAAATAATAATATTGATGTGATAATAATAAATATGGAAGTAAGCTGAATTTAATTTCTGAAAAACGTAACGTTGGCATGCTTTGAAATTTTGTGGAGGTCCTTGTGTGTTCTTCTAGGCTTGTACCTCCACACTGGTTGCAGATAGGACTTTATTAACAGGCTGTCAGCTAATAGAATTATTATTTTTAAATAATGTCATCATGAATCAAACTTCTGTAAATATATAAATCTTACCTCTACCTACAGTGCAGCACTGCATTCCAAATATGGACTCTATATGTATGAGTTAATGTGTTTGGGTGGCACTGTAGAGAGATATTGTTATATTAACAAAGTCTGGCTAATTAGCTTGACTGATGCATCAAGCTGATAAGTTGTTCCCAGTTTGAGGTTTTCATTTTGCGTTACTTTGGCATCTATATCATGCTTTCTTGAAAGGTACAGAGAGATGACTGGAAGACTAAATATATGCTATACATTTATTTGCTGTTTGATTGTTTTTTCCAAGGCATCTTGTAAAAGAAGTGCTAGGAAATAGGTAGAGATTTAAAGTAATAGCCTGTTTTCACTTGGTTTTGTAAATTAATGGTAAACAGTGTAGACTATTTCCTCATTTGGCTGAAAAGTATAAAGTACATTTTAAAAACTCAACTTGTTATTCAAGGCATGTTTGAACTCTTTGTTCTTCAGCTTTAAACTGAAATGTGCAAATTATGATTCAAGATATTGTCTTCCCTATTTGACAGCTTAAAGACCTACCTCTAACTCATGTCCTTTCTACTTGTTTTTGTCATTTAAATGATGAAAAGAAATTGGTTAATAAGAATTCCTGTCCTGTCTTGCTTGCCTGTCTGTTCTTGCTGTTTCTCTTACTTTTCAAGATTTTCAAACAAGATTTGTTAAACTGAGAAAAGAGAAGAAACTGATGGAAAGCCATGCTGAAATAGTGGAAAATAGTGAACAAAAGAGTCCCCGTTCAGATCCCCAGTCTGGTATTTGATTAAATATGTTTTGTTGTATTTATTAAATATCAGCTTTGTATTACTAGTGCATTTCCTGTAGAAAATCCTTTGCAAATCATCCATTTGATGTGTTCTCTCTGAAAGCAAGCTGCCACTTACTTCATTTGTCATTTCCAGAAGAAACTAATAAATGTGTGAACTTTTTCTCACTACTTGTTCCATGATGCATCACTACCTGTAGTGATGTAGTAGGACAGACAATATTGAATGTAAGCCAGTGTGTGTAGGGGAACAACTTGGAAAATCTGAACAAAAATCAGTATGATTAGTAAACAGAAAATCTCTTATGCTTTCTGTATTTCATACTCAAGAAATATTCATATTCAGTGTTCTACTTGTTTAATTTCAAAGACTGCAGTCAGATAAGTATTCTAATTATTTTCTCTTGATGTGATTCTTTTCCCTCTGCTGACCAGTAGGCTGCTTTGTGCATGCTGCCCTTGGAATAGAAACAGTACAGTTGGTGTAATAATGACAAACTAAGTTGTTTAATCTGTAGGATTATTTTAGTCAATGTCACTTCAGATTCGGCCTCTTATGTGAAGTCACTTTTTATGCTATCTGAAGAGAAACTCCGAAGAATAATTAAGAGTTATAAAAGTTGATCCATTAAATACTTTGTGTAAATTACAACAGCCATTAACTTGTATCTACTAGTTTAAGTGTGGCTTTGGTGTTAACTTCAAGCAGATCAATAGTATTTTGGAGAGTCATGACAAAGAAATATTTGGCACTTGGTGTTTAGATCATGTTATGATCTACTATGTAGCCTTTAGAACATTTCCCTATGTTAGTTATAGAGTGTATATGCTGCCCTGTTTTCATAAGCCTCATTTGCATAGAATAGCTATAAAGCATCTCGGTCTGGGAGATAAACACTGAAACTGAATCTGTTTCTCAAATTAGGCTTAATATTTGAAATATAACCAATAGGAGGACTTTGGTAGTTGTTTCAAATTACCATTTTAAAAGGCATCAGGTGTTTGCGTAGTTTACAATGGAAGGCGTGCTGTCAACACTTTTAGTTTCTCAGTAAATGTGGGAGAATATAAATCTAGAGAAGTGAAGCCTCACTAGTGGACTTGGACATGAGTTGAGGGAATAAAGGACCCATGCACTGTATCAGAATGGATTTCATACCATTTCTGTTTTTGCAATGCCATATGCTCACCAGCTTGTTTTAGTCTTCTTGGATGTCTCTGAGTTGTGTTAGCTTCTGGTCACATACCCCATAAGTCCCTTTTCTAGATAGCAGAAGTACTTGGCCTGATCCCCTAGACTACTCTTGCTCTCTTTTGTGTCAAGGTAAACTCAAAAGACCTGTAACTAAGAGTTTTCTCTGAATTGGCCAATTTAGAAGCCCCCTCTACCCTGACAATTTGAACAAGGAAAAGTCTAATACAGTGCATCTGGCTAGCCTAAGTTATATAAAGTGTGCAGTGTGACTATCATCTAAGTATCATGAGAAAGCACAGTTTTCAGCATAGGTACTGTTATCTAAAATGTAATTCTACTAATGTCACTGGAAGGCGTTTGGTTGTATTTGCTGCTAAGCAAGTCCACACAAGTGTTTGAGCAAACAACCTGCAGTTCTTGTACCTGACAGTGATAAAACAGTAGTAATTAGCATTTATGTACCTATGTTTTTCCACTTTTCTTTGAACTGATCTAGATGCTTTCTTTCAAAACTTGTAGTACAAAACTTCTTTTATTGATGAAGTACTTTTACTAGTGTTCTTTGTTTTCTGGTAATATATTGAGCTCCTGGGACCGTGTATTTGAATGCGTATACATGGAGCAAGAAGGAATTTGTCTCTTAAAATAAGAAAAGAGAGGAGAAAAAAGAGTTTTATTCTCAGAAGTTATAAGTATTAACTTTAATTTTTAGTTATAGCTAGAAAATTATAGATAATTCAGTCTACAAGAAACTGAACTGCGTTACTTTCAGAAGTGTCAGTTTGCAATCTCACATCTTATTTTTCTCTTTATTCCCTGTCCATTATGTATAAAAACTTATAAATGTTTGTGTACACTTAAAAGTAGTTTCCCCTAAAGCTTCTTTCAGTGCATCTCGCAGCAAGGCTTTGTCTAAATTCAAAATGCTGGAAAAATTTCATAAGGACAAGAGAGATTTGCACTTAAACAAAGAAGAAAGAAGTCTCACTTCTGACAGTCCAGACAATTCTGAGGGTAACAAATTTACTGTATTTTATATGATATTAAAAAGGTAAAACGGCTCAATTCTGACAGTCCTGGGCAGATTAAGGAGAGAAGAAGTTGCTTTTTAAATGGATGTTTGTCATTGTCTGTAGGTTTGTATCCTTTTTATTTATGTTTTTAAGCTTTTCTCTGCAAGTGTGGTGGTTAGAAATACTTTTCTAAGTGAAACTCAGGTTCTTATTTTAATTAATTTCAAGTGGCAGGACTTTAAAAAAGAATACTGTATATCATTAGCCTTACAAAATATTGCATCTGAAGATATGGGCAGTGAAATCTTTGGAGTTAAAGAAAACTGCTGCTTCAAGAAGTTTTTATGCAAAGTAACAAACACCCACCTAAAAAATAAATCAGTCTTGCAGTCCTCCCAGAAATCAGTAGGACTGTTCAAATAGCCAAAAAACACAGTGAAAAAGAGACTTTGACATCCATCCAAGTTGATACTTTTTCTAAGTTTGACAGGTTTCTCAGAGTTCAGATTGTGTAGGGCAAGTAAAAAAAGACATTCTTGCCTCCATTAGAAATGGTAGTATCCCCTATAATCTGGGATGTGTGTCTGGGAATTGGGAGTGGTGGAGTTGCAAAACTCAGTGGCTGCAAAGCAGTATTTGATTTTCAGATTACTGTGGGAGGTGCTTTTTTAAAAAAGCTCTGGTCTGGTGTGAACTGGCAAAATACTTAAAAAATATTAGGTAGTTTACATAAATCCTATGAAACCTGCAAGACCAGTGTAAAATCTGCCAGAACGTTCATTGAGTTTGAGATGATTTAAGTAAAACAACTCAGGAAAATGTTTTTCTCTAAAATCTTAATCTGTTAAAAGTTCTAATTGTCTTTTTATTGAAGTATATTCCCATCTCCTTTCTTGCAAATCTTATATAAGAGGGCAGTAACAGTTTTTATCTTTGAGTCTACTAACATATTCTTATTGAAAAATAGGGTCTTGGAGGTCTAGTGAGATTATGGCTAGCTCTAATCTAAAGCTCTGCAAAAATTTTGTGACCCAGCTGCAGGCAGACTCCTGTTTGCAGTCCTGATAACTCGAACTGCGCACTGTCTGGGTAAACTACTCTAAATTACTGCACTTAGCTACCAGAGAAAAGGACTATTCATGCTTTTTACTTCAGTTTAGCCCTTTGAGCTTTTCACTTTATACTTTTCAATGTAGTAGGCATTAACTTTGTATATACATGTGGAGCTTGACCTTTAGGCAATGTCTCTGATGTTTATTTGTTGCATGGAAGGCAAGTCAGTCAGGGCTCTGTGTTGGGGACAGAGCTGAAGTTAGATACAGGAATATGGAAGTCATTTCCAGGATGTAGAATCTACACACTTAGCCTCCCAATAAAATGCACAAGGGGACTTTGTCACTGAAGTCCAGAAGAAAACCACACAAAACTATTCTACTTCTTAACAGGGAGGCTCTTATAATCAGAATGCCACGTGCTAAGGGCTGCCCAGTAGGGAAGGAAAAGGCGTTCAGACTTCTGCTTTCCCCACCCTGCCTCACCCTCGGTACATCTTCCGAAGGGAGTACCGAAGGGAGAGGATTCTCCATTGTCAAGATATAGGCAAGCATAGCATTTCTTAGAAGGGATTTGGTTGGACCTGAATGGAGGACAGAGTTACAGCCCAGAGCTGAAGCCTAGAGTTGAAGCACTTGATCAGCATGTGAGAGACTGGTTTAGTGTTCTTGATCTGAAGGGTTATTGATGTATGCATCTCCTGCAGTCTCCTGCCAGCAGGAAATGGGCTGTTGTCATTGTCTTCACCCCTCCTGGTATTTTCAGTACAAGGACACAGCTACAGTCCAAATATCATTTGGCCAGACAGAACAAAAAATTCTGAGTTTATTTTACCAACTGGAGATTCATGTTGGAAAAGATGGACATGGTTTCTGTTCCCTTCTGTGAGAACTGTTAAATCATTTCATATGTCATTGGATAAAATGCATATGCAGCTTTTCTTCTAGCCTTTCTCCTAAGAGAACCTCTAAAGAATCTAAGTATAAATGTCTGTGTGTGTGTTAAGTGCAGGTAGAAGGGACTTGGTACTGCTTTTTAGCTAGTAAGGGACTGCAATATTTGGCTTTTAGTTTTCCATAAGGAAGTAGATAAGGCAGCGTTCTGTCTGAGAGTAGAATTCACACATAAAGTTGGTAAGGTGATATTGAACCCTCACAACAATGAAATTACAATAAGGAAAGCAACTGCATGTTGTAGTTGCATAAACATACAGAGTGGAAGCACTGGGTGTTCATCAGTGACCTTTGGTTACTATATTTTTCCTTAAAGCATTTAATTTGCAACAAATTAAAAGGAGCTGCTGGGCCAATGGCTGCAATTTTCAAAAGTCCGTGGGTAGTAGATCAAACAAAATTAATAGGCTTTTAACAAAGAAATATTAATTTCTGTACAGGATTTGTGTGTGTGATTGTCCTCCATAAGTAACGGTTACAGTAGGTCAATATTTACAGTGGTTATATTTGCCCCATGCTGAACTATAGGTTTGTGTGCAAATGTGAAAAACGGGAAGAAAATGGCTATTATAGACTAATTAATTGTAATTAAACAAGGTTTACATATCTCATATTAGAAACTGAAGTTAGATGACTGTGACTTGTGAGACTGGGTATCTTCACAGTTGCGAAATGAGCTTAACATTGGTGGTTCTGGAAAATGACTAAAAGACTGAAGTGTAACACAAATAGCTTTTAAAGGATAGTCAAGAATATTGCAACATTTTTTGTAGGAATGCTCAGAGCCAATGGAAGCTTTGTCAAGATACAGAACACTTCGCAGCCTGTGGGGGAAACTGATGAGAATACGCATGTGGAAAAGATGCAGCTTCAGAAAAGTAATGGGGTTGCTGTCTCCTTAAGTAGAGACAGCCTGGAGACAAATGGTGAGAACTTAGAGTGCAGCCGTTTCATGAAGTAATCTAGATCTAAATAAACTATTGTTACAAACTGTTTCCCTTAATTCATTGCAAGTCAGGATTCTTCACTTCTGTCAGCTGCATCTCATGAGCTGAAGGCTCCTGGTACTAACTTGTGATTATTTGACACTGTTAATATTTTGTGAGTCTGTCTATAATTGTTGTTAACTATTATGACTGTTCTGTGTGGACGTACAGCGCAGACAGTTAGTTTATTCTTTGTTTTGAAATTCAGATTCAGTTTTAGCTTCTGGGCCTAATCAAAGTATTGTGGGAGTTGGATTGGATACCTTCGAAGAACAAGAAGAAAAAGAGATCTTCTTTGCCAAACTTGAACAAGAAGCTTCCTCTACTATTGATTATTCAAGATTAAATAAAGAGCTGGATTCCAATGGTTCTGCATTACTAGCAGCATTTGTACGGTAATTTAGAGGGAAGAAATTTGTGGACTATATTAGTGGGCACATGTGACTTGGGTATCTGAATACCATGACAACTTAGATTTTGTGGGACAAGATCCTGTATGATTTTGGTCAATTTTTTGTTTGTTTATTGTGGTTTGGTTGGGTTGGGTTGTTTGGGTTTTTTGGAAGACAAGGACAGAGGTGAGCTTATTAAATAAAAGAAAGGAATAAGGTGAGAGCATGACTTGGTGATGAGTGGATATAGCAACAGTCCTGTACATAACTCAATAGTTACAAGTCAATTTAACATTCTGAATTGTAAGGTGTAACTAAATGAAAAGTTAACAGCTGATAATAACAAGGAAGTAGATCAGGAAAGATTCTGTGTCCCCTTAGACATGATGTTACAAATGAATGTAGAGGAAAGATACAAAATCTTCAGAGACTAGGACAATCCATTTACAATCAGTTATGTGAAAATAAGTTCAAACATATGTGAAATGGATGAAGGGGCAATTCAGGATGCTGTTGCCAAAAATGCTGTGTGCAAAGGCAACATCCAATATGAAAATAGTTGGGAGGGACAGAACTCTGGAGGGTTTTAGGTAAGGACAAAACTTTAACTTTACAGGAAAAGGGAATAGAAAGGGCGGGCGGGTGTTGTTGTTTTTTTGAGTTTGGGGTTTTTTTTTGTTAATGCAGAATGAGAAGGTCAGAACAGGAAGCAAACCTGATGATCGTTCTTTGAGAAGCTAATGTAGATGTTGGCGGTAATGCAGAAAGGGAGTAATTTTAAGAGTTAGATTGAGAATTTTAACTATGGATAGTTGTAAAAATTTAAATAATTATTTTGATAATTGCTGACATTTATCCACCTTTCTTACCTATGATTTGATATGATGGACAAATTCAGGTTTTTAATTTTATTGCTAATTGTTAAAAGTATCAAAGTTTGGAGCTGGAGAAAAAGGACTATTTATTTGCTGTCCAAGAAGAGAGTAAAATTTTCATTTTGTTTCTCAGAAATGAAGAAAATGAAAAAGGAGAAGAGGAATCCACACATGAAGAGAAATCTGGTAATACCATCTTTCTAAATTGTTAATTTGAATTTTTGTTACTGTTGTTAGTGTGTGTACACTAGGAGTTTTAAGAACCTCATGAAACAATAACAGAAGTGAAAGCTGTGGATTAGTGCTCCAGTTCAAGTGCAAAGTCTTCAGAAAACATCACAGCAGGATGTCAGAGGATAGCATAGGATCTTCATGTTTGTAGTGGGATGTAATTTAAAGATCTGGAAAGACAAGGTAGTACTACAGTCTCATAGCTTGCTCTGTACTCTGCGTTGCCTTTGGAGCTAGTCAGAAAACTTGACTCGTTCTAGGTTTCAGGTTCAGAAGACAGTCTAGCATCCTAACTGAACTTTTTTGTTCTGAGTAATATGTAAACCAGTTGACTTCTGTTCCCATGTCACCCTGAGCATTGTGGGTAAAGCTTTTATTTATCTGAAAGCTACTGTAATTTCCATATTAATTGTTTGCATTTATCTGTAGACTCACATCGGCCTTTTAGTCTGCCTTTGCGTTATGACTGTGCAGCTGGTGTTCAGACAGAGGGTTTCAGGGGTTTGCTTTTGGTTTGTGCTTTTTTGTTTTGAAGTAGATTTTTAATCTGTTGTGACCAACATCTTAAAGAAAAACAGCAAAAACCCCCTAAGCAACTGTTGATCAAAAATTGAAGAAAAAATGACCTTGATGCTGAAATGCATCTTAATGTTTGAGTTACTGCAGTGTCTTAACTGTCATCTGTATTTTTGTACTGTCTTTTCATACTTGGGTTTAATCTCTGTAATCTGCAGTATTACTCTTACCTATTCTTTTTCCCAAATTTCCATGCTACACTCCTTCCATCTTGCTTATTTGTCTTTCACTTGTCGTCTCTCTTTATTTCACTCTTCATTGCTAAAATATGATAGAGTGTATTCCTGTGATTTATCCAACATATTGTATTTTCAAATTTATATATTTAGCTGAACTTTTAAGAGGTCAGGCTTGAATTTCCCAAATGTAAAGAGGCTGTAACTGTAAACCTTAATCGCAAGAAATCTTTTCTCTTTGCAAGTTTGATTACTCTGTAGATTGCAAGAGATCTTGGTAGTTGTAGGAGAAATGCTACAACAATTTGGTAGTCTTCTTCTGAACAAAATGGCTGAAATTACTTGGTTGTTACAGTCAGTTTTATGAAATTGATACCTCTGATTTTTAGGAAAACAGTTTCTGTGTAATACCTGGAATGCCCAATCTGTGTGTTGTGCATGGTTTGGTTTAGTCTTTGCCAGACTGCTATTTCATGAAATAGCAAATGAAATAGTAGATGATACATGTACGGTAATAGTATAAGCATTGTGTCAGTATGAGAAAGACTTCTCATGGTCCAAACCCAAAGAGAATGCTGAAAGAGTACTTTTCATAGAGTAGTGTTTACATATGAGTTAGGCTGTGTCAGTTGTATTGGTGACAAAACACAGAAAGAACACATTATAAACCACGGGTTTGCGATGCTTCTAGATTTAAGGTTTACAGATAATGCAGACACTGAAGCCTGTAACCATAGGTGCAGAGTGGAGGAGATATGGCAACAGGGAATTAGAACTTGTGGAAGGATCTAGGTAGCTGAAGAAAAAACATTTGGCTTGCTTGTAAAATTAATTCTCTGACACACTTGTGGTTTTAAATACTGCTTACTCTTCAGAGTGGCTGTTGGGCCACCAATTCAGGTCAGAGGGAGCAAAATTACAGATTCTGATCCTAAAAACTGCCAGAGTTGTCAAAGTGGATGTACCAAGTACTTTGTTTACTTTTACTATGGGGAAGTTGCATCACATCACCCATAAGTGAGAGAAAGTGATTGAATAAAAGGGGTCAGTTCAAGTACACCCTGAGGAGACAGAGCTTAAGAATGTCTGATCATAAGACAAACTTCATTCAAATTTAAAGATGTGTGACTTTTACTGTAGTTTTAGTACCAGACCCAGTTTCAAAGCCTTTCTGTTGCCTTTGTGAAAGGAGTAATAGTGGCAGTAGCTCTTAGATGAGAGATTGGGGAAGAGGAAGTATCTTTCCCTTACTGCTTTATCGTCCTGGAAAGACTCATTCTGTTTGATGTTTATTTTACTCTTCAGGCAGCTACAGTGAAGATTTTGAAGAAGAAACAGATGCTAATCCTGCCTTTAAAACTGAGGGAAGTCAGGTGAATCAAAACATGTTGGAAGTTGATTTAAGTCCTCAAGAACAGGTATAACTTACCAAATGTTTGTATTACTTGCATGAATTGTAAAAGCTCTGCAATATGTAACTGTGAATATAGTAAACCTTTATATAATATCTACTAAGTGAAAGAAATTAATATAGTCATCCTGGGACAATATTGTTCTACTAAGGATATACACTTTCCTATACCAATCACTGAAAGGATTAAGTTCTTCACAGGGTTTCCTGCTTACTCCTCATTTGAATTAAGAATCATGGATGGGAGTGCACAAATGATGAGCTCTGGTTGGAACCTCAGCCCCAGAATGGGTAGTGATTAATCTTTCTCGGAACTGTTAAGGTGGTGTCTATACCAGCAAGTGACACAGACTGAGGGAAGTAGTTCTGTACAGAGAAGCAGTTTGGACAGAGGACCCAAAATCTACGCTGTATCAGTTTTGGGGGTATCACTGTCAAGTGGCTTAGTCAGGTCTTTTGGCTGGAGCACATCAGGTGCATTCCTGGAGCACACGTTCTGATTTGTTTTTTGTTGAAAGGTGTCTATAGAGTACAGTGTCTTCATCTATAATAGATAAATGTTTTTTTTTAAATTCTTTTAAAGTAAGTTTATTAGGGTAATATTTCTAATAAATGTTTGAAGAGAACAATTAGAATGGAAGTGTAATGTACTTACCGCTACATTATTTTCTTTCCTTAAATTACAGTATAAGAGAACCATGGAGGTTGAAAAATATTATTCTATTTTTGCAGAGTAGCATTTAGTTCCCAGTCACTTGTGAGAGGGTTTATAGAGTACAGGATGTTGATGACCTTTTGGCATCCTGTGGAGAGTTTTAGAGAAGTGCATATTCTTGGAGCACCAAGAACTGCTTAGTTCTAAGTTCTAAGAGCTGTTCTTAGGTTTTGGACCAACTTTTGAAGCTCTTCCAGATTTTATTTTTTTTTCTGAAATTCAAAAAGTAATTTATTTTCTTTATTTTTGTTAGGAAGAAGCAAACGCTGGCATGCTGGCTAAAGGTAAAACATAAACTTTGATAAGTAGGAGAAAATTAAATGTAACTTTTTGAAACTTTCTTACCTGATTTTTACTATTTCAGTATTTTTCACCTGATTTTATTGTGTTCTACTGAAAGTCTGTTGGACTGAAATGATTAAAAATTAATCTATATGTTAGCACTTCAAAGTGATTATCAGTGTAATTTTTTATTTTACTACATCTAGTCAGTACTTGGATTTTGATGCTTGCAATCAGAGTTAATCAGTTTACTGTTAATGGCATTAGAATAATCTATATAGCATTTTTTGCACGTTTAGTACATCAAAATAAGCTTTTGTATACTTCCAATTCCAGTGTAGACACAGTATAAATAAGAGAATTGTGTTTTCTTTAACATTTATCTTCTCGGTTTTAGTTGTATTACTTGATTCACAAGATTCAGCTACAGAACTTCAAAAGGCCATTGAAACATCAGATGTAGCTCTAGGTGAACATTGTCTGCCTGAAGAAGTTAGTGGAATTGAAATGAATGAAGCAGGTAAGGGTTGCT
This sequence comes from Elanus axillaris, assembly GCA_026212715.1. Lineage (NCBI taxonomy): Eukaryota > Metazoa > Chordata > Aves > Accipitriformes > Accipitridae > Elanus > Elanus axillaris. The sequence goes on along the minus strand of JANZLQ010000013.1, from coordinate 10,081,178 downwards.
TAAAAAAACAAAAAAAAAACCCAACAAAACCCAAAAATGACACAACAAAACCCAACCCCCAAAATCTTACTTTAGTAGAATAGGTGGCTCTGATGTCTTAATTTGTTTTTAGGTTATCAGCAAACATGAAGCCCTTGGCTTTTAGTAACAAATCTTGAAAGGAGGAAGAAATATTTCAGGAAAAAGTCATGTTTCTGCTAAAAAGACACCTTTTTACACTTGGTTATTGTAAAGTTGCTTTTGACATTACAGTTCGATTTTAAGTACCATCTCCTTTGGTTATTCATCATAGCTAAAATTCTTTGACAGCATTGAACACAGTTATAAAATGTGTTCTCTTATCGAACTTTGTACAACAGTGTATGTCACTTATATCCAGAGTATGGCTCTGATGGCATCTGTTAAAATAGTTATATTGCATACACTGTTAGTTTTAGTACTGATAAAATATTGAGGTGGGGCAGCGGGGTGGAGAGGCATGCAAACTGTACATGAGACTATTAAGTATGTACTAATTAACTTGGGAACTGTTTAATTTTATAGTAAAAATGATATTTTAAATTTTTTTTATAACTAAAAGCATTGTTCTCACCACATAATAGACCAGGCTAGTAATTGGAACACAGGCTTCAATGGGATGTTTCCCAACACAGAAAATCCTGTAGTAGTGTCTCTTATGAGCCTGCATTTTTCACAGGCACTTCCTATGGACAAACCACCAGTGACGTTGAAGCATTACACCAAGCATACCATCATATTGATCAGTCTTTAGGAGACACTGATGAGCAAAACCTGCATGATTCTGCAGTGGTGGTCTCTGAATGCTTAGTGCAAGGTGTTTCACAAAATAATGACATCTATTCAAAAAACTTGTCAACTATTGAATCAGGTAAATATCTCAAAGGCAGGCATGTATTGCACAAGCACGAAAAATGGGTGAACTAGTAATATCTTTATTACTCCATTTATGAAACATTTTTTCTAAGGCTTTTTTTGGTTTGGTTTGGTTTGTTTTTTCCCACTAATTAGATTTTCCTACTGTGGAAGAATTGATGAAACCAATTAAGGGACATTCATGTAATACCAGCAGTTTTGATGTGGAGCCTGAAAGGTATTTATTTCAGAATGCATTTTAAGAATAGCAGTAACTTAAGTCCATTAACTATTTGTGAAAAACAGCTTACTAAATCGGTCATCTATCTTTTTCCCTAATTAAATACTGAAATTTCATTATGTATTGCACTGGCATTATGGCATTTACAGTGGATTTTAAAATGAATATACAGGGTTAATTTGTTTATACCAGGGATTCCTAAACTTTGTTTGAGTGATAAGCAGCAATATTTGCCAGATCATTTGGAGGAGTGTTCCTCACTATCACAGCTACCACAGCAAGGATGTCTCTTTGTAGTCTTCTGTTCTTTCCCCATCCCCATACAGGGATTTCAGCCCACATCCTATCCTTGCTCTCCAGCTTCTATAATCTAAGATCAAATCCTCTTATTCTACTTACTTTCATGATTCTTACTAACCTGTGCTCCATACCTTCTTCTGGTTTGCTTCAACAGATGTGTCTAGAGCAGAAAGCACAGGCCCTGGACCCATTAGCAAATGAATTTCGGGAGCTTGTTGCATAGCTGCACCCAGCAGAAATTACCATTCATTGTTTTATTAGCATTAATTCCATGTTTGCAGGTGTTCATCTTGTAGCTGAGTTTGTTACTTCCAAAATCAGTCACTACTGGGAAATGGCTTTTGTTCCACAGCATGGGAGTGAATCTGTATAAATAAATCTGCAAGGTTGTTCTTAAAAGGAGCCTAGTGGCTCTTTCAAATTCAAGCAGTCTTTACAGCTGATATCTAAAGGAAAAATGGCCCACTTTTTCCAGAGTAATAGAAAAGCAAAGGGCAAAAGTCTTATTATATATGATTTTATTCCTTTTTCTTGTAGTCCTGTAAAACTGGTAGGCAGCACAACAAATGACCTCATCAGCCACTTGCCCTTTAAAGAGCACCAGAATAATGCAGTTTGGGAGGCAAACTTATTTGAAAAATGTAACAGAGAAGAGAGCATCTTTCTGCAGACAGCTGTGAATGATGATAATTTTCAGAGGGTGACTGAGAGAGAAATTCAGACCAGTGAAGTACCACCAGATGTACTAAGAGAAAAAATAGTACAAGACTCTCTGCTTTCACAACAAGGAAGCAAAACTAAACAAGTAAGTAATATAAACCAGATTTTTATTATATGGAAATACATTTAAAATGTATATAATTTTAGACTGCCTGTCATTTGGTTATGCTCTGATGTTTAGAAATTGAGACTTGCTGTTTTTCTTGAAACTCTCATGTTACCATTGCTATTGTTAGAGGTAGCCAAATCCAGTGGACTTTGGGACCAGTGGGATTCTTCCTGTCCCAGCCCAATACACACAAGGCTGCTGCAGTTCCATGTCCCCAGCTCAAGCTAGTAGCGAGTCTGAGCACGTGTTCCTGTTGTGGGTATAACTGTAAACACACACAGGCTCAGAAGAGAGAGCATACCTATGGAGAGGACAGTTAGAAATACAGTTTAATAAGAATATAGGAGAGACTGCAATGATCAATGTAGGGCTTAGTCAGGCAATCATACTGACCAGCAACCTGGTCATGTCACAAACTTTAATCTTGTTTTCCCTCTGTTTCCCACATTTGTTCTTGCCTGATCTACCTTAATCTCTCCCTTCACCTAGTTTTTGTCCTTTCCCTAAACATCCCATAAGTTTTGCACATTCCACAATCCTCTCAAATATTCCATAACAAGATTTACACAATCCCAAATCTTCTCCCTGCATCCCCTAAGTTAGCCCCACACTCCTTTAGGTAATCACTGCTTCTGTCTGCAAGGCGTTGCAGGGAGAGGGGTTGTTTGGCTAATTCATCCTGGTGGGTTTCCCACCAGGGCCAACAGGCTAAGCTTCCTTATTTGCTGGTCTTAGGAATTGCATGCTCTGTCTTCAATGATCAGGTATAGTAGGGTTCCTCTGCCTGCCACTGTTCCTCTCTTCATCGCTGGGTGTCTGTGATTAGCCTTTAGTCACGAGCTACCTGCTTGTGGTAGCTAAAGATCCTGTAATACAACTTCCCAGAACAATTAAATGGAGCCAGTACAAAATAATTGCACTACGTATACTTCTGAAGTGGTAAAATTCTGCAAAATGACATACTATTAATTTGGTTAAAAATAATGCTTCCTGCCACCCCGAGTCTTACAGGTGTATAATTCTGGTAACTGGTTCTATGTTTTTTCAGTAGTGAAAGCTACCTTCAGATCACACTAGAGCCTAAAACTTGTTTTAAACAAATGTGCTCTTATCACAGGCTTTTCGGTCTTGTTTCTTGAAGAATGAAAGATCAGAATCAATGACAACTAAACCAGTGTTACACAAGAATATCAGAAGTCCAGCACCTTTACATAAAAAGAAATCTTCATATAGTCCTCATGGGGTGGTTAGAAGTTCTGGGTATGGGAAACCCAGTTCACTCTCAAAACAGTCTTTTCCAGCTAATGAAAAGAAAGCACCAAAAGAAACTTTCAAAAAGACCAGTGTGAAAGCCAGAAGTCCTGCAGACAGAGAAAGAACTAAAGGTAAGGCTATCATAAGAAGTCTGGGTTTTAAGACCCAGAGAGCTTTACTGTTCATGCATCGCATTAAAAAAAAAAAATGTTGTAGAAGGAATCTAAACCCAAATGCAATCATGTACTGAATTTTTTCTGTATCAGCATGAACTTGCTGGAAGAGAGACTTTTATTTAAAGCTTTGCAGTGTAGTGTTGTTTCATTTCCACTCACATATACCACCACTATGTTTGAGACTTACCTATTGTTCACCAGTAGGGTGAAAACAATAGAAAAAGAGAAATAGAAATAAGTATCTATAAGTTAAATTTTTCATTACAGTAAATGCCAAGATTTGCTGACACACTAATTTCTGTGTGTGATGCCATGTTTCTATTCTCTGCTTCTTTTTATCCTTGCTTTCCTAGAATACAAAGAAAGCACTAAAAGAAAAGCTGTGTTTTTCTGTTCACGTCTCTTGTAACAACACTGAGGAAAGGAGAATACCAATGTTGTCCTGTGAAAGCTGAGTTACAAGGACTGAACGTTTTTATTTTTTGGGTGAAGCCTGAAGAGTTTCATTAGATAATTCAGCTTAGTGTCTTTGCAGACAGTGTTTGCTGTCCCTGAGGCACAGGAAGATAACTCTACAGATTCCCGGGTTTTAGCACACTTTGAGCATATAATGCTTTTAAAAACTCTGCAAGTAGTGTTGGGAAAAGCAGTTTAGGATTCCGTTGCCCATCTTAGGGAGATGCTTCAGTGGCAGCTGTCAAACTAAGGGATGTTAGTTCCTCAGTACATTGCTGTGGCACTCCCTGAAGAAAAGGAGGGTGTCCAGCCAGATGGAGGTGGTGAGGTGAATGACTAGTCCTGAGAAAATGAGGCCACTAGCCTCATTCAAAGATGTTCTTGCCCCTCTAGCTATAACCATGTTCCAGAGCAATTTCAGGTGACTTCAGAAGTTAATCTCACCAGGATGCATTCTGCAGGGACCTCTAGAGCTAGGAAGAGAATGGCATTGAATCAAATAAACCCCTAATTGACAGTGCTAAGGGAGCATCTTTGTGAGGGTGTAGTGTGAGAAATGCAAAAAGTATAAAATTGGAAAAGTGATCATTGCCTGTTCGTTTTCAGGTATAACGTTCCTAAGCAGGAGCTCTTAGCTTAAATTGCTATAGGCAGAAATGAAATGGCAGTTGTAGTTACTATCTGTATTTCAAAAGACTAATACATGAATAGTTCCATGTATGTTAGTTACTCTCTAAAGCGAACTTCCATGATTTTTAATTTCCAGTCAAGTTGCTATTTGATGCAACAAATAAATGTTGCATGTCTTTTTATGCTGTCTGCACTCCAAAGCCCATTTTGAAAATTGCTGTGTCTTATTTTTACCATACTTTGAAATATATTGTATTTCTGTATACTCAGATATCTGGCCACTTCTCGAGCAGAGAACTGAGGTTAACCTTGTTTTGTGAAGGATTTATTATCCAGCTACTTGTTTCACTTGTTCCTTTGGGTTTTGTTTTATCTTGTCATCAGTTCCTTACTTTAAAAAAAAAACAACCAACCTACAACATTTTCCATAATGTCTCATTGCTCTCAAGCTGCTATATTTAATTCAAAATTCAGGTTGTAGAATACTTAATTTATATGCCTAAGGGATGGATCACATGAACAGATATTTTTGAAAGGACATTAAATTCTGAATTTAATTTTGTTCTATTGTACTTTCTGCCTAAATGAAGAAGCCTTATTTGCTACTAGGATAATAAGATCTGCAACAAATGAATCAACTTTGAAGGGAAGTGTTAACAGAGTTATGTCTGGCCAATCTGTTGTTAATAATCTTGGACACCAGGCTGTGGATTATTGCAGGCAATATCAGCATGTAAGTAATAATCAGTGATGCTCCTGATTATGGTATGTACAACTGGGTTTGCAAGCCTATTTGTCAAGACCATTATTAATTATCACAAGATTGGCAAATGCTGAAATACTGAATAAATACTTTCCTTTATTCAAATTCTAGTTCTTGCTTTTAAAATATGCAAGTATAATCATACTGCTTTTCAGTTGTTGGATAATTCTAATGCTTGGGTGGTTCTATATACTAAAGTTGAAATGTGTATTAATTTCTAAAAATTACTATTTTGTGGTAGAAAAGAGGACATTTTAAATAAAACTTTAACTTCGAAGTATTCTGTTATGAATGTTAAATAGTACTACTGTTTGGGGTTTTTTTCTACTTGCATTGCATTGAATATTTAATAGTATCTTCTGACTTCTCCAAGGTGACTGGATTTGCAGTACCATGATGCATTTGCCTTCTTCCTTATCAACTGCATAAAAATTTATTCATTAAATACGTAAAGCATTACTGCTTCTCAAAAAGTAAGATCATAATAGAATAATTCTGGTAGCCATGTAGTGGCTCTCACATGAGAGGCATTTGTTTCTTGTTGTTTTGTTGGCTTGTTTTCCTCATACATATTTTGGAAAAGAGAAAGTAGCTCATTAAAGTAAAAGCAGGATGTTTTGCTAGTAGAATGTGGGGTGATTTGTGTTGGGTTTTTTTTTTCAAGTGCCTTGTGTGTTTGCTGAGAGCCAGACAAGCCAGTTAAATAAAATTGATGAGCGGAATTTTTGATAAACAATCAGCTCGGTGTAATGTTTCTCTGAATTTTTCTCTTCACTAGGATTTATCATTTTCTCCTATTAAAAGTTGTGATAGAGAACTATATTTGCTAAAACGAGTACAAGTTGCAGAGGAGGACCTGAACACAGCTCGTGATTTGATTCAACAGCTAACCAGCATGGTTTCACAAAAAGAGAAAGAAATGGAGACAAAAATAGTAGAATTGAAAACACAGCATGAAAAAGAGCTTTCTAGGTTGGGTCAGGAAAACTATGTTCTTCAGAGTAAGGTACTTTATCATCTTGTATCCCGTTACTATAGAACAGGAGAAACGTTGCTTCTGATAATTAATATTATTTTACATGAGTTGTTAATGAACAGAAAATCCAGATTTACACACACATACACTGCTAGTTTGTAAATGCATACCAGATGTTACATTTATTGCCCAAAAGACATGATCTTTTTTTTCTGCAGATTAACTATGTTATCCTGAGTTCCTTTAGTTTGCGATTTTGAGAGTTATGCAGCAGGTTTTTTGCAAAGATTTAACTCACTCTTTTGGAGAAAAAAAAAAAGAACAAGAGATTAACACATACCACTTGTTGTAGATAAGTACTATATGTTGAGACATTGTTTATTTTTTTGATACATTTTTCGATGTTGTGTTTTGTCTGTATGGCATATTTCTGGGGTTGTTCCACTATACCCTCCTGTCTAGATAGGTAAGAATAGAAGAGGGAGGGTAAAACTTTGTTAACTTTTCCCAAACTTTTTATACTTTGTTCCTGTTTCATAATGCTTCTGTAAAACTCCAATAAGATTAGTTCATTGGTCTTCTTTCATATCTTAATGAAAAGATTGACCTATTTATATTATAAAAGTCTTCTAGAGAATTCCATATTGCTAACAAACTTTATTAATTGTGTGTCTTTTTGAAAGTTAAGAAGTATGGAAGAGCTGAGTCAAGAAAAGAGATGGATCCATCATATGGCAACAGTTCCTGTCACTGAAGAAAAACTGGCACAAATACAAAAAGAAATTGAAGATCAAGAGGTCATTATTCAAGGTTATCAACAGGTATACCACACAGCATATTGAGCTTTGTTCTAGCCAGTTCCTGAAACAAAATTGTTTAATGGTTACTACTTTTTGTTGAAAACAGTTATTTTGTTATCTAAAAAGTGGATGAAATTTCGGTGTGAAGGGCAAACGTGTATTGCACATTTTAAAAGTATTTCATATATGTCTAGTTTGGGTTAAGTTTTTCCACAATTCCATGTAACTGTTCTAAATTGTAAAAATACGCTGACTTCTCAGTTGAGAACTGGGAAAATACTTTGTGGCCAATAAAGAACCACAAACTTCTTGCCCCAAATGTAGTAGAAAACTAGTATTATTAAGCAATATTAGAAATCTGGAGGGTTCTGCTTTTAAGATGTTTTTCACAGAATCTGAGCAGCTGATTTCAAGGAAACCTTATTTGTGTGCCTAATTTTTATTACTTAGTCAAGTGTACAAATTGATAATGCAAGCTTAATAATCCTTTTGAATACTTGTAGCTGTGAAATCAAATAGGTTAGTTGAACCAGCTTCCAGCTGGTGCTCAGCAGCATTTCTTGTTGTAGGCACAATGTCTTGCTGGTGTGACTGTGAACATCCCGAATCAGTGATGGTTTGTGTCCACAGGACTGGAGCATGCGCAGGCTGAGCTCTGGTCTGTCAGCACTCATCCATGCATGTTCTTTTAGAATATAGTTGGGATAGCTTTGTAGCAAAACTGGCCGAGGTTCCTAGAGTGAGCAGACTCTTGGACAAGATTGTAGAGGTCCCTGTATACTACTTTAGCGTAAAGATAATAAAAGCAGATATCTATTTTAGAAACTTAGTAAAAAAAACATTTAGCATTTGCTTCCACTGTTTCCGTTGGCAAACTATGCATGTCATAGACAATTGTTTTTGAACTGGATAAAACAGTAATTGATGAAGATACTTTGTCTTTCTCAACTTAGGAAAATGAGAAGTTATACAAACAAATGAAAGAGCTACAAATCCAAAACAAAAAAAATGAGGAACAAATGTTTAAGGAGAATCAGTGTTTAATGTCTGAATTATTAGACCTAAGGTAAGCTCATTTAAACATCTGACCTTAAATCTCTGGCATTTTCACTGTGTTTATTATTTTATTTATGAAGAATCACTGCAGAGTCTTTCAGGTTCATGTCTTCTAGTGTTTCTTGGGTTGTGGTTTTGTTTTTTGTTTTGATAATTGATTTATGTTGATTATGGGCACTTAATTCTTATTCTTGCTGATGCTGCAGACCTGAAGGAAGACTAGAGTCTTCTATTTGGGGAATATTTCAATGCTAAAATTCAAATACTCTTACTCATATCAGAATGTGTAATATATACTACGCTTGTTCTGGTATTATGGCTCTGTTCACGTCAAAATGTTTTGATACAGTTGTAAGACACATAGTAGATCGGGGCTATAAGAGAACCTGGTAGTGGAGCAACCATTAGATTCACTGCACTGTAGGTCCTGTAAGTTTTGCATCCTGTGCTAGTAATGAGGAAGAAACATAGCAATTGTGTGTACTCCTAATTTACAAATCTTTGGGAGAGGCCTGTAGATGAGTTCCACTGATACAGAGTAAGTTTTGTTTCCTGCCTTTGTGTAGTCCCAACAAACAAGTTTGGGTGAGGTGAGAAGATTTCACCTTACAGGTGAAATATTTTTGGTATAAAGGTGTACTGCATAGTTGCTTCTTTCTTTGTTTTGAGCCTGCACAGATTGACTTTGTGCTACTGTTTGGGTGGGGGATTGTGTGTGTTTTTTAGTACACCACTGTTAGTATGCCAAGTCATCACACTGCATAACTGGTTTTGCTGTTGTTGTTTAGAGAAAAGATAGAGAAGACTAATACCCAGTCACGAATTGTGCAGGATTCTGAACCAGCCAGAAACCAGAGCTTCACACAATTGATTTCGGAGCTTCGAGCAGCACAGGTAGGTATATACTAAGCCTGTTTTTCATGTGTTCTTATAAAAAATGCATAACCATCCATACAGTAGACTAATAATGTAAATTAAGTAGTGGAGCATGCTTCTTTTCTACAGTGATAATTGTTTGCCACACTGGTATATCATAAATGTCTCATCAAATGAACTTCCAGAAGTAATTCCCTAAGACATAGATAGATTCACTGAAAGTAGTGCATTGTTGCCATGTTTATAGTCCTACAGATGCTTGTGGGTTTGAGGGAGTATGTTTAGTAAGCTTCATGTTAAAATTAAAGGTTTTCAGGAACTTCTGGCGCTCTGCTTATTGCAAGCAGGGTGACTATTCTGGTGCACACTTCCTCTGATAGACCAGAAATTAAAAGCTGCTTCCTCCATTTTTGTTGTTGTTGCTTTTTTTGGTTGTTTGGTTTTGTTGTTTTTTTTAAACAAACCAACCACAACTGGTTAGGTAGGTGATGAGATGATCTGGGTCCAGTGAGCTTCAGGACCAGTGGAGGCACTCCTGGTCTGATAGAGCTGACTGAGCTCTTAAGACTCCAGGGGATCCCCTAGTTCCAGCCTCACAGGTGCTGCTGCTGCACTTCCCTGTCCTTAGGTCCAGCCTGTAATGAGACTCAACACAAGATCCAAAGATGGAGAGAGACACACAGACAGCAGTAATGTGGTCAGGCACACAGATAACGCAGACAGCAATGCCTTTGCTCGCACCACAGAAATACAAACAGTACTGAGTACTGCTGGAAACACAAGGAGCACATATGGCCTGATCATGTTCAGCACAACAGGATAGGAGTTCGCTAGCAGTAACACATACATGCACTTCCTGGCCCCAAAATCTCAGTCCCCCGGTTGCTGATTCCTGTACCTGTGGGTCTATAGGACCAAGAGCCTCCATCTCCAGATGTGGCACTGGCACTGAGACCTTCATCCTATTTAGTCTTGAAGTTTGCTAGTGATCACAAGTATACTAACAGAACAGTGAGTGCATGCAGAAAATGGTGAGAAATAGAATGTAGTAAGATGAACTGTTGGATAATGCATCTGTCCATTTAAGCTACAGTCTTAAGTCTTAGATATAAGTAAAGCCATTTTCTTTACTGACCTTCTCAAAAGGCAGGTTTTCTACTTCTAAGACAGTTATGTAAGACTTAGTAAAAAGGAAAAACTTTTTTTTTTTTATGTTTAGCTTAAGTTTTCCCATGCTCTGCTATAGCAAAGGCCTGAGAATAATACCAAAACTAGAAAACCTCATTGCTGCTGTGGTCTGATGCAACTATTGTGATTTAATCATTTTATGGTGAAAAAGTATGTTCAGGTTTTTTTGTATGACAATGCATGTTTAGTTTTTCTTGTCTTACTGTTTGCTCTAAAACTCAGAAGGAAGAAACTAAATTACAAGAAGAGATAAGACATCTCAAACAAGATAAGCAAGCTCTTGAGGTAGACTTGGGACAAGCAAAGAAGGAGAGAGATTTAGCAAAAGTCCAGATTGCATCCACATCAGGTAAAGCACCTTCATTTTGTTGAATAATTTTGCCTACTCAGTGCTTTGCTAAATAAATATGTAACTAAAACTTGTTTCTTATTAAAATATTACTTAGTCAAATGCATCTAGACCACTTCCAAATATTGTCTAATAAACGCATACAGTGAAGGACACACTACGGTACCTTTGGTACTGTATTAGAAAGCCTTTTCTTGTATCCAGCCAAACTCTTTCTTACTGCCTCTTAAGTTTGATTTCTTGCCCATCTTTCACTGGACATGGAAAACAAATGATTCCATTTATTTAGATCTTGGCCATTTTTTATCTATAATTTATGCCTTGTGACTTTAGCTTTCTTAATGAGAGAGGGCCAGAAATTGGACTCTTCAACTTCCAATATCAGGCATCACAAATGCTAAAAGCTGTAATATTTATCTCCATGTCTCTTCTGAAAATGATTGATCCCTAAATGGGAGGAGTATGGTCAATAGATATCTAATATTCTATATTGTCATCCATGTTGTTACTGAAAATTTGTTTACTAGAACTTGATCAAGAATAGATCCCTCTGGGATTCTATTTTAAATACTTTCCATGGTAAACTTTGAACCATTGAGTACTACTAGGTATAAGAGAAATAAAAGGGCTTTTTTCAAATACTGTTGCATTTAAAATCCTAATTAGGGTCTGGGTTTAAAACTTCACTGCAGTAACAGGATTGTCAAAAGAGTAAATGTATGAAATGTGCTGAGAAGGATAGAGTTGACTGATTACTTCTTCAATACATAATTACTCATAAAACAATACTAAGGATGTTTTATTCTTGTAGGTGAGAAGTCTTATGAATTTAAAGTTATGGAAGAATCATACAAACAGGAAATTGCTCATTTAAAAAGAAGACTTAAGTGGTATGCAGAAAATCAAGATCTTCTGGATAAAGATGCAGCTCGCCTTAAACATGCAAGAGAAGAAATTGAGAAACTAAAACTAGAGGTAATAGTATCTAGCTTTATCTAATAAGTTGGAGCTTAAAATTCTAGTGATGAGTATAATGTAATTCTGTCCTTTGTAATAATCTTATCTTTTTCAAGAAAAAACATACATGTAAACCCTTTATAACCTTTAAATCAAACATGGAGTCTTTATATGCAAAACTGATATTACTGCATATGCAAGTGAGAGTTTCAAGTGCAGAATGCTCAAAACCTGGTTTTGCTTCTATTGGACATCTTGATGATGCTTCTGGAAACAGAAGTAATGTGTTTCCTTAAAACCTGTAAATTTATTGACTAAGAAAAGGAAGTACATTGTTACTTTTACAACTTGGAATATCTCTCTTGTCATTCTTTCTTCCTCCTTTTTACTCCATGGTAGCATAGGCAACACTTAGTTTTTCTTTTAAGTACCAGTTCTAAATTCTTTCTTAGAAAAATTCTCTGGTTGCTGTAGTAGGGAAGAAAAAGCCAAAACACTTGAAATGTAAAGCAAGCAAAACTAATACATGAATCTTGAATAATTCTGAGATTTGCATTGCCTACTTGTTAGTAGATTTACCTTAGGAATCAGAGAAATAAAGAATTTTACCCATGGTAAAATATAATTGATCTTGGAATTTTTTCATGGTGTTTTATTAGAGAGATCACAGATGAAAGGAGGTGCTTCTGAAGGAGCAGCCAGGGATGGAGATCCCTTAAACACCACTATCAAACTTTGATCAACATATCATTGCTGTGAAAGAAAATATTTTTAATTGCATTTTCTCCAGGATAGACTGGTATTTAGAAACAGTGAAGAGCTTTGACTTCATAGGAACAGTCAAATTAGTCAAACTATGCTTGCATAAAAGCATTACTTATGCCAACATTGCCAATGTGAGAGAGAAATCAAGATAGGAATACTTCCAAATATACAAGGTGTAGTATCTCTGTACAGTGATTGTAGTGGCTGATAAAGGTAGGAAGTTCAGTTTAGATTAAAGCTTTGAGTCTTTGTGACCAGACTATATGGGAGTGCAGGAGTGTTAGCTATCCAGTTCCTTCCCCTGATCCCAGGAGTCAGTTTTTATTTAGGCACAACATAATGCTGCTTTTTGGCTGTTTCTGTATCTCATCATGGGGCGTAGCCTTGCAAATCACAAGCTATTTCCTTAACTCACCCTGAATTAATGTAATGCACTGTAGTCCTTTCCATTATAGCTTATTAACCAAACCTTCATACTGGAAATACAGGAGAAAGAAGCAGATTTACTGGTCTGAAGGCAAGAATGTCCCAGAGAAGAGAACGTTCTCTTCTAGATTTCCGTAGCTAGTTTCAGCTCTTTGATCTTAAGTGGCTTGAAGAAGGTGTAACTTAGTTTAAGAACCTGAAGAATCAGTACAGAAATTACTATTACCAGTTTTTAAGTTGCAGAACTTCCATTATATTGTGTGTATTTGAAATGCTTGCTTTTGTACTACAGAACAATATCTCTGAATAAATATTTCAATTTATTTTTTCATAAATTGGATAGGTTGAGAAGCTCAGAGCTGAAGCTGGAGATAAGTGTGTGCAACAGAAGAAACGTTTGCAAGACAGAGCAGCAGATGCTAAAAGAATTCAGGATCTTGAGCGACAAGTATGTAATAATAGAACTGTGTTTCTTTTAACCTTTACTTCAAATAAGGTCTCTTAAAACACTTAGCAGCCCTTTCATAAGGATAAAGCATTGAACAAACCCCTATGGTAAAGTAACTTGTGCTATGGAACTCTCCTAACACAAAAAGCTGCAATTACTTACTTAAAAAGGACTCTTCTGCTACTATGTTCTACTAAGCTATTTACTGATATCCCTTTTAAAATCCTTTAATGTTAAAATACTGGTTAGAGTTTCTTGGAAAGGGGCAAAAAGGCTAAAGTACACACAGGCTTGCTGTTTATCTTGTAAGATTCTTTCTGTCTATGTTCAGTAATCCCTTAACATTATGACCAATTTCAGCTAACGAGTAGGGGTTTAAATTTCACTGGATTTCTACAAGATTCATGAAAACTGGGGGACTAGAGACCTTAAAATCCATGTTTCTACTGAGGAAAAGTCAGGTGGAAGTTGGCCTTTCTGAAGTTTAGGAGATAACAGCTGCATTTGGTAGAGATGTGGGACACATGGGAAAGAGCCTCTGCAGTATCCCAATGCAAATACCTTAGCTGTAGATAAGAGGGGCTTGTTACTAGTCTTGCATGCAAGGTGTTAGGCTATTTTATTGCAGACTACAATATAAAAGGCATATAATCTGTTATTGGGAGAACAATTTCAGTACCATTATGAAATATCTCTGTAACAGTTGGAAAGGTAGAACATGAACGCAAGTACAGAAGAAAAGCAAATACTTTAACAGCGTTAAGAGCCATATACAACTTAAGTGCTAAGAAAGTAAATAAAAGGTCCATTTGACATAAGACAATCTGAAGACCAGAGCAGTATTTTGTTTAAGATCATGTATAAGTCAATTAGAAAGAGGTGATGAGTCTTGCTTTTCTGTAAACAATAACATAAATGTAAACAATGTAAAAAAATTCTCAACATATGCTTCTCTAGTTTTCATTCTTCACCCAGCTTAAGTGGATGACATTTGTTAACATTCTGTCACTTATTTCAGTTTACTTTTCATTAGAAGCTTATTCTTTTTGACTTCTGACTTAATTTTCTTTTTGATAGATCAGAGAAATGGAAGGAATTCTAAAAAGAAGGTATCCAAATTCTTTGCCTGCTTTGATTTACGCTGCTGCTGCTGCTGAGAAAACTAATGATCTTTCAGCCAGAACAAACACAGTTGATTTTTTGGAGAGAAGAATAAAAAAGTTAGAAACAGAACTTGAAGGTAAAGATGATGAAGCTAAAAAAAGTCTCCGTGCCATGGAACAACAATTTCAAAAAATAAAGGTAAATGTTGGAGGCTTGTTGAGTAGTCTATGCCACAAGTAACAGTCACAAGGTTACTGGGTTCTAACAGAGTAGTGGTGAAAACTGAAGGCAAAGACCACATTCAAGGGAAAAATTATTTGAATGATTTATAGCCAGAATTTCAGTAGCTTCAGCACCTAAGATAAAAAGAGCATTGAAATAGTTAGAGTAGTACTGAAACTGAGAGGACAAGTTCTTGAGGCATAATAATTAATAATTTAATTCTTACAATTAAGGTAAGTGGTTTTCATCCTGTGGGTCAGAGTAGCTGCTTGCCTAATTCCTTGCTGTACCAAAGGCTTGTGGTTTCAAAGGTTTGCTGACCAAGCATTTCCGTGGGGAATGTCTGGGAACACACTAAACATTCTATCCAAAAATTACATGACAGCGAGTCTTAAGACTTGTGTTAGGAAGCATGGAAGTCTGGCATTTTACTTCAAGGAAAAGGTGAACTGCACAGGTGCTTAATGAGCAGGAAAGGAAAGTATTGGCCAGTTGTTCCTCCTTTTCTCCATGTGAATAACTCATCGTGCTTTCCTCAGAGGCTATCCAGGCTATTAAGAAGGGTTAAGTTTTCCTCAGCTCATTAGGAAGAAAGATTCTTTGTCTCTCTGAATTCATACTTTTATATTTATACTTATAAATACATAAAAATAAAAATCTGTCCTGCTAATATTTAAGATTTTTTTAAAAATATGAAGTACAATTCTGAGGCATGTGACATTAATGTTTGCAAACTGACACATGGCAAATACATAATGACATTTTTAAAAAAATCAAAGAATTCCTGCTATATTAAAATAAGATGTACTTTTGAAGAGAACTCAATTATATAAAAATGAAATAGTTTCTTGGCAATTTTAATTTTCTTTCCTGTAGTTAACTGCAGTCATTTTGAGTAGAGGATTACTGTGCAGTAAATGCTTTGAGTACTATGTTTTATAGCAGACTTAAGTCTGCTTCACATAATTTTTTCACTCGCTAATTTCTGAACTGATTGAGTAGCATTGTTAGTAATACTGATGTGTATCCTGTCTTGTGAAATCTTGCTTCGGGTGTGCAGTAACTTTAAAGAACAATAGGAAGAGCTAATAATAAAAATACACTTGAGAAAACAACTGCTTTTTCTTCCCTTCCTCCCACTCCCCTCCCTCAGATGCAGTATGAGCAAAGACTTGTAGAGCTTGAGCAACTACTTGCCTACAAATTTATGAGTGAATCACCAAAACTGAATGGTGATAAAGCCAGTTCTACAGAACTTGAACAGGAGCTTCAGAATCTAAAGGAGACCCATCAGATCACTGTTAAAAACCTCCAGACAGAAATTGAAAACCTTAAAAGTCAAAATTCCCAATTAAAACTCAGAAGTAAAAAGGATAATAAAGACTTAGAGTCCACAGACTCTCAAATGAAACAAGGTAGCACAAAAGACAGACTGTTAAAACTAAATGAAGAACTGGTCACCAAAAATAGAGAAATACAAGACCTTACAAAAACTGTAGAGAAACTTCAAAAAGAAAGGATGGAGATGTTGTCTGATAATAATTTGAGAAATAAAACCAATAATAAGGGAAGCTCTACAGAGATCTTGAAAAAGAATACCTCAGCAACAGATAAAAGGAATTCCAGCAACAGTGAACCCTTTCTAAGCATTTTCAACGATGACAAAATATACCAACCACATACCTTTTCTGATTCTAATCTCTCGGAAGTTCTGCAAGAAAATGCACAGCTGAAGGAGAAGCTAGAAAGATTGTCTCTAGAAATGAACCAGCAGAGGGTGAAGTCTCAAGCAACACTGGCTTATTCTGAAAATAACATACGAAGGTAAATGCTCAATGTGTTCTCCTTTTAGAAACCTTGTTAAAGTGTTGGCTGATACAGGATTGGTGTGACACATTAACACGTCAGCCATGAGTGAAGCTAGCTTAAACTTGGCCAGTGTTCTCTGTAAAATTCATTTTTACTGTTTGTTTTTGGTTTGAGGGTTTTTGTGTTTGTTTTGGGTTTGGTTTGGGGTTTTTTTTGCTGGGTTTGTTTTTTGTTGGTTTTTTTTTTTTTTTAGAGCTGTGCACTGTCACAATTCTTTCTACAGGCAAACCTATATTGATGCTTCTTATTAATACTACAGTTCATCATGGTTTTGAGTAAAAAGATCTCAGTGTAAATTGTTGCATCTTAGATGCTTTGTATTTGTGTTGTATAGCATTAAGATTTGGTACAGGTACTTTCCTTCAAATTGGGGTATGCTTCCAGTGGGATTTACTTGACCAACTGTAGAAACTTCACCCAGTCTCCCTTAGATCTCTTCATAGTTAAAGTAGAGGAAATTGGCATATTTAGATTGCAATATATTCTGTTCTAAAATAGATACCTGAAATAGGACAGATGCATTATGATTTAAAAGCACCTATTTTCTCTCTTTTTTTTTTCTTTTATCAGAGGAGCCAAAAGAGATGATTGGCTAAGTTTTCTGTACTCTAGCTGCCTCTAGTTAAAGGAGGCACATGTCTAACACTGCAGGCTTCCCACCCTGTCATCCCTCCAGAGCAGCAGAAGTAATGGTGGTGCTGTCTTGCATGGTTTTGTTATGAAATTTCAAAGACATGCCACCTTTAACATTTTTATATTTTATATGTTCAAGTGTGAAACTTGCTGCATTTTTGAAGAACTGTCTGTAGCTGCTTTACTACATCTTATTTTCCTCTCACTGTGTTCAGGATACAGGAGGACACAGCAGAACACATTGCGTCTCTAAAAGCTTCCCATCAGAGGGAAGTGGAGAAGATTCTTTGCCAGCATGCAAAGGAGCATTCTACTTCTAAAGTAGCTGAACTAAACAGAAGAATTTCGACACAAGAGGTAATATACAGTACATACATTCATTACATGTAGGTATCTGTTAAAGTTATTTCCTTCTATATTACTGTAAACTGTACCTTTCTTTGAAGTAGGATCTATTGTTTTAAAATGGGCCTGTGCCACTGTATTTGCAGAATAACAGAATTTTGTCCAACCCCCCTGCTCAAGCAGGGTCATTGAGAGCCACTTGCTCAGCACCATGTCCAGATGGCTTTTGAGTATCTCCAAGGAGGGAAAGTCCACAACCTGTCTGGGCTTAGGTACCCAAACAAGTGCTTGGACACCCTCACAGTAAAGAAGTTTTCCTTATGGTCACACAGAACCTCCTGTATTTCTGTTTGTGCACTTTGCTGCTTCTCATATCAGTGGATACCACTGGAAAGAGTCTGGCTCTGTTGGCTTTGCACCCTCTCTTCAGATGTTTGTAAACATTGATGAGATCCCCCTGAGCCTTCTCTTCTCCAGGCTGAACAGTCCAGATCTCTCAGCCTTTCCTCATATAAGAGGTGCTCCAGTCTCTTCATCATCTTAGTGGCCCTTTGCAGACTCTCTCCAGTAGCTCCATGTCTTTTGTACTGGGGAACCTAGAATGTGGCCTCACCAGAGCTGAGTAGAGGGGAAGGACCAGGTTCCTCAACCAGCAGGCAACATTGATACTAATGCAGCCCAGGATACTGTTAGCCTCTTGTTCAACGTGGTGTCCACCAGGACACTCCAGGTCCTTTTCTGCCAAGCTGCTTTCCAGTTGGGTGGCCCCCAGCATATGCTGGTGCCTGGGGTTGTTCTTCCCCAGGAGCAGGACTTTGCAATTCCCTTTGTTGAAGTTCATGAGGTTCCTGTCAGCCCGTTTCTTCAGCCTGTTGAGGACCGTCTGGATGTATGCACAACCCTCTGGTGTACTGGCCACTCCTCCCAGCTTTACATGATCAGCAAACTTGCTGAGGGTACGCTGTGCCCCATCATCCAGATGATTAATGAAGATGTTGAACAGGCTTGGACCCAGAATTGACAGTTCTACACACGACACCCTGAGTTACTGGCCTCCAACTAGACTTCGTTACACTCATTGCCACCCTCTGGCCCAGGCATTTAAGTCAGTTTGCAATCCATCTCGCTGTCTGTGCATCCAACCCATACTTCATCAGCTTCTCTATGAGAATCTTACAGGAGACAGTGTTGAAAGCCTTACTAATGAAATCCAGGTAGGCTCTCCCACCTGCCAAGCCAGTCATTTCATCATAGAGGCTTATCGGTTTGGTCAAGCATGACTTCCTCTTTGTGAATCCATGCTTACTAGTCCTGATCACCTTCTTGTCCTTCATGTGTCTGCCAGGTTTCCAGGATTACTTGCTCTATCACCTTCCCAGAGACTGAGGTGAGGCTGACTAGCCTGAGTTCCCTGCATCCTCTTTCTTGCCCTTTTTGAAGGTAGGAGTGACATTTGCCCTCAGCACACATGGCAGCATCCTGTCAGGGCCATGGACTTACGTATGTGCAGTTTGCATAAGTATTTCCTGACCAGATCCTCTTCCACCAAGGATGTGTCTTCCTCATTCCAAGACTTGCCCCCTAGTCTCTGGGGCCTTGGACTCCTGAAGGCCAGTCTTGCTAGTAAAGACTGAGGTGAAGAAGGCATTCAGTACCTCAGCTTTTTCCATGTCCTGGGTCTCCAGGGCCCCTGCCCCATGCATCAGCAGGCCTACATTTTCTCTAGCCTCCTGTTTGCCACTTAGGTACTTACAGAAGCCATTCTTGTTGCCTTTGCTAGTCTTGCCAGATTCAGTTCCAGGTCGGCTTGGGCTTTCCTAATCACATCTCTGCATGCTCAGACAATGTCTCTATATTCCTCCCAGGTTACCTGTCCTTGTTCCCACCATCTGTAGGCTTCCTTTTTATGTTTGAGTTTTGCCAGGAGTTCCTTGTTCATCCTTGCAGGCCTCCTGGCATTTTTGCCTGACTTTCTGCTTGTTGGGATGGAGTGCTCTTGAGCTTGGAGGAGGTGATCTTCAAAAGTCAGCCGGCTTTCTTGGGCCCCTCTTCTCCCCCCAGGGCCCCATCCCATTGGACTCGTTCAAGCAGATCTTTGAAGAGGCCAAGGTCTCTCTCCTGAAGTCTAGGGTTGTGATCATGCTTTTCAGCCTGCTTCTTCCTCTCAGGATCCTGAACTCCACCATCTTGTGGTTGCTGCAGCCAAGGTTGTCACTGACATTCACATCCCCAACAAACCCTTCCTTGTTTGTGAGTTTAAGGCCCAGCGGAGCACTCTCCTCACTGGCTCCTCTATCACTTGGGTCAGGAAGTTGTCATCGATGCTTTTCAGGAATCTCCTGGATTGTTTATGCCATGCAGCATTGTTCCTTCAGCAGGTATCAGGGTGGTTGAAGTCCCCCACGAGGACCCAGGCCTGTGATTGTATTTATGCATTAAAATTTTGGGAGAATTTTTACATACAGTATGAAGGTAGAAAGAGCTATTGCATTCAGATTATTTCAAACTTTTTTAACTGGGGAAAGTAACTTGAAGATGGAGGCTTGTCTTCATATACTATATATGTACATGTGTGCTGTTTAACCATCTGTGTAGAGGATTGTTAAAGAGCGCACATGCACATGTGTTAGAGGTAGTATATTAATACATGCATCACTTGTACCTGCAGTACTACAATACTGATTATATTTTTGGTGTATTTTTCCTGCATAGGTTTTCACATTGTGGGTATTTATGTTAATGACAAACTATTTTTAATCTTTTTGTAGATATTAATAAAACATCTCCAAGAACAAATCAGTGAACAACAGAGACATCAGGAAGCCCTTTTCGTTTCACAGATGCGAGAAGAACTCCTACAAAAAGAGGTATATTTAAATTTGGATTGGGGGTACCTTATTCTAATAAGAGTGTTCACTTTCATCCTTGTAAAACCTCAAATAATAGTAGTAAAATAAGTCTTAGAAAACAGTATCTTTGTCAGTTGCTTCTACATCAGTTATACCCGAGAATGCAAGATATTTTTCTAATGTGAAGAGAAAAAGACAAGAAGGTGGAACTTTGATGTCCTTTGATTATTTTATTATTATTATTATTATTCATTTTAATTAGTTAGAAATGTCTGACATCGTATGAAAATTGATCAGGTTAATCCAAGCATTCATAGCCTCTTCCCTGAGAGCTGTGACAGGTACTAAATAGACCACAGGACTTTATTAAGAGGATATTTTATTATTGTTTTCAAATTCTTTGTTCAGATAAAGCCTTCCTTTTTTCCTCCTGCATTGCCATAAAATTGACTTAGGCAATTATATTCTTGGTTGTCTCCTTTGATATCTGTGAAACTTAAGGTCTCTTAAGAAGAGGTTAGTTGTAATAGTTCTTCTGAAATTCACTGGGTTTTGAGAGAGGTATCTAGGCTTTTCCTAATCTATTAATGGCACATAATCTAAAAATTACACTTGTTCATGTCTTCATTTGGGGGTTAATGTTATGTTATGCTGTCTGTCTTTTAGCTCAAGCTTTTTGAACTATTAGCTATGCTTTTGTTGTCCTTGAAGTGTTGCCAATCATTTTTGGTTGTTTTGGTTTTGGTTTTTTTTTTAAATCACCTCCTGTTCAGGAGGTTATAGCCTGTCTTAGCATTGTGCCTATGCTTAATTCACCATCTCCTTGATGTACGAAGATTGCTAATTTTAACTTCATTTTGATAATAGAGTAATTAACCTGCAAGAGTTATTAAAAAGAATTCTCCTATTCTGTAAGGGACTGAGAACTCCAGACATTTAATCTTCTTTGCTGCCCTTATTTAGAAGAAATGAGAGAAGTATCAGTATGTGTTTAATACTTAATATCATTAATCTTAATCTCACCAAATTCATTCAGTATTTATCCTACCCATGCAAAATTCCACCTCTGTTTTGAAGTATTTATAGAAAAGAGAGGGTTTGTAGGAAGAGAAAAAAAGGTCTATTAAACAAGCTCTCTATTTGCAAAATAAGGGCTGAGACTTTGGGTTCATACTATGAACCTAATGATAGATGTTGCCTTTCCATACAAAGCTTGTTTCCCTCCAGTGATCTCAGTATGTATAATACTTCCTCCTGGGAGAACAGGGCAAGATTACAATGAGACAAATGTTATTAATTTGTTTCTTCTATGACTGCTTTACAGATTATTAATTACAGTGATGGTTAAGAGAATGATCATCCTATCTGACCCACATGTTACAGGCTGAGTTCAAGGTGCTGGCATTTAAGAAAATGTAATGTTTTGTTACAAAAATCACTTTAAGACTATACAGAGAGAAATGTCCAAGTTGAGTCTTGCTTTTGCCCTCTAGCATGATTGCTGCACTGCTTATAAAATACATTTTAAGCATTAAATGGTTAAATAAGGTGAACTGAAAAAAGAAGGCCACCAAACCTGCAAACAGAATTAGTCATGATATGGAAAAAGTGCTACCACTGTAATAGGATTGAGTCCTCTTTCTAAAATGGTTGTACCTCAAAAAAGGCAAACTTTTTTTCCTGAGGCTTCTTGGAAGTTTCTTATTTGAATACTAATTTCAGAAATGTTGTTTATGGATGTTTCCATTAATTATATACTTCTCTTGCATAACAGCTTCCATGTAGCACAGCTTTGTATTTAACATAGTTCTGTTGCTGGCAAAATATATGGAGCCCATCTTCTCCTGGGGCTTTTTTCCCCTCATAATATTTTTCCTTCATGATTTTTTCAGGTGTTTAATTATGTACTAGAGATCATGCATCAGCCCTTCCCTTCAGTGGGACAACTTTGCAGCCAAGCAGCAGACACTCAGTTATCACAGACCTTACACAACCAAGACTTCTGTTCCTCTGACGGATGTGGCTGGAAGTGGCCCACAAGTTCAAAGCTGCTGGAGCAATGGACAGGCAAAAATGTAGTAACATAGGCCTCACTGTTTTAGAAAACCATGTTAAAAAATGGAAATAATAGTAAGCCATCTTCTCTGTAAGAGTGACAACATCTTACGAGGACACAATGCTTCCAGCTACTTAAATTCAGCAGCAGAGAGCCAGGGATAGCTGAGTGCTTGAAAAGGGTTAGCAGTTCTCAAATATATTGGGTAAGGGGAAGCTAAGGATTATAATAACTTATAAAGACTTCAAAGTTTTCACTTGAGTTTACTTATACACAGTAAGAAAGAGACCAAAAAAGACTTAAGATGTTAAATGAAGAAGTATCAAGTCACTTAAAATAGGCAAAGAATGAGAATAAACCAGTAGGGCTTTATAAGAAAACTTACCTGAATTTCTGGAGGATTAGGAAGTCAGTTGTAAGTCATTGGTAGAGTTGATTTGACCTGGTAGTTATTAGACCAAAGGGGGGTTGTAATCATGTCTGTTAGCAGCATGTCTCTTCTTAATTTATTCCTTAGAAACATACTGGTACATTTTATATTTGATCTTTATCCAAGGAATAGAAGGGGTTGTGTAAGAACATCTAATCACAATATTCTCTATTAATTTTTTAGTGTGTTTAGAAGTACAAAAATTGACTGTGAATAATCATAACTTAACATATTATGAACAAGATTGGATTTATCAAAAAGAACTAGATTTTCACATCCTTAGGCCAGTTCTTACAAATGAAAGATCCTAATCTAAGTCCCTGAGCCCCTGTTTAAGCTTTGGAACAAAGGAGATTTCCCTTTAATGTCTTTCTGGAGCTTTTGAAGGGAATGACTAAAAGCACGAATACACTTTGAAAGGAATCTGTTTTATACACTGCTTACGCAATAACAGCAATTTTCATCAATTCTCTTAAACTGTAGGTGACGAAATTGTTGGAAGAACTGAGAGAGGCTAAGGAGAGCCAGAGTCCTGAAATGAAACATTTTTTGTGCCTGGAAAAGAAAATCAAGCATATAGAGACCAGACATGCAGAAAGAGAGCAAGAAATTCAAAAGGTAAAGCAGAATATATCTGCATTTACTTCTCAAAAGCAATTCGTTGGTTTAACTGTAATTTTATTGTATTTGCACAGACTCATTTAGCTCACACTGCAGGGGGGCAAATACTTTCTTTGATACAGCCATGGTTGTCTTTGGTGCCTGCTGATGCAAGTGAACGTAGATGCAGTCCTAGGCAGCACGTCTTTGCTGTGGTAATTAAGATTACTTGCGCATGACTTACATATCAGGTGCATAACTTCCTTGCACCCTGATCTAAGGAGGCCTTGCTTTTGCAGAGCGTTGGACCACATGACCTCTGGGCGTCCCTTGTATCATTTGGTTATTTCGTATTTCAATTACACTGGAGAAAAGGAGGCTGAGGGGACGCTTTATCGCTCCCTACAACCACCTGAAAGGAGGTTGTAGCGAGGTGGGTGTTGGTCTCTTCTCCCAAGTAACAAGCAATAGGATGAGAGGAAATGGCCTCAAGTTGCACCAGGGGAGGTTTAGATTAGATAGTAGAAAAAATTCTTCACTGAAAGGGTTGTCAAGCATTGGAACAGGCTGCCCAGGGAAGTGGTGGAGTCACCATCCCTGGAGGTGTTAAAAAAACGTGTAAATGCGGTACTTTAGGACATGGTTTAGTGGGCATGGTGGTGTTGGGTTGATGGTTGGACTTGATGATCTTAAAGATCTTTTCCAACCTAAATGATGCTATGATTCTACACAGTGAAAGCTAGCTATTGAAAAATTGACGAGAGTTTGTTAAGCTATGAGATATTCCGCAACTGAACTGTAATTTTATTTTCTAGAAGTCCCATTCAGAAAAGCTGCATTAAAAATATAGAAATATCTTGTAGCAGGAACTAAACCCACTATGTGTTAGACTGAACACAACAACAAAAAAGGCTTTATCCTCCACAAACTAAAAATTTTGGATTTTGAAGGTTGGATCTTTGTGATACAGCTTCTTTTATCTGCCAGTTGTATCCCTTGAATGAGTAATACAATTTGACACTGATTTTCTTCATATTCTTGTATGTCATGGCCTCCATCCTGATTTTTCATCTATCAGGGGAGCTTCTATCATCTTGGAAGAGTTTTCTAGTTCATATAGATTTTGTTCTCACAGTTTCATCATTTAAACATATGACTGTCTTTCACTAGTGTTTTAACTTAGGTTTTACTTAAATATATGAAGTTAGAGAAGGGCAGTTGGACTGGAAGATCATCAAACCTGGAGCAGTTCTTTGTTTGTGGAGTTTGTTCTACAGTTTTGAAACCAGATCTCAAGGAATACGCTTTTATGTACAGAACTGTTCACAGTAGAAGTTTTATTCTCATACATTTCTACATCAGATATTTAATTTTCCTCCTAAAAAGAGCTGTGCACAAAACAAGTCACTGGATTAAGAACAAACCCTGACACTACTGATGATTTTATTATTTTTGTTCACTTTCTGTCCTGCTAAAGGCAACTGTAATACAGTTACTTTTTTATGCTACTCATTTGCTTTTGCAAAATTTGAGAATTTTACCATTTCTGTAAAGTGTCTGCTGCTGCCTAGTCTATGATCCATCTCCACTGAATTCATTACCTGACCTATAGTGTTTACCAAGATGTTTTGTAATGTATTAAAGAAAAAATAATAGAAGTAATAGTATATGCAATAATTACTGCTAAGTAATTTCATCTTTCCTGGTGCTAATAGCCATGTTAAGTATTAAGCTTTGGGTTTTGTTTGTCCTAGTTTTGCACCTTTAATCATCAGCAGTGGGACACTGAGCAGTCCCCCAAATGAATGATAATGAAATGAACAATGTAGAAAAACCTAATTGCTGAACAAGGAAATAACAGGTTATCCTTAGTATCAAACTACAAATACAATAATTATGGCTTTTAAGCAACAGAGCTTTCCTTAAAGAATCTATTACAATTAATAGTGGTATGGAGATTTTGATACCTTGTGACACTTTTTATTTTGGGTAACCTAAGAGGATTATGTCATGGATTCATGTCAAAATTAATTCAAACTTCTATCTACAGCAGCTTCAGACCTTTGACTACAGGACATTTTCTGATAGTTCATAGAACTTGTGGTTTTTAAAAGTACAGTAGTAGCCCAGAACATGTCATTCAGGTTTGGTTTGTTTTCCTTGCAGAGTGTTCTTTTAATTAACACATTTAAATGGCAATTCAAAAGGTTCATTTTTATTATAGGGGGGTTTGTTATATGCTCAGCTTTGTCTTAAATATTCAAACTTTTAATTGCTTTGGAGAGAAGTTAAATTCTCCTGAGGCTCATTAGTCAGTAATGGATTCTACCCTTCTGTCATCAATGCAACTATTTAAGGGAATTCATTGCTATCAGAATGATTTTTGTAACATTTAGAACAAATTGTTTCCACTTAACGTGAGCATTGGGCTTTGAGACCGAGCATCAAACATAATGAAGTGGTGTATTTTTGCAAAGGGGCAGCATTGGCTGAGTATTTGACTAGGAAGTCACAAGGCTGACTTGCTTCTGATTTGCAGGCAACCCAACTAACGCAGCATATTACTGAAGCAAGGCAAACCCATGAGGTTGAGAAGTGGCGAAGACTGGCACAACAGAAGAATCAAGAACTGGAGAAATTTCGAGTGGAACTGGATTCAATATTAGATGTTTTACGTGAACTGCAGAAACAAGGGGTTGTTATTCCTGCACCTAATTCCAGTGGATTCAGCATAACAGACAGCTGTTGGAAGACATGATTAGGTAGGAATTGATAAGAGAAGCAGAACTTTAATAGTCAAAGTTATGTATAGAAAATATTATTGAAAATCATTAATGTAACACTCGTAAATTGAATTACATTCTGATCTTATCTGGAATCTTGCTTGTCCAAAGGTAGATTTGCACTGAGCAACACCCCAGTCACATTGTATGTCTTATATTTTGTTAGTAATAAAGTTACATGCAATTTTTTAAAAATATTATTAATAGTGAGGTTATTCAATAAATTCAATTACCACTGAAAAACTCCATTTGATGCTTTTTCAGATACTGTAGAACATGCCTGAATAGAACTTCCATTGGTAACTTGTCTTACAGTGATTCTTTTGTGAACATTCAAATAATATGCTGCTTGGGATGTATTTTTAGTGTATAGTTACTATTTTTCATTCGGTAGGGCATGATAATCCTCTTTTTTCAACATTTTACTTCTCTCCCTCCAATTCATAAGAAGTTCCTTCCCTTATCTTTAAGATGCCTTTCAACTTTGTGAATGATTGGAGGGCTGCAGCAGAGCAGCCCTTCTCTGGTGATGCTAAAAGTCAAACTTTTTTGTTTACTTGGCAGGTATTTCCAACTGTGCTGGTAAGAATGATGGCGGAGGTGTCTAGCTGAATTGTTATGGGGCAGATATGAAAAAAGCCTATAAAATACAGTGAGAGTAGTTACTAGTATCCCTTTTAAAAGGGAAGGCTGTACTAAGTAAGATTTTTACAATGGGCTGTTCTGGATCTGACTTGACTTAATAGTATCTTTATAGATGATCTTGACAGAACAAAGAGGCCAGTCAAACATGAAGACAATGTACTAAAGCTCGGACTGCAGGGATATGTCAGTGGGCAAATTTAGAGTTGAAATAGTGAACAAGTTGGAAAAGGGGCCAGGAAAAAAAAAAAACCAAACAACTAGTCTTGCAGTGTGACAGAGGAGGCCAGTACACTTAAGCAGGAATCATCCACTACCCAAATACCGAACGTGGATTAACTTTCTGCTGAACTGACAGGCATTGTAGCAGGTAACAAGCTGAGTTTTACACAGACCATTGCTTCTCCCTCTCCTCTTATGCCCTGCTGGAGTTACACCTAAGTGTAGAGCCTGTAAGATACCAGACAGCAGAGGGGCAATTCCTACTGCATCACCAATGTGTAACTTAGTGTGCTAAGCTTTTGGTCCCTTGTTTCAAGAAAGACATGGACCAGCTGGAGGGAAAAGAACAATCAGCAGTCCAGAAAATGTAGCCTTAGGAACCACTGAACGCACAGGGGCTGCCCTGCTCCAGAGAAGAGTCTGGGGAGGGAAGATGAAGAGGGCTATTACACTTCTCCTGTATGAAAAACCTGCTGCTAAAAGGATAGAAAAAGGAGAATCAGTATGTAAAACTAAAGAAAATTCAAGGTAGACGGCTATTTGGTTGCTGGAAGAACAGGTTTTCAAACAAACTGGTGAAGTATTAGTTTGAAGTCTCAGCACTGCAAGTCCTTAAGAATTCCATAGCTCAATTGTAGCTCAATCAACTATACTTATTTAGAGCAAAGAGAAGATAAAAGCTAGACTGTACTCCTCAGGTCCCTGCAGTATTGGTTGAAGCTAGCATTTAAGCAAGTCAAACATTGAATAGTTCAGGTCTGTGTGTATGGATTTTATGTATTGTGCTTCTTCAGGGATCAGTGGTAAACATGCATTTTATCTTATACAAGATACATGTGACTGAGCATGCATAAAGAACAAGAGTGTAACAAATTGTACCATATAGGCACAGACAGTAATTAAGTGCAGGGATAAATTTTTTTGAGCATACAAAAACATAAAGTGCAAAAGAGTATATATATAGATATATAAAAAGGATAGTTGGCAATTATATGGTAATCATGGTTGTGTTTCATATTCAGGTATGTTTAATATGGATGTTTTGTCCCCCAGTAATGAAGTATTAGTCTGTATTCATAAAATGTGTAAATACAATAATGCTTTATATATATATCAGCTATGTGTAAATATGCTGTATTTTCTTGATTTGGGACTGTTCTGCAAATGAAAAGGATAAAAATGAATAATTTCAACTTACCACTTATACATATAGCAAATTGTACAGGAAATAACACTGTATTAAAGTATGTGACCTGAAGTGAGATTTTTTTTTTTAAATTACAGCAACCCCTGTGTTCCCAGAGAAGCCAGGTCCTGCATGTAGGTATGCTAGGGCACTGCCTAGGACAGGAAGGCCTAGGGGAATCAGTTCCAGTGTCTCGAAACTCTCTCTCACACGTATAATCCTTAGGCCATCAAGAGGGGTTGCCTTAGTGTTCACACAGTTAATTCAAACACCTTTTTAAAATTCTTGTATTCAGTTCTCAGCATAGTTTGTAAGCCATAGTATCTTGTGTAGTTTGAATTAAATTTCAAATTAAATTCTCTGAGTCCAGGGACAGTATTATTTACCATTAGTGTAAACTATAGTATGGTTTATACTGTGTTCTCACATGTATTTATGTAGTTGTACACTCACTGGGGCATGGTCTTTAGGCATTGAGCATGAAGTGGGCACTCTACACAGTAACAATCTCTGGTCTTGAATGGCTGTAGTAATGGTGCTCTTTTTGGACAACTAACATCCAAGTTTTAACTTCTCTGCTAAAGTTATTAGTTCTTGACTCTCCAGCAGTCTTAACAGTACAGGAAGGGGGAAAATACCCTGAAATAGAACAACGACTAAGAGGTCATTAGCTTTTATTGTATTCCACTGATTTCAGTGGTATCTTTCAGAGTTATAGAATGATACGCTCCTTATGTATGTTTTTCCTCCTCTTATGCCATACTATTTCATTATGTGTTTCCAGGAGGCACTATAATAGAAGGATTAAAAGAATCTTAAACAACATTTCTTTGAATCACTGACTTATGTTTAGCTGGAATTCATTGCTTATTATACTCCAGCTGCTTTGCTGTAATTAATCAGAGTGGCAAAAAAAGTCAGTAACAACTATTCCAGATCTACAGCTCAGGTGCATAAATACTAAACTGCATGACAAATACACATCATTTATTCACCTTTTAGCCTCAGAGACCATGTATCACTGGATTTTAGGGAAGTTCATAGTTTTACCTTTCCCTTTCTTTTCTCTATGAGCAGGCATTTTCTGATTTTACATTGTACAGTTCAGGGAATTTCTTTTTTTTTTAAAAAAAAAAGGTACACAACTGAGACTTGTTTACACCAAAGAACATTTCACAAATATTCACCCTTGAAAACCAGAATATATAACTTGACCTAGTAAGTTCTTACAGAACACAACACATGTTTATGCAGACATATGTAATTATCTCAGGGGAACTCTACATGAGGTTAAATCTACCACAGGTGATG
This sequence comes from Elanus axillaris, assembly GCA_026212715.1. Taxonomy (NCBI): domain Eukaryota; kingdom Metazoa; phylum Chordata; class Aves; order Accipitriformes; family Accipitridae; genus Elanus; species Elanus axillaris. Next base: position 10,051,563 of record JANZLQ010000013.1, on the reverse strand, counting down.
CATTTAGAGTGAGTTTTTAGAAAAGGCTCTGGAACAGACAGCCCAAGCAGTAAGAAAACTTGCAATAATTTGATTTTCAAACACCATTAAATTCTGAGTACTCCTTTTGAAGGATTACCCTGGTCAAAGCACTTGCTATTCAATTCATAGTAAAACCAATTCATTTTGGTTTTCTGCAAAGAGATTAACTTTTCAAATGTTATACAAAGGTGGTTATTACACCAGTCCCCTTTCCCTAGGGGCAAAACATCATGTCTATTGGTTCTTAAAAAGGAAAAAGAATGAACGAACAGCTTGAACATAACTGCTTTTGAAGACTGCAGAAAGATTCTGCCTTTGCCTTTGACTCTGCTCTAATGGAGAGGCAGAGCAAAAATCTGAATCAGACTGTATTGCTGCTACAGTGCTTCTGAAGTCATGTGGGAGCTGTGCAGTGGGGACTGCCAGGTTATTTTTCTGTAAAAAGCAGCATGAAGGACTTCTTTAAAGATAGAAGGGAGATAAGATGAAAAAAAAGCAGAACAACCATCAGGGAAGAACAAAAGCAGGAACCAAAAACACTTAAATACCTTTACAGGATTAATACAAGCTTCAGAAGGACACTAAGATTACAATTCAAATGTGTTGTAAGTTAAGTTATCCTTTGATCATTTTATTAAATACCTTTCATCTAGGCGTTAAGTGTCACCAGCATCCATACACATAGATACTTCTCCTTTCTCCCCAAATTAGCAGTTCCGCGCCCAAACAAAAGCCACAAAGATTCAAGGTAGCAGAAGAAAAGCTTAGGTTAGCCAAGTGGGAATAGCAAGCTTTTCTTTTTCTAAAAACAGACCTGCATTATTTTGAAACTTAGTTTTAAATGCTTTAAAAATAAGCTGCATTTCTCAGTTGCAGAGGGGATGGATTCTACAGAGATTTTCTCCTCATTTAAGGAGGATTTTTTTTTCTGTTTTCAAGCATGGCAAAGGAAAAAAATAAAAGAATAGATCAAACATCACTGAAGGCAGCTAACTCATCCAGAAATTGGCTATAAAAGCCACCTTTAGCAGAAGTCCCAGAGCTTGTTAGGAAGAAAAATACTGAGCTTCAGTTCAGGCAAAGCTCAATCATCAGATAGCTAACAGTTGTTTGAGGTGCCTCAGCAGGAAGCAGCTGCCACATTCAGAAGGCAGATTTCCCAAAATTCTTAATTTTGGAAGGGAAAAGGGAAGTCTGCAGCAACAGCTTTCACAGGTTTGGTTAAGTACTTACTGTAAAGGGAGGCCTTTTCTGCACCTGAAGCAGCATACTGGAGACCTACACTGCAACCCATGCAGCTATGCTCATTTATAACAGGGTTCACTTCAGTCTTCTGTTGGGAACTATTTTCAACAATAATCTGCTAGTTTTAAACAGTCTCTCCTTTAAGTATAATCCCATTACTTTAAACACTAGGAAGTAGTGCAAGAATTAAATTTGAAAACAGGAAATTTAGGTATAAGTAGTTTATAATAAGGTCACAGGAGATTAAAACAAAAGAGATTTCCCTCAGTCTTCGTATTCTTTAAATCCACAACCCATTCACTAATTTTTCTATTTGTCAGGTGAAGGAAGAATGCATTAATCAGCATTTAAGTGTCTGAAGAATGCATCAGCAGGCCCTTGCTACATTTTCACTCTGACACAAACATGTTGTATACCAAAGGCTAGTTTCAAGAAAACCCAGTTAGACACAGTATCTTGAATCCCCTAGTTTCATTTCAGTAAAGAACTTCCTGCAGAGCACTCTTACTCCAAATCCAGCAAAGGATTTGAACCCGATTCCTCTGCATCTAAAACCATTTGGCCATTAGTTACCATCTTTTGAAGAAAGCTGAAACATAATTTAAGTACTGGCTAAGTTTCAGAACCTTATTCCTTCTCTAAAAAATAAAGGTTGAAATTACACCTATTCAGTTCCTTAACAAACCTTTCCCTGGGAGAACAGCTGTGTTTGCAACTCCATCCCAACTGCATACAAAAAGAAGACGGAGCAAATGTACCTCAGCTGTGCTTTTGGAGCTGGTCCTCTCAACAGCTGAAAGCCTGCTGCCCCTTCACTGGCCTGCTAGTCAAGAAAGGGCTGTTTATAGAGCCAAAAAGCATAGGATGTTCAGCCTATAAGCAAAGCATAACACCAGCTTAAGACAATCACCATTTGCATATAGTAACTCCACTGGCATACAAATAATAGTTTTTATCTGATTTCCTGTGATTTACCTACTGAATCCTGCACTTACCAAACTGGAAGTTTGCATCAGCAATTAAAAAAGAAAAAGTCAAATTACGGTTTGAGTGTAGAACACTAATTCCAGGTCATGGTCACTGCTGGGCAGCTGTCAGAATGTCACCGAAGTACTATAATTACAGGTACCAATTATGCTTTTACTCAGCAGCAGGTGGTCATAGCATTTTGTAAATACTGTAACCGAACAGTTATGCAAGGTATTCCCTCTGGAAGCTTTGCAAGTTGGATTTAACAAGCACAAAAAAGCAGTTAGAAATCAGAAACTGAAGTCAAGACCAAGCAGATATCCATTGTGCTACTCCACTTCAGTTGCCCTTTTTGGGAGTGGCAAAAACTGCAGAACCTCCCAAGGGGCTGCCTGTTTATTCCCCGCTTCAGTCTTAATTTAAGGTTTACACTTTTCTTGGCCAAGGAGTTTTCATATACCTCCCAATGCCAGGCTCCAGCTTTCACAGTCCCCACAAATTATTATGGTATCCTTCAGAAGCTGGACATAAGCAGTCATTTAAAAACAAAAGAAAACAAGAAAAAAAATCAGGAAGCAAAAATAATGCTGGGCAAAAAGTTTAGACCACAGAAGGCATCAGAATAAAGCATTTAGTGTTTTACTACTTCTTTAAACTGAATTCTGTCAGCACAGCCAGTCTTACATACAATAAAAAGCACAGGTCTGAAATACCTTCTATCAAAATACCAGAAGGGCCAAGAAAGATTTCAAACTGGACAATAACAGTAATGTTTACCTTAAAGTAAAAGACTTTTCAGTCAAGGATCCGATGGGAAGACTGCATGACTGATTTGCTTTCTAAAATGATTGGTGGCTCTGAGATGAGGAGATCATCCTCACCTAGTGAAGAGTTCTGCTCAGTGTTCACAAAGTTAGGAATGTTAAATTTTGTAAGACAATTTAGGTCCTCCTCAAACATTCCACTGCTCCTGGGAACTTCCTGGAAGTGGATATTATTTTCCAGACCTGGACCTTTCTGACTTTGTTTTGCTTTGTCCAAATGTTCCACTTCATTAATACAGAAATGGAAAAGTGACTGGGATTCTTCAGCTATTTGACGAGAAAAGACCCTCTCCGACTCCAGAGGTCTTCCAAAATCTGCCACAAAGCTATTCATGCGAAATCTTTTTTCAGAAGGCTCTGCATTGCTAGGGAGGAAAAAAAAAAATAGAGTAAGCATGAAAGTAGAACTATTTGAGTTCTTAACACCAAACTTGGTTTCAGCAACCGTTGTGATGAGGACAAAAGAAAATCCTATAGCTTATCTACAACAGACTTTAAAAGCCAGCACTATTTATTATTTTCTGCTGAAGCTATTTTAAGACTTGATTTGTCACAATAATTTTGCATGGAAACAAGTTATCAAAGCCAGCACTCTTAAATGGCACTTCTAGTAATCAATATACTGTGATAATCGGCTCACTGAATGAGCTTCGAAATACTCTTCAGTATTTCCTCTTGATATCAAGTAGTATCAAGTAGTAACAAGTTTTTTTAAATGGCTTATAGAATACTTCCGAGAAAAATATTTGATAAAGAAAATCTTTCCAAGACTCAGGCAGCATTGCTGTCACTAAAGGCATAATTTGAGTGCTTGTTTGTCCAGACATCAAACCATCTTTTCCACTGACTTAATGACATTCAGATCCCCCAGTTAGGACAGCTGGAACTAAAGCCTGCTATAAAGACTTGTGGTCTTAAGTCAGACACATAGCCCAGGAAGGACATCTTAATATCTTTCTTGGGAGTTTTCTAGAATTGTTAGCTCAAGCCAGCTCCAAGCTAGATGGAGGTTTTACAGATAGTAATACATTCTTTGTCAGGCTGAGTTTATATGCTATCATCACAAAATGCAAGTTAGTTGCATCTGAAAGGCAGTAGAGGTATTCAGAGGATAGGTAGTGAAAAACCTAAACATATTCCCAGAAGATTAGTTTTGTTAAGTAAGAATTAATAAATCATACTATTTACGTGTGAACATGTAGCAGATGACACTGGAGCCAAATAGTTGGACACGTGAAGGTGCACACAGGCCTTACAGAGAGTTCAGGGAAAAACTATACTTCAGTTCCCTCGAGCCTGCAGCAGGAGGTTAACTGCCTACATGCTTTTGAAAGCCTCAGATGGCACCTTCAGAAATCCACCCCTAAAACCTTCAGGTTTGCAGGACACCTACCAAGTCTTTCAGTCATAGTTAATCTTAAATATTTCTGCTTCTCAAATGCTAATTTGAAGTGAAGCATGTAGAAGCACAATGTTTAAACTGATGAAAGACAGACCAGTAACAAAGTATTAATCTACGGTATACACACCAGGAGGCAAACAGACTGGAATAATACTGTGTAGCCTTCATAACTGACAACTGACATTCATGCATTTATAATGCAACAGAAAGCACCACTCTGAATTTAAGTTGCATATATAGTTTTGCAAATCTGTCACTAAGAGTTTCTATGTAGTATTGTATATTTTTGGATTCCAAAATTCACAAACACTATCTTTTTTTATTTTGAGGAGAATTTTTTTTTTTAAACTAGACTAGAAACTTGCATAGTCTTGCTCATTACAGTATGCAAGTATACCTCAGCGTGTATCTTTTCAGAACACTCAAAATAAGAAAAGCAGCCTCAGAAATCCCAGTTTTACTGTGGAAGGGAATACAGCCACCTGGACAATCAAATCCCTCTTGCAGTATTTGGGCCAACAGGACCCTCTGAGTCCCAGAAGCTGCCAACAAGAAAGCAGGAAGGTGAGTGCCAGACACCTGGATCATCACACATACAGAGAACCACTCAAAACAAGCAGTTACCAATGAACCAATGACATTTTCAGCAAACACATACATGTATCTGTTGAAGTTTTTGTTTCAGTAGATCTGCATTTCTCTGAGTGGGTTTCACCCCAGAATCCTTAACCAAAACTAACATTTCACCTTTACTGTAACTGGCTCTACAACCTGCCACAATAGCTGCGTGAAGTTTTGACATACATCAGCTATTGTTTTGTACAGAGATGTTACATGAATTCATGCATTTGTTGCACAAACGCGTTTTTAAGGACGTTTTTAAATGCAGAAACAAACATAGTGTACTGTCTTCTCCCAAGTGATGAACAAGAGTACTTTTCAGGCAGAAATTCAGAAAGATTGTCAACACTTCTTTTTTTGTTGCCCAAGCTGATGTTCTACACATACTAATACACAAGCAAAGAAAAGGAAAGTGCAGCAGACATCATTTCTGTAACTAATTAAATTTCTACCTCTCCCTGTCCATAACCTGACCCTGTTCTTCTGGTCTGAGAATGTACCCAATTTTGAACATTTTGTACAATTTTGAGAAGTACATGCTATCATATCCCTTTATAGTGAGCCAAGAAAAGCATACTAGAAAAATCAGAGTATTCTACTTTAGATTCATCCATCTGAACCCAGTTACACTTACCTCTCACATTAATGTTACTTTAAAAAACAGCCAAACTGACTTACTGAAGTCAGAGACACGTCCATCAATCAGGCTGAATTTCTCCCAAGACCTAGGAATCTAGAATTAACATCTATTTCTGAAGGAGGGCTACAAGACAGCCCACTAATGAAATGATGAGTCATGAAGAATCCAGTCAGGTATAAAGACAGAAGAGGCAGGCAAACAAAAACCACAGTCTGCACTGGTTTTACAGGTTGGTATTTATGTTTTCCTGGTTTTATATCCATGTATCAAAAATAAGAGGAAACAACAGTATTCACTGCCTTTAGTGTATTCCTGGATGATCTATTTCCAGTACCACACACACTTGGTTATCAGATCTCAAAAAAACCTGCTCAAACATGTTAAGGATGCCAACTCAGCATACATAGTAAGTGGGCAAGCATCCAAGTACACGGCTCCCAAAGCTGCAAAGGAAGTTTAAAACAAATACAGAAAGGAATAACTGGGCTCTCTGCAGCAACTGAAGAAAAATTATATTAAGAGTTAGACTGGAAAGTACTTCTGGAGTTCACTAGCTTAATGCCCTGATGAAGGCAAGGCCAACTCTGAATTCAGATCAAGTTATCTGGATATAGAAGCTGACTAAAGACCAAAGTTTCACAAACTCTCCAGGCAACCTGTTCCAAGAAAATTGATGAAGAAAGCAGAAACACAGTGGGAGATATCAAGCAGGCCTCTGCTACCTGAAAATACATTTTTACAAGTGTACAAACTTTTGACAAATATCCATATTAAATTCTCTTTGTTGTATATTTGACTTCATCACTTCTTTCCCTCTCAAGTTATTTATGTGGGATACAGACTCAGATGCTCAGTTAAGAAATAAGATCTTCAGGGAAGAGGCAGCACACCAACACTCACAAGAACTTTAAATATACTTAGGAGCAAGGTCTGGCTACTTTATGACAGTCTGTAAGGGAGGCAAAAATACCAGCAAGTCAGTTCTGGAAAGGTGAATTATTCTGCCTCTATTTCCTTCTCACAGAAGGAAAAATTTAGGAGCACAGAAGAGGCTCACAATGCATGTTATGTCCTCTCTAAGATGGCCTGATCTCTAGAGATGTGCTATTACATGAAGTTTCAGAGCCAGTCTACATATGACTAAATAGCAAAGGGCCTTCAGGAGGCACGAGATAGGCTGGCTGCATTAGGAAGTGATAAACACTAACAATTGCCTTTCACAATCAACTTCTTATCACTGCTACCTGCCTGCAAGCGATGTCACTCTCCAGAGAGGCTTTTTATTTCTACTTTTTGGCATGCAAGCCTGAGATATGTGGGTTCAAACTTTCTCAGAGGAAGGGGCACTGACAGCCTGCATGCCGTGCAAATGCAGATAAATGGTTGAGGCAAGGCATGGTCTGCACATACTTACCAGCCAGAAAGAACAAGAAAAAAAAGTTAGTTTGTGGCTTGCAGGGGCCCATGGTATTAAACAAATGTGGACCTGATCTGTACTTCAGCATCTACTGGAATTTCTCAGCAGAAACTAAGACACTCTGAGACTAGGGGAGCTATAGAGTTAAGGGAATGTTTTGTAACTAATACTGATCTGCCTTTTGGATTTCAATACACAAACACGTGGAAGCCTGCCAGACTTCAACTTCCTTAATTTAACATCTGCACTGCACTTCATTTGTATATGTTCTGTCAATATTCACATTTCTCTGTTCCACTCCATCATAATGTCAGCCTAACTAGAATGACCCCATTTATTTGCAGAACAGTAATATAAAGCCAGCTGTTTGGCAGCCTACCCACCAACTGCCTTGTACCATGAATATGCATACATGCAGCTATTCCCTTCTCTTACTGCATGCCTGTGACTATTTGCTAAATAGGGAACTCATTAATACAGTTTCACAGAACTGGTCTCCTAGAAGTGCTTGGAACAAAGATTATTTGAAACAAAGATAGACTGCACCCTTTCGTAAGAATGGACTAGAACAAGATGGTGCTGAGCCAGTGCAATGTCAGCACTGTCGCTGCTTGTTTGGGGGCTGGAAAAGAACAGACACGCCACTTAGCAGGCTGGATTTGTTATTCCAGTTTTCAGACTCACTCTTGATGTGGTGCTCCTGTCTTCGTCAGCAGCGTCAGGACAAAAAACATGAAGATGACAAAAACTGCAAGACCAACCCAAAATCCAATCACAATGGAATCTGGTGAAAAAGAGAAAACAAGATGATCAGTATTTCACCTGCACTTGCATAAAGTTTACTTCCACATGCATCATGACTGCAAAACCCAAAAGACTTTGCAGCTTATTCCTGGATGGCAAAGAGGAAGGACGACCAGATTTATTGTTATCTATTTTTAAACAGAAAGCTGCCAAATTTTACTGACATCTGGACAAACCAGAAACAAGCTGAAAGAGGGAAGACACTGAATTCTCTTGGTTAGTAAAATAAGAGCAGCTCCCCTTGTGATGCCTGGCCCGTTTCCAAGCATTGCTTTGGAAACAATTTCAGTGCCAGAACTCAGGAAAGAGGATTGTTTGATTTTCAGCAAAAACCTCTGTCCCTTTAGAACAGAACCCCTGCTATTTTAAATTATTTCCGCCCCAGACCATTAGGTTTCTGTGTTTTGATGGATTTCTTTGACACAATAGGTTTAGGAGGATCTAGCTTTCATTCAGTTGTAATACGGTTCTGAAATAAACAGAACTACAGATAAAACTATCTGCTACTTCAACAAATATAAATAGCCAACATATACAAGACATTTCTGAATAATTTTTAATTTGGGTTTCCAACTTGCATACAGAAAACTGCAATATAACATCTAAGGAGCCAAATGGATTTGGACCAAAAAATTGTCGAACCACCAGTTAATTAAAAGGAAAACACCAATGCAATAGCCAAATATAGAAGCAATTGGGAAGAGCATGCACACAGGCAAAAAGCCATAAAAATGTACATACTGTTTTCATTTATAGCAAATGGACCCATAGATAAATTGCCAGTCCTACTTAAAACAAATCTATGTCTGCTTATGACCTCAAAGGTAATCCACAGTTGCTCCTGAAGGAAGCTCAAAGCATCCAGGAACTTACTAAGAGAGGTCCAAGTGGGACAAACCTATTTCCAGACAAGAATCAATTGACAAACATGGCCCAAAGTTACAGAGCACCAACCCAAAATATGACCTGGTCCAGGACCCACAGTATACAGGTACTTTTTCCACCTGTCATTTCAGTTAGTTACTTTTTGTTCATGCAAATATTCAAAACTTCCACTGTAAAAGTTCCAAAAATTAACATACAAACATGCAAGGGGGAAGCCTTGGTCAGGACAGGTATCCTATCTGCCCTTAACCTCTCATTACACAGCTACTACTGAACCTCAAAGATCCTTGCTGGCTGTAAAGCTATGTGATGATCTGTCTGACCCAGTCCAGCAGGCATAGCACAGAACTTTAGCCAGCCTGTTCAATCTCATACAGGACTAACTGAAGACATCAGAAAACAAGGAATCGGCCTGGTGCTTGACCCCAACAGTTAATCACACTCCCACTGTGAAATATCTTCCACGCTAAAAGGCAGATCTGGAAACTGGAAATCAATTCAAACCATTTGCTCTTCCTCTGTGAAGAGAAAGTGGCTGCTGCAATTTGAGGTTTTCTCCCTGGGAAAATACTTTATCACAATCAAGTCACTCCTTAATCCCTTTTTCTGGTAAGCTAAGGAGGCTAAGTTTCAAGTCTCCCACTGCAACATTTATTCCATCTCTCATCTGCCACATCTACCCCTCTCAGCCCCCTTCATAAAACAACTAGAGGGTGGTTCGAGTATAGGTCTCCATGATAGGACAGGCAGGAGGGAAGTTTGTAATACTCCTTTTTGCTTAAAGCATACTGGCATGAGTTTATTTCTGTAATTCTATGCATTATGAGCCCTAAATCATTTTCAGAATCATTCTATAAGTATAGCCTGTATTCAGTGGTTCAAGATGCATCTTGTGTTTGGCCTTACTAATAGACAATAGCTCATGATTATCTACCATCCTACCAGACTTTGTAGTATCTGAAAATTTCATCTAAAAAGAAATACTCCCATTAAAAAATTTACCACTTAACCTTTTACAGCTACTAGTATCTACCAATTAGTCAGACATGCTTCAATGATATGCAACTGCATTGATATCCAGAACATAGAGTCTGATCAAGCAAGATGCCTAAAATATATGCACACAGATTATATTGATCAAGCTGCAAAATTTCTCATCAACTAAGGAAAAAAAAACTAAAGGGAAAAAAAGACAATTCTGATAAATTACTACTCCCCACAAAATTCACACCTGCCAGCAGGTACTAAATAACAAGCCTGTCCTGTGGTTTGTTTGATGTTCCCCCACCAACAGAATTCCTAAGTTTACCGAGCCTAAAGCTACATCTCCCTTGCTTTATTGTGGCTCCTCACGCACTTCCAAGCATCTGCTGTATCAATTACAAAACAAATCGTTGCATTTGTTTAAAATTAAAGCAGGTGGCCTGAGTTCTCTTCAGTATTTCATTTGGGTCTCACTCATTTAAGCACAAATTATCCAAACCTACTAACTTCTAAACACTTATTCAAAATAAACAGTACATAACACAACATCTATTAAAAAAATATGGTATGTAGGACTACATTTATAATACTGTCCCAAGTTACAAATAGATTGGGAAGGTATCTCATGACTTTCTCAAGTTGCAATATCAGCCTTCCTTTTCTTCTTAACACAGACCTGTAACATCCTGGTAGCAGTTCCAACTCCCCTGATCATTCCTACCTATTTTACCTCTCTCTAATGTTACTGATGTTTCTTCTGTTCCAAAGGCACAAAAAAGGATATTATTCTTATCTCTACCAGTCACAGATTATCTCCTGGCTATCTTTATCTATTTACTTTCTCAAGCTTTTTTTTTTCGTCATATATATGAAAAGTCAGTGTGGCATTTGAACACCTCATCTTCTCCCCACCTTCACTTTTTTTTCTTAAAAAAGAAATGTATTTCTCCATATTAAATTGTTTTGTGAATACTTTTCTACACAGGTCCCTTTGCATAAATTTTTATCTGCTTTCAGAAAACAGGCTTCTGAATTCCTTTGTATATACATTAAACTATTAGGAACCTCCCCATGCCTACAATTAATTAAATCAAGATTAACCTGAAAGCAGCCTCCAACTTCCTCTTGCAGAATTCATCTTATGCTATGGTTCAAAACAGTGCCCTCTCATTTGGGGTAAAATACCTTGTGTATCAGAAATAAATGAATAAATAGTAATTAAAAAAAATCATACAACTCTAATTTTAAGAGGGACCAGTGATGTTTTACAGCTGTCCAAGTGTCACTGCCAGCCTACATCACCTAAACTGGAGTCCACTCCCCTTTAAGCTCTCCAGTGTAAGTTACAGGCATTCATTAACACCCCTTCTTTGTCAGTGTTCAAGATCTCCTTCTTAATACAACCCCAGTGTAATCTCCTCTCCTCCTTCCTCCCCAGCTTAGGATTTCAGTGAAGTTAAATGTCTGACCACATTGCCTCCACATTCCTCAACAGTCTCAACTCAGCTAGAAATAGCTAGAACAAGAGACATACCAAGAACATACCATGTCAAGAAGTATCATGCCATACACAACATAGACATAAACCATTCCTTTACTAGATTAAACTCAGCCTTCTGAGAATGTATGCAGTAACACCAAAGTAAACAGAGCCAATTCCAATTGGTGAGTTAAAACACCCCCAAAACCAAAAAACTGGAAAACAAACAAACAAACAAAAAAAACCACCACACACAGAAGTGACTTCCTATGTAACTGATTCAATACCACTATTAACCTCTTTCATAAGTATGTCAAGCTGCACCTGAAAAGCAGTTGTTACTTCTGTCCCATTCTCTAGTAAGAGTTGTCCAGAACCCTCCTGCTCTACTAACAACAGCACAGCCAGACAGCAAAGCTGAGCTGCTATGCTTAGCATGGTAATCACTTTGATGGCAATCCAAGACCTGTTTTGTCGCTATACCTTCCGTAACTATCATTTATATTTTTCTCCTATCATGCTCTTTGACACACTGAGCTAAAAAGAAGGCAGGTACATAACATTGCAGCTACTCTTTGTAATCAGTAATCTTTGTAATCAGGTTTGGCCTCTGATTAAGGGGATGAATGGAATATAAATTAGAAACATGATAAAAGCTAACCTACATTTTTCAAGTACCTAACATTTGTAAAAATACAGACAGTAATCAGCAGACTTTTTTGGGGGAAAAAAAAAGGTAAAGTACAATTCAGGCTAAGAAGCAAATTCAGCTCTCATTTTTTAAAAAGTGTTAATAACTGCAACAAGTTTCTTCTGTCCCTTACAGAGCCTCCCCAAAAACCTCCTGACTGTGCAGAGCTGTGGGAGATCAGCCTTTCTGGGTTGCTGTTTGCCACTGCAGGCACTCCTCTTTCCTAGTCTGAATCCTCAGCATGACAGATGAGGCAGAAAACTATGTATCCCAACTTGGACTAGTGCTCCAGTACTGCATGGAGACCCTTCCCTAATACTTCAAAGACCAATGCTCAAACCCTCTCACAGTGCATTCAGCTGAGAAAAAAAGAAACAAGATGGTTTGCTTCTCTTTGGCAAATTGCTTGCAAAACACATTCAATAATTCTGAGTTTGCCTGTTACTTTTTTCTTTTTTTTTGTTTCCCCACTCCACAACCATCTCCCCCTAAAAAAAAAAAAAAAGATAATCATAGAAGCCAAAGCTATTGTCTAGATGTTAGATAAATGTTGGTCCAGCTGTACTAGCTTGTCCTAGCTAAATTTCCTCTCAATTCCTGCCCATAATTTCATCTCTCCAGTTCCTGTCCTCTACTTCTGACTTCTACTCCAGTATGAGCACAACACTGAATTTAGCACACTTCTATGAAGAAAGTCCCCATGATAAGCTTCTTCAGAAAGAGAAATTTCTTCTTTTGTTTTAAGTCTTTTAAAAGCCTTAAATTTATTTTCTATGGAGAAAAACAAAAGCAGTAAGGCTGCCCACCGCTGCATTTTTAGCATTAACAGGAACAAGAACAAAGCAACACAGATCATACCAAGTAGTCACCAGAAGCAGCACTGGCTGTATCTGCTGTTATAAACTGTTCCTGATAGTCTGATATTCCTCAGTATTGACAAATTTCTACCACGGCCAAGAAATCCATGGTTCCCAACTGCACAAGAAAAGCAGTCAACAAAAGGATACAGAATAATAAACAATTATTATAATCTAATAAATACGGTAATACCTCTAATTGCTGAGAATCCAATAAATTAGGAGGGAGATATTTTTGGATGATAATCAGTTACAAATTAAAAGCAGGGACATGAAGATAGGGAAGCTCAGCTGCAGTAAAGTATGTCTCCACTGAACTTACATTTATGAGCCTTCAGGCCTTCAAATGACACCGGTCCATACTCATAGTACTCATACTCCCAGGTGTAATCAGAGTTAGACAAGGCCTGCTGGGACGTCCTGTTAGAAATCAGCCTCAGGGCAGACATCTTGCACCTCAGTAAATATACGCCTGTGGATATGAAACATGTTAATAGACACTACATACTTCTAGCACATCTTTTGATTTTATAAAGAATCCTTTCTTATTTACAGGATCTCTTCCTCATCACTGTTCCCAAAGGCAGCCATTCACGCTTACAAAGGCTCTCTCTCACCTGTTCCTTCAAAATCCAGTATCACTGTCTCATCAGACAAGGCTATCACATCCCCTCCCAGTCCTCCTCCAGTCTTCACTGGCCAACCACCAGTCAACACAGAGCTTCTTTTCCATGGAAAGAAAGAACCTATGTTCACCTCCAGAGAGGCCTGTAAGTGTACAAAGTATCAAAACCAGGCTGCTCAGACTGAATATAGCTTTCATAGTGTAAAAATAGTCCATACCAAAGACTACCAGCCTCAGCATCTTAGGATGAATGCTGCCATAAAAATCTGGGTGGAGAACTGGCCAGACTACCAGGCTCAAAGGGTTATATCATCCATACAAAGTCCAGCTGGCAGCTGGTTGTCAGTGGTACCCCTCAGGGACTGATACAATGGAGTGCAGCTGTAGCAAGTTCATTGATTACGTTGGGGACAGTCAAGAGGCTGGAGGGCAGACTGCTACTCAGAAGGACCAGGACAAGCTGGAGAAAGGGAGTGACAAGAACATCATGAGGATCACCACAGCAAATGCAAAGTCCTGCATCTGGGAGGGAATAACCCCATGCAGTAGTACAGGCTGGGGGTTGACTGCTGGGCAGCAGCTCCATGGAGAAGGACCTGCGATGGACAAGCTGAACATGAGTCAGCAATATGCCTTGTGGCAAAGGCAGCCAAGTATGTCCTGGGCTGAATTAACAAGAGTGTAGCCAGTAGGTCAAGAGTTACTATCCCCAATAGTAGAAAGACACAGACACACTGGGGCAAGTCAGTGGAAGGCCACCAAGATGTTCAGGGAGCTGAAGCACAGGATGCATGAGAGGCTAAGGGAACTGGGTTTGTTCAGCGTGGAGAATGCTCTGGGGAAACCTTAGTGCTGTCTACAGTTACAGTCAGAGGGTGCAGAGATGACAGAGCCAGACTCTTCTCAGAGGTGCAGAGTAAGAGGACAAGAAGCAATGGACACAAATTGGGAAACAGGAAGTTTAAATTAGACCCAAGGAAAAAATTACCTGATCTAGTTGAACATGGTTTGAGCAGGAGGTTGGACCAGATGACCACCAGAGGTCCCTTCCAACCTAAATTTCTCTGTGCTAATGAACAGCTTCGATATACCACTACAGAAGGAAAACAAAACAGGAGTGATTTTCCCCACAGATTAACAAAAACTGCAATGCAACATGAAGCATCATTAAATTGTCTGGATAGATATTTCTGTCATTACCACAACACCACACTAGGGATTTCCATTTTGCAGAGTAATTTTTTCAGAATATTCGACAGTTTATGCTAGGCACACCAAAAGACAGCACGTCTCTGCACAAAACATCTGCTGCAGCAGCTGGAGTCAGGACATCCAACTTAAAATATATTACAAAATACTTTTTGTAAGAGCAAATAGAGCTTTGGGTAATTTTGCATTCAATTAAAAGTCAGCAGAGTGAAGACTTCATGCAGTTCCTGAAACAACTGCTATCAGTTGTTCCGTGGACAATGAAACTTCTCAGAGCACAAAGTCAAATCCAGATAAACTTTCTTGAAAAGAAGGGCCCCTAAATAGCCACGTCACTCAAAATAACTGAAACTTCAGTCCTTTCTAAAGATAATCAGATTGATTAAGGCTGTGCAAGTAAAGCACGTTGTTCAAGTGCTGGGAGGGACATGCATAAAGAGCAAGAATCAGGCACAAAATGAGGAACACAAATTAACCCAGGGAATATGAACAGCATTTCAAATTTGCAAAAAAGTTCTTTCTGCAACTATTTCACCATAAGCAAATGCTGGCAGGAATGCCTCAAAACAACTTTAAGTAAACAGTGAAGTACACCTGAAAAAGTAACCTTCATACCCAGTTACAGTTCTCAGAACCTAGAACACATACCAAAACTTGACTGGCAAGCGAGAAATCCTTTAAAACAAGAAATGGATCTATTTTTCAACTCAAACCAGCTTAGTTTTCACAACAAGCAACTTGCCAACCGGGCAGGGAGAAGTGACCAACCCCATTCTTGGGTAAGGATAAGGAGCTTCACATTACCCTCACCCTCCTTTGGCCACTCAGAAAGCTTCCAGTGAGAATAAATAGCCTGAAGCACAGAGGAGAAAGTAAAAAGACAGCTGTAATGGACAACCCAGTTCATGGCTGAGGGTGTTTCCCATCCTCTACTTCCAACCCTTTAAGGACATGACAGAGAGAGGCAAGTCTAACTTTAAGTACCTGTGTTAACAGTAAAGTTCCTCCTTTGCTTTCCCAGTAACTAGAAAACCTTATTATTTCCTGGAATCAGAGACAATGTCTAATTAAGCTTTAGACAGTTTTTCTTTTTTTTAATCAACTAAAGCAACTGCTGCCTCTGGGAAAAGCAAACAGCGCACAGAAAAACCTAAGATTCCTGTCCTAGTTTGCTCCCACCTCAGCTCTGTCAGTTGCCTCTTACAAGATTTTGTGTTTCATTTTGTGACTGGGCCCTAAGAGACTACCTGGTGCTGCACAGGCTTCCCACTATCTTTTTTCGCCCCGTCTCCTCAATGTTTGGTTGATGATGTGTCTCTTGACAATTTTACTAGTAAATTCCTGTTTAAGGGCTGCTTTTCTCTCATAGCCTTCCAGAGGAGTCTTTCATTTAAATATTTCCACTATGGCATCACCAATGTTCATCATCACCTCCTTGCTTTTAGTATTATATAAAGAGCTGAACAGGAATTTGCAGGCAGAAAACATCAGAATATGGTATATGAACAGTCCAAAAAGTGTTTCTTCTTCCACCTCAAGTGCAGGCAGATGGGATTAATTGGGCCACCTGCAGATCTCTCTCCCAATCTAGTCACTAATGTCCATTTATGATTTATGGGGAGAACAGCCACTTCTAGGATACAAAGAATCTGTCCTGGTTTAGTCTTAGGTTAGGACTAGAAGCTCCAGTGTTTCACCACTAACAAGCATTTCTAGACTTACTTTCCCTGTAGACAAGCCACTATCAGAGGGAGAGGTGCTAACTGAAACCTGGGTCACCAGCTCCCAAGCTAACCTGTGCATCAGGCTTTGTGGGACATAAAATATGCCTCTGAATCATCCAGTACAGCTAAGCATACGCATTGTCTCAAACTAGCTTACAGTTCACTTGTAAGCTTTGTCTGTCCAAATGTCTCCAAAACCTCAGCCTGAAACATGCTAAACCAAATATTTTATTCTACTTAAAAAGCCAGCCTAGCATGATGAACAAGGAGGACCAGCCCAGCAAAAGCACTGAATATTAAGACCTTGCATCTCCTGAGGAAGAGCAAAGCAGGGTGAGCTGGCACAGTAGCAGCATGACAGGTCCATTTGCCAGGCTGCAGCAGGTCATGGAAGGACTGCAGGTTCCAGATAAGGGGTTCAGGGAAGGAATTCCCCCAGGGAGACACACTCAAGTGCTCTTTCTGCCAGGAATGGACAGCAGTGATTCATCCCACATGCTCTGAGGCATGACAGGAAGCTCTTCTAATTGACCTTGCTGAGGGCTTCTTTGGGGAGCACAGGAGTTTAAGGCAAACATGAAAGCCTCTCTGTTGACTTTAATGTGTATAGATGCAGACAGCCTTTCCTCACTCTGGCTCATTTACTTCAGGAGGAAGTAAGTGAGCAACAAAGTGCTTCCCTTTGATCAGTCAAGATACCCGAAAGCAGGGCTGTGTTCAGTGGTGCCAACCGGGAGACTGAGGCAGGTCAGTTTCTCAGAAACTAAAAAAGGCAAGTGCTCACAGCCTTCTTGTGGAGCCTTGGGTTGCTCTCTGCAGATAAAGGATGTCAACGGGTACCCAGACACTCCCCATGGAGACACAACGCAACTGCAACTCCTGGAGCTTAATGAGAACTCATCTGTAACCCGTGTGAAAGTCTGTAAGGTCACAGCTTGCCTGCCAGTTTGACCATTGGGCTATATTTGCACAAAATCTGCATCTTTGAACTGCAGCATCGGACACTCCTGCAGTTGGACTATTTGCTTCCATCTGGACATCACTGGCACATTGCACAAAGTCACAGCCACTTACCTTTCAAAATAAGTCACTGTAAAGGCAAAGCTGCACACACACCTGTGCTGGTTTTGGCTGGGATAGAGGTATTTCCTTCATAGCAGCTAGTATGGTGCTGTGTTTGGGATTTGTGCTGAAAACAGTGTTGATAATACAGAGATGTTTCCCTTATTGCTGAGCAGTGCTTACAGAGAGACAAGACTTTTCCGCTTCTCACACCACCCCACCAGTGACTGGGCTGAAGATGCACAAAAAAAATTGAGAGAAGACACAGCTGGGACAGCTGACCCCAACTGACCAAAGGATATTCCATACTATATGATGTCATGGTCAGCATATAAAGCTGGGGGAAGAAGGAGGAATTGGTGGTGGGGGG
>JANZLQ010000013.1:10011710-10022512 GCA_026212715.1 Elanus axillaris | reverse complement strand
CTTTTTTCCCTTCTTAAATATGTTATGACAGAGGTGCTACCACCATTGCTGATGGGCTCAGCCTTGGCCAGCGGTGGATCTGTCTTGGGGCCGGCTCGCATTGGCTCTGTCGGACATGGGGGAAGCTTCCAGCAGCTTTTCACAGAAGCCACCCCCGTAACACCCTCCCCCACTACCAAAACCTGCCACAGAAACCCAATACAGTAATATACTTTGTTCATATCTTGTAGCCATATCACTTTCACAAATGATAACTTTAAGATGGAATTAATATTAAGGTGAGGTTGCAGAAAAACTATGGGGAACCTCTGTGTTAAGCAAGTGAACTAGCTTCTGAGCGAGCCTCCTTGCCCACAGCAAGAATCCACCTTCCTCCACTGAGCATCTTTCAGTGCTTTACGCTCAACTACTCAAAATGCTGTCTCATTTCCAGTTGGAGTTTAAAGGTCTTAGTACCATTTCTATGTTAAAAAGCAAGTTGTTTCCTGGTATATCCTTATGCTAATTGTGTAATTATAATTAACATTCTTTGGATAAGGTTCATAGTCTTGAACACTCCATCCCTTGGAGTGATTTTTTTTTTCCCTTTTGGTAACCCATTTCAATTTTTCAATAAAGATAGATCAGAACGTAGGCATTATTCCAGCATCAGCCACGAGAGGTAGATATCACCTCTCTACTGATCCTGAGTATTCCTCTTTTAAGTAAGGCATAGAGCTGATGTAACTCCTTCATAACAGCAGTTCTGTCCTTTACTGACAGTTTTGTCCTCTAAAACTTCTTCAGAATCACAAATTTCTACCATATAATTTTTTTTCTTTATGCGTGACCTCCATTCTGTGTTCCTCTCTCTGTGGACTGAATGTTCTGAAGTGCCTTTTAATAAAAAAAAAAAAAAATCCAAGTAAGCTCATGTCTATGCCAACTTGCCACTGATAGCTGTTTAAAATCTGAGCCAGCGCTGACACTATCTGATATGTGCTTATTGGCATTTTAATGCGATTAATTTTCTTATCTGAACACAGTGCAGGTATTACATGTAACTTGCAGTTATTTTTATGAGCCAGACTTGTAATCTAATTTAAAAACTGATTTATAATTGTTAGATATACCCTAATTCCCTTAAAAATACTAAGTGATACTTAGGCTTCAAATAAACCCATGCCCCTTTTTACTGTCAGTGGTTAAAACAAACAGCTCGCTTGACAGCCAGCAAATACAATGATCAGATTCGTGGACAATTGTCCCACTGCCCAACACTTGGACTTACCTCTCAGTCAATTTTAACTTCTGAAAAGAATGAATAAATTGCCCACCGTACTTGCAGTCCATGCTTTCGTTTATTAGATTAATCCTCTGCCAGTCTTTACGCTCTTTTGCCCACCTGTGGCAAGCGATCTGGATTGTGCCTATACAGATCCTCTCATCTAGTCCTTTTTTTAATGTGTTAGCACAGCATCCCTTTTTCTTGGTATTTTGATCACAGAATAAAATCTTTTCAACTATCATGTTTCACCCTAATTTATGGAGCACCTTTTCTTGTTCCTGGAACAGCTCCTGTTTCTGGAGGAGTTGAGGGGAAAAGAAACCCTCAGAGGTTTCAAGTTCATTCTTGTATGCAAAGCAAGGAGAGAGGGACGGGCAGACTTCATTCCAATAAATTCCAGGTATTGTTTTCTAAAATATTATGTTGGATATGAAGCAGCTTTATTCCAAAAAAACTACTCATGAATCAGAGGCATTACATCCTAGGGTTTTTTTACAGATTATGATTCTGTTGTACTCTAGCAAAATAATCTGCAGTGCCTGCCAAGCCCAGCATTAGTAAGTAACAACACAGAAATTTGCTCCATGTCACTGAAATTTGGTAAGCTACAGCATGTAGTTCAAAGCCTTATCTGAAAGCCGTGTTCACCCTCTGTATTTGATAAGCCATGGCAACTGGTGGAAAGCACTGCTCTAAGCAATAGCTCTTCCAGGTTCCATATACTTTATTGTATAGACTGAGAAACAGGTAAACCTAATTTGCTTTTACTGCATGGATTCTGCTGTGCTGTGCAAAGGAGCAGTTCTGCAGTGGAAGCCAAGGCAGTTGTGTCTTTCCAGGGGCTCTGTACTGAAAGAGAAGGAGGGACCCTCAGTTCAGTTCTGCCTTCAGACATGGGGCTCACAGGTGCTCACAGACCCTTGCACTGAAATTCAAGTATCTCTGAAGTTGTTTGTAAGGAACTTGCTGCTCTGAGGCTGGAGGAAAGGAAATCTTTCCACTGGAAGTATGCCCAGACTTCCCAGCAAGGGCAGCTCTCTGCATCTCTTCCATTCTCTATACATAGATCCATATTCTTCCCTAGGCAGGGATGACCTGCCTAGCATATTAATATTGACATGCCTTGCAGGTATTGACACAGAAGTTCAGATTGTCATGGGCTTTACTTCACCCACTGCCCTGTGCAGTCCATGTTCTCCCTCTTGTAGCTCAAGTCGTAGCTCAGGTGGGCCTGAGAGTGGTGCATTCTCTCCTGCGGGGCATAAATGGGTATGTGCTCAGGCAGGTGGAGACTGCAAAGGCAGGAAAATAATTCCTCATTCCCTTATACAGGAAAGAGATGATGTTCACGTATTCATTCTCTCATCCTAT
This sequence comes from Elanus axillaris, assembly GCA_026212715.1. NCBI lineage: Eukaryota > Metazoa > Chordata > Aves > Accipitriformes > Accipitridae > Elanus > Elanus axillaris. Next base: position 10,019,874 of record JANZLQ010000013.1, on the reverse strand, counting down.
ACAAAGACTGTCACCTTAAGCTCAACCCTTAAAGCTGGTTGTGAAGCTTCAGTTTAGCCTAGAATTTGTAGTATTTTCCTTCCTGCTGGCTCCTCCTTAGAAGAGGAGAGCAGGTAACCTACACTGGGTATCACTCTCTGCCAGAAATGTGTTTGCTTTTAGAAGATTCACAGCCACTTGTTCACTGCTGTACAGAGGATCTTGATCAACCAGGTCTGCACCTCTTGAGAAACAGCGTCATTGAACCACAACGGAACTCACGATAAAAAATTATCACAATACTTTATGAGGCATCGTTATTGTTTGCTGTGAGAGACAATTTCTTTTATTAGATAAATCAATATAACCAGACAGGCAAACTAACATGCACACAGCCCTTCTTCTGGTCTGAAGGAGAAGCTACGTCCTCAAAGCTAAGTACAATTTGAATGAGGTTTTAACTTAATTTATGTTAATTTATTAAATGGTTTGAAGGAAAAGGTGGGTGATACCTGTAAAGAGATGGATACTAGAAAGACATAAGACTGTAAGGTTGGTAGCTGCAAAAAAAGAGAGTGAAGTCGTTTACTCCTTACAGAGTAGATCTCTAAGGGGTAAACCAAGGGTGGGAAAGTAGGCAGAAGCACTATATATCACAAACCCAGCTTTCTTTTCAGTCTGTGGTTTTCAGTATGCAGTACAGTTTAGAACTATACTTTCCAGACTCTTCTGATTAAGGTAAATACCTTGAGGGTCATGACAGAGATGAAGGAGCACTTCTCTGAAAATGTTGACAGTATGACAGTTTGGAGGTGTTTGTTCTGTGCTGATTGCACAGCAGCAATTTGGTTTCTTCAAAATTCATAGGCCAACACACCCATTTCTACAAAAACAGCAACTGTCCAACATAAGCCGTACAGATACTGAACGGTGTCTGTAACAACAACATTCATTTAAGAAGGATGTTCCTCTAGGTTAACAAGTCAAGTTTTTGGGGAGCCCCTTAAATAGAGCCTACTATGTTACAAAACCCTGTTTATGATACATGTGCAGTTGTCACATAGCACCCATATTGATGCATGTATGGAAGAAATATGCAATCAAAAGTGAATCACCACCTGTAGTGAAAGAAAAGATCCTTGAAGGAATTGCCTCCTTTCCTCAAGGTGACCAATAGAGACTCCTAAAATTTTAACAGTTTCCATTTCTGTTAGGTACTTAAAATACCAAACATAACTTTAGAAGTCATGTCTCATTTAAATGCCAATGAAAATTTTGCTCTTTAATGGGTTTGCTGTTGTAAAAAAAAATCATTTTCAAATCTCAGTTGGTATAATACCACAGCTTACTGAAGTCTGCATGTAACAACATACTGGCTTTTAGCCATTTTCAGCTTTCAAAAGTTTGTTTTGATAAAACTACATATACTTCCACTATGATAGGGTTATTTAGCCTCCAATCTTTGTGAGTCATGTTTCTTCAAAGAAATAATCTTTCTGCTTGGACTAGGATAGAACTCAAAAATACCTATTAATATTTAAGTAAGTGCTATTTAAATAGCAAAGTACCTTTCATCTGGAGACCTTGGACTTTTGGCCAGCTTCAAATCTGACTTTTGAGTTCAGCAGAGTACGTTTAAGATTCCTACTGTATCAGAGAAAACAACACACTGTTTTATCTTCTGCATGATGAGAACTAATGTGGTCCAGAGACCAAACAATCTCAGCAGGTTGAAAGCATGGAGAACAAGGATGATCAATACAGGAATCCTGATGGCCAGCAGAAAGATGGGAGGTCAGAACTTTTTACCAGCAACTAAGTGAGGAGTATTCATTCCTGCTCATTTGAATGAGGCTACCCCCACATAGAAGGCTTGCTAGTAAATCAAAAAGGTTGAACTTGCTAACCTGCAGGCCTTTCTTCACTGAGGGTCTGTCAATTGGATCATCCAACAGTTCAAAAAATATTTCACAGTATGGAAAATTTTGCTCTGCAGCATTGAAAAACCTCAATAGCTAGCATGCAGCCTTACTTTAGTGAAAGTCCCTTGTGTCAGAGGCTATACAAGTATGGAATTTAGAAGTCTGTACTTAATAAGGAGTTTTTGTATCCATCCAAGATCTTTCTTTGGTAGGGAAAAAACACCTCTCTTCGGCTTACTTAGGTCAAAAACTGAGTCCAGTGACTCTGCTGGACCTAATACAAGCAACACTTGTTTCAAAGTCAACCACATTCCTGGTATCGTCACTGGCAATTTGTACTCAGATGGAACTTAATGGGACAGAAGAGCAAGGGACAGAGATGTGCACCACCAGGTTCAAGCACCATTCAGCCCTCTGTGTACTCTGGACAAACATGTGCATGACCGTTCCCAAGAAAGAGTAAAACAAAAACTACTGCCACAAGAACATACTATAGTCAAGCATATGGTTTAGAAAGCTAAGCTAAAAGTTGAACACCAGGTATGTTTAAACTGTCAAATACAAAAAAGCCCTCCAGTGACAACAGGCCTGATATGCTAGTTTTCGTGCTAGGGTGGTCCTTGAGAAAGGAGTGAAGTTCAAACAGCTCAACAATATAAATAGGCAGCTTTATGGAATCATACTATACACCTCATAACAAAACTAACAGGCCTTATCTGTATTCATCAAAAGAAAATAAGATTTTAGTATTTAAAAAGAACATAAAAGTCATAAATTAGTATCAGCTTGATAGGGATATAACTGTGAAACAATTCACAGTACTGGTTTTATGATTAGTGTGGGTGGAAGTGATACATCTGAAGTCTCCTCATGAGAGACACAATTAATGCTGAGGTGCTTCTCTCTAGCAAGACTTGATTATTAACTTCTTGCCACTTCTGCATATCTTCAAGGAGAATAGTTTTTGGATTACATGGGAGGGAATGAAAACAAAACTGATAACATCCCTACATCTTTCTTATAAATCAAGTTCCTGGTAATCAAGTTATCATCTTTTAATAATGATAATGAATTTAATTATGAAAATGAAAAGTGACCGATGTCCTCTGAGCTTGTAGAGTGCAACATCCAGAAAAAAAGCTTGACATAGAAGAAAAGAGATCTAAGGAGCTCCAAATAAAGTTGAAGAACATCAGGTCTTCATTTCCTTTTTTTTTTACCATAGGCCTTGGCAGTAACTCCAGATACTGAAGTTTCATTGTAGGAAGCATAGTACAAGTCCATATAATGGGGGAGGCCCTGTCCTGAAGCATGTAGAGGTTAAATGGGAGAGGGAGGATGTTATAGCAAGATGCCCAAAGAGAGAACTGAGAAGCCCAAAGTAGAAAAACATAGTCACACTTTGTGTCCAGAAAAGACACCCCAGATATCAGTCCCAAGGGGGAAGTATAATAATGCACTAGAAAGTCTGTTCCCAAATCTTACCTTGTAAGTATGATTAAATCCTCCATTGTTAGCAGTGAGAAAATAAACACTGTTGAATTGCTGATGGATGTATCCTGTCACTGCGCTACATTGATTGGTTTCATTTGGAACCAAATATTTCTCTGACTTTCCAGGAGAAAAACCAAGTCAGATATCAAAATACAATATATTTAAACTTCATTTTCTTACCATCTTTACAGAAGCAACAAGGGCACAAAAGCAAGGTACATTGGGCTTGAAGATAAGGCTGGAGATACCAGCACAACCCCATGGTTAAGGAAACCTCTCTTGGATTTTGGGGGCAGATAGGTCATCCTTCCTTTCTCTCATCTAAATGATGACACACAAAGCTGCCTTTGCTGCAAGCCAAGCCTGATGTTTCAGTAAGCCTGACTACCTCAAACCTGAGAACACCGACCTCTACGCTCCCAAGTCTGAAGCATAGCCTCAAGCTCACTTCGGAGTTTCTTTGGACCATGAAAGCTTTGTCTAGCCTATCAAATGCTCACTTGAAATTTCACTGCCAACATGTGTGGGTTAGCCCCGTGGGAGAGACTGAAAGAGTTAATGTCTCAAACACTGTGGTGGGGCAACTTCTGCTTGAAGACAAACCCTGCACAGCAAGGAACCGAGGAGAAAAGCCCATCAGCAACAGGACATCAGCAACAGGAGGGGGAGGGCGTGCTGGAGGGTGCACAGCTCCCTGGTCTGATAAGCTGTTCTGATACAGAGATCAAACAGTGGCCATGTCTGCAGGGAAGAAGTTACTTCACAAATGACCCCCAAGCCCAAAGGCTCACAAACTGCTCATTAACCTGACAGAGTTTGGGTGCCCACCTGAAGGAGGGGCAAGGATGGTCCAAGGACACAAACTGAAGCCCCAGGTGAACTGGGCCCCTCGGCTGACTGGACCCCTCAGCTGACTGAACCAACACTGGACCCAGGACCAGTGAAATCTTTCTCTCTTCCTTTCTCTCTCTCTCTGTCTTCTTCTCTCTCCTTTTCCACAATCCCTACACCTCATCCCTTTCAAGACATAAACCGTTGACCAAGTCTGAGACTGAGTGGATCCAAGCTGCCCCTAGGCCCTTTTCTGAGGAGGAGTCTAGAAAGCAAGGGCTCTGAACCTTGTGACTCAATGGGAGGGATCTCCTCCTTCCCTGAACTGATGATGTATATAGTTACCCTGGTTTACAGAAGTAGTCTTATGCCAGTTCCTGTTGTGAGAAACCCTGCCACCTACTACCACGCCTCCCCAGTTCAGTTTGCTTCTGTCAGGAATAAAATATTTAACTGATCGTTTTGTGTTGTTTCACCTTAACTTAGCCCGAGGGAATTTCTAATTAAACATGACTCCGTGGTCTGTCCAGTCTCAGCTGCGACATTTTTTTCCAGGCTGGGTGGTGACACCCTGGTAGGCAGCCAAGTCCCACACAGCCACTGGTTCCCACCTCCTCAGTGGGACTGGGGAGAGAATGGAAGGGTAAAAGTGAGAAAACCCATGGGTTGAGATAAAGACAGTTTAACAGGGAGAGGAAATGTTGTGAACACAAGTGAGGCAAAATAAAGAATTCAGTCACTACTTCCCATCAGCGGGCAGATGTTTAGCCATTTCCAAAAAAGTAGAGCTTTATCCCATGTAATGGTTACTTGGGAAGGCAAACAACATAACTGAATGTTTCCCCCTTCCTCCTTCTTTCCCCAGCTTTTACTGCTGTGTGTGACATCATGTGAGTTGGAACATCCCTCGGGTCAGTCGGGGTCGGCTGTCCCGGCTGTGTCCCCTCCAGCTCCTTGTGCCCCCCCGGCCTCCTCGCTGGTGGGGTGGGGTGAGGAGCAGAACAGCCCTTGGCTCTGGCTGAGCCCTGCTCAGCAGGAACCAAAACGTCCCTGGGTTACCAACCCTGTTTCCAGCACAAATCTCAACCACAGCCCCATACTAGCTACTATGAAGAAAATTTACTCTATCCCAGCCAAAACCAGTATGCATAGAGAGAAGATCAGGCCAGTTAAGTGCATGTCCACAAGCTTTTTGCATGCAAAAAAAGACTGTATTCTGCCTGTTCACTAAGTCAACCAGAAGTTATTTGGCCATGATAGTATTATCCATGAACATAAGCTAGTATCTCTTAGGAATTACATAGATATAGCTTAAGTGAGTAGTTTGCATGCTGTCTGCAGGATAATGTATTTATCAGTAAGAAGATACAGATGAAGCTTTGTGCGTTGCATGGCAAAAGCAGAGACTTTTCACAGTTCTTAAGATGTCTCTAGGCATCGTCTGTATTCAGTAAGGGTTCAGCCAGTTACAGAATCCACCAAAATGCTCTTGCACCAAGATGTGATTGGAACTTATTTTCCTTACTTGAGATACATATATATCTTTTGAAATATATGTACATCTTTGAGAAAAGTCTTTTCAAACCTTGCATTTGGTATCAGAAAAGAAACAAATGTGGCAGCTGAACTAGCCACCACAGTCACAGCTAGTCCTGAAAATTGTGAGAGTGGTGGCACAAAGTCTGTTTCTTGGCTGAGAAGCTGATTTGAAGGTTTCCAACACTGATGGATGATACAAGGAAGAATTTATGTCATGAAAACTATTCATAAGCAAAATACTGGACAACAGCCAAGAAAGATGGAGAAAATACTGCTAAAGCTGGGAAATACAATGTGTACTAAGTATTAAATAGTAGAGTGAAGGGAGCAAGTGAGTCAGATGATAAACAAGGGGTGGAGGTGGAGCCCTAAATAAATTTAATCAGACAGTAAAAATAATGACAAGTTTTGAAGAGGAAAAGAGTGAAAGGAAAATGCCAAGAGGCTGGAAAAGAAATAAAGTTGCAGAGAGAGCAATGGATTAAAATTGCCTTAATTTAAAAATTAAACCCTGGGGGAAAATTTGTCATTGGACTGGAGAAAAGAGATAAAGAGCTCTCTATCCTCCTTCATTCAGCATTCAATTTGGGCAAGTCATTCAAAGCACAGGAGCAAATTATTTGTAGCCACAATGCGTATAGTTATTTGAGCTTCATACTAAAGTTTTCTGTGGCTGTTTCCCACTGCCACAGCACTGGAGCAGATGGTGTGGAGCTGAGGCACAGATTTGAAGGGTCTTGCCCAAGCAGTCCATGGCTAAACCAGGAGCCAAAACCAGCTGGTACTTGAGAAACCGTGAGCTGAAGCCAGCTGGTACTTGAGACCATCCTTTCTTGCTCCTGCATGACTCTGGCCTACATATTGGCATGACTAGACTGGGCATCCCAAAGCAGCTAGCACTAGAAGACCAGGGCTTTGTAAGTCATTGTTTACAGCTGTGGATAGGACCCAGACCCATGCATATGTACCTAGATGCTCATGCCTGTTTATTTTCAGAAGCTCTATGACTTTCACCAAAGACAGCTGCTTAGTGTTAGCACTGGTAGGATCCACCCTGTAAGAGCTGATTGGCTTCAATGGCTTCAAAGATCTGCTATATATATGCTAAGGATTACTATAACATCCCAATGCTGTGGAGAATATATACTGTTAGGTGTGGAATGAGTTACCTCTGGGAGATGAAAATATTGCAGCCATGCTGGGGTGGCTCTGTGTTAGGAATAATGAACCTTAGTAAGAGACATAGCTAGAGAATCAGCTTCAGGGCCATGCAGACACAGCTTTGGGGATATCAGCTAGTGCTCTGTATATACACCAGCTCAGCTGGTGCTAGCTGAAACATGCTTAGTATGGGCAGCAGAGACATGATGATGATGGAGGGCTTGTAACTTGGGATCAACATTGTTAGCTTCTTTTTTCTTTTTACTTGTTTCAGTTCTTGTACAGGCATGTACAACCAGGCCTTCAGAAACTCACACAGCTTGATTTGAAGTGGAAGCTGTCTTTTCAATGCAGGAATGTTGTGTTGTGGGTTAACCCTGGTAAGCAGCTCAGCACCACACAACCGCTCAGCACCACACAACCGCTCACTCGCATACCCCTCTCACCCCCAGTGGGGCAGGGGAAGAGGAAAGGAAGAGTTAAAGCAATAAAACTTGTGGGTCAAGATAAAAATTGTTTAATATGTGAAGTGGAAGAAGAGAGAAAGAAAACAAACCAAAACAAGCAATGCAAATGCAGTCACTCACTACCTCCCACGGGTGGATCCATGCATAGCCATGAGCAAAAAAAAAAAGATGGCTCATCTCCCTAAACACCCTTCTGTCCATTTTGTTGCTGAGCATGCCGTTATATGGCATGGAATATCTCTGGTTAGTTCAGGTCATCTGACTGGTTGTGTCCCCTCCTCACCTCCAGTCTATTCACTGGGGGGGACAGGATACGCAGAGTGAGAAACCAAGGTGGCCTTGATGCTGTGAAAATACTGTTCAGCAATAGTTAAAATGTTATTGTGTTATCAACACTGTTTTGGTCACAAATCCAAACCAAAGCATCATATAAGCTGCTATGAAGAAAATTAAGTCAATTCCAGCCAGATCCAGTACACCATGTGAGAAGAATGTTACTTTGAGGGGTCTATGTTGGAAAGATGCTATTTAACGTTAGTCTTCCAGAAGAGCTCCCATGCTAGGTCTGTTCAGCTCACTGTGATCCATACTCTGTATCTCTAACCTCTGCTTCCCCATTGTGTCCTAACAAGAACAGAAGACAACAAAATTCTGAAGTAAATGTAAATGTAAAACTTATTTTTTGAAGCATAGATGTCCTGGTTTCAGCTGGGGTAGAGTTAAGTGTCTTCCTAGTAGCTGGTACAGTGCTGTGTTTTGAGTTCAGTATGA
>JANZLQ010000013.1:9955088-9994829 GCA_026212715.1 Elanus axillaris | reverse complement strand
CGACTGACCCGAGGGATATCCCAGACCAGAGGACGTCAGGCTCAGCGTATAGAGCTGGGGAAGAAGGAGGAAGGAAGGGGGGATGTTGGGAGTGACAGCGTTTGTCTTCCCAAGTCACCGTTGGGCGGGATGGAGCCCTGCTGTCCTGGAGATGGCTGAACTCCTGCCTGCCCGTGGGAAGCGGGGAAGGGATTCCTTGGTTTGGATTCCTTGGTTTGCTTTGCTCATGTGCACTGCTTTTGCTTTACCTGTTAAACTGTCTTTGTTGCAGCCCACGAGTTTTCTCATTTTTACCCCTCTGATTCTCTCCCACATCCCACTGGGAGGGAGGGAGCATCTGCATGGAGCTGAGTTGCCCGCTGGGGTTAAACCTGTTCAGAGCTTTGTAGTACAGATCTCCACAAATAATGCACTGCAAAAGTATAACTGACAACATTTAGACCCTTCTAGATGACAAAATGATGATACTACCACTGTCTCTTCTGAAATAAGTTGTGACCTATGAGCAATAACTGAAGACCAGATCCTTTTCTAAATTCAAGTCCAATAAATGAGAGGGCACTGAAGCGATGACAGCTCAGTTAAGCATAGCCAGTCACTGTCAGATACCGATTTAACCTTTTTAAAGGGTATTATTAAAACATTTTTCATGAATGCTGAAGTATTAATGCCACAACCGCAAGTCTGGCTTCTTCAGAGGAGGAAGTACCCATTCAACACAACAGGAGGATGTAAACAGTACTAGACGTCCTATGAAACAATACCTACAGATATTACTGACAACATCTAAAAGGGGGGTAGCTGCTTTGCTGCTTTTTTTTCCCGAACTGTTATTACACAGCATATTACTGCCTTGTGATCACATACTTTTAATAATGGAGTAAAAACCCCACTGATTCAAATAACCTCATTTAATACTACTGCAACGTGTCAAATATTTTTAGGTGCTTCTATGATCCTTACCCTAGTACCTGCAGGCCTCAAATTGTCATGTTTTTACCCTCAAAATGTCTCATAACAAGGGATGCCTGATACCAGTAAGGTCACACAAAGTTTTGTGGGAGACCAAGACTCTGTGCCTCTGTTCCAAGTTCTCAGCTGGTATACTAAGCTTGTGCAAACATTTCTGTCTAACATTATAAACTGAAAATACAAAATATTTATGAAAATGCAAAAAGTAATGTAATTTTTTATTATTATTTGATGCAAACTTTGTATTTTACCAAAGGTACTTTTATTCTTTGTTTACAAAGCCAAAAATGTATCTGGATCACTTGCAAGTCAAACAGAGATATCAGGTGAAAAAACCATTTTTCAATGACTGGTTACCTGAGTTACAGTGCAATATTTAATTTCAGACAGTATTGCTCTTAAGACTTTTTACAGTAAGAAACAATATGCTTTTTCAAGTCAAAACCTAGATCAGTGCTTGTCATAAATTTAAGAATTCTTGTGAACCAACAACATGAAATATCTTACATAATGTATACTATACATTTTTGCTTGCCTCTACAATAAATTAATACCCTGGATGACTTAAGTATTAGCAAAAATATTTACAAAACCAAGATAAAACACAGTATAAAATTTTTTCAAAGATATATTTCTTCTGAGAAACAGTTTGGTACCAAGTGTGAAATTTCAAGTCTTACAAAATTGCTTCTCACTTATGTAAATTCATGAAGGTAAATAAATAAGATTGAATTATACAAACAAACATTGATATCCTCAAATGGGTTTATGCAGTAAAAGCATGTATCTCTTCTTGGGAGTATCCAAGATCCTTCAGATATCTGAAAGTCAGAAATCAAGTTGATAATATTAATATTTAGAACCTGAAACCTACGACAGACACAGCTGAAGTACAACTTCAGAACCACTATCTTGTTTTTATTCAGACATGCACAATGAAGTTTACTTTTGCAAATATATTTAGAAAACAATTCATGCCCAGGAGCTTATACGTACTACATGATATTTTAGGATACTGAAAAAATTTCTAAAAATAAATACAGATATCATTTCAATTATCTCAGATTTCTCAACAGGTAGCATAATTATTGGCCAATTCCACCCTCCATTAGATCCATGCACCAGACTTTATGCACCAGTAGGGCTGCAGAAGTGCAAGTAATGTCCTTATTGGTTCATTATTTTGAAGCTGGGCAAGATAAAGTTAGAGGGCCTTTTATGTTTAAAAATATGGCATATAAAATAAGGCAAGTATTATGTACAGACAAATAAATGCATTAATTAAAAAAATCAACCCAAGTGTTTGTGATAGAATAACTGCTTTGAATTTTGCTTTTTATAACTTAATTTGTTAAGCTAACATCAACCCAGAAAGCTTATTTCCTATTAGAGAAACTTTTCCATGAACATCAAATTAAAAGCAGCATTTAAAACCTTGGGGGAAAAAGGTCATTGCTAAAGAGATGCTCTTAGGAAGTTTTGGACAACTTTCTAGAGCTCATGAAATTTACATATTACTCATATTTATTTAGCTACACACTTCTACTTCTGAAGTATGATGCCAGGTGCTTTTTGGTTGTTTTTTTTTTTTATTAATTTAAAAAGTTTTCTTAGAAAGCAGAAAATGTAAGTCTATTTTTGAAAGACTACCAAGTCAAGTAACACTATAGGCTGGTTAGGTGATCAAATTTTAAAGAGTTCATCATTCTCTAGTTCATCATTTAAAATACTCACTGTACTCCTTGCTCTGTAAAAGGTGTTGGACCACAGATACAGATAAGCACTTTGGAGTCTTTTCTGCTTCTTTTCACAAACTCAGAGAGAAGAGAAGAAGAAATCTTCCCCTGTTTACCCACCCAGTCCTTTGTTGGTTGTGAAAGAATGAACTGAACTTCAAACCTGGCAAGCAGAAGATTTCATAAATATTGCCTCTGATGAGAAATCTGCTACACAAAATGCTAGTGACTGAGAAACTGATGTTTCCTGTGATTACTTTCGTGCTCTGCTCAGCTCCCATTGCACAGTATCAGATCTCGGACATTTAGTTGTTCCTACCAATCAAGTCAATCAAATCACCTCCAGTATTGTGTATTTAATTATCTAACCCAATCTTTCAACCTTAAAATTTTTAGCTGTATATTTCACCTTACAAAGAAAAACAGCTGGTACCAATGAAGATACTAAAGCACAGATTTTACTGTTCCATTATGCACTTATACAAATGTTGGTGTAGCTCAGTACACTAGTGAAATGAGAATGCTTAGCCAAACTTGTGAAAATGTCAGTACAATTTCATTAATGATAAAATACTATAACTGGTTTCAAAAACTCACTGACAGTAGTTATTGAGTAAAAAACAAGCACTCATGTATCTGAGGCTCCTGTTGAAATGGAGAGTTTGACTGTAAATTTACCCAATGTCTAGACTATGAAACTCTGAATGTGCCAGACATCACCAGATTATGAAATAATATTGATTTTTCACTTCAATGTTGTGAAGGAACAAGTGAAATTAATTTGTTCATGCAATTTCAACAAAGAATTAAGTAAGCATAAACAAAAATGTACTTCTATCACATAAAATCTAGGCAGTGACAATTTATCTAGTGATAAAAGCAAGGGAACTGAAATTAAAAGGCAACCTGGTACTCCTATGCCTCCTGACAGAACTATGACCTGCTAAACAAAGTTGACATTACATGTGCACTAGTGCATTTTAATCTGCAATTACATTGGAACTGAGGAAAAAAAGCAACAATTCAATAGTAAATAAAATTAAAGTAATTAAAACTTTGAATTTCTCGATAAACATTTTCTCAGAGAAACTTTTCAAGACTTCTCTAAATTCAGAATGTTGCTCCCAGGGTACTCTATCCTTCTCTATCACTTCTGTGCTTCTCTTTGCCTATCTGTATTTTCTATTGCTAAGGCTAATTTTCCCCACCTTCAAAAAGCTTCTCAGACAGTCTTAACAATCATCTCATCTAACAATCTCCAATAAACATCTATTAAACACTGTCAAATCAAATCCCTGGCTTCCTATGGGACCTATACAACACAATGGCACAGCCTGCTGCTAAGCATCTATGACCTATATAAACACATCTCTTTCCACTCCCTAGGTTTCATTAAATTCTTAGCTAAGTTTCCAGAATCAGGATGTATCTTTGTGCCAAAGCTGTACAGTTAGTTAAAGCCCCAAGATTTGCTCTCCTATACACTGGGATGGTACAAGTTGTTCTCCACAAGACTTTAAAATACCTTTCATCTTTAAGAGCTAATTGCTCTAGTTGGTTTCTCCAAAGTATGTCATCTTCTGTTTTGTTGAAGAAGATCAGCTTCACTGTCCTTCAGAAAAAAAAAAATTAAAAAAATTAACTGCAGATCCTTTCTGTGTTTGAAACACACGTTAAAGACTCAGAACTTACTGCATTATACAGAAGCCTTTTACTTACATTTTTTGATTTTGGGTTTTGTTGCTTTCTTTCACCTCTTCAATCCTCAAATCTTTTTGCCACTAACCCAACATAGTTACTTTCCTGCTGTACCTGAAAGTCTGTTGGACTTGTGACCTCTCTTCTAAATGTCATAACCCTGTCTGCAGTTGCAACCTCTAGTTCAGGAACTGCTGTTCTCAGAAAAATAAAATCTCTTGAAGTTACTAAGACCTGAATGAAATTACCATATATCTTGTCAAGTTTTATCTAGTGGTTTCTCAATATTGTTTGAGCACTACAATTAATAGGTGGAATATGAACGCTATATGCCTTTTTAATATTACATATACCAGCTTGTACAAATGAAACTGGTATTTCAAGGTTACGTCAATAATAATTTCAAAAAGATGGAATCTAAACACATAGAAGCAAGAGAAAATTGACTCATAACTTGAAAAGCAAACTACAGCTCTGTACCAGGTTATCTTGTTCCTACTTTACTTGTTGATTTATAAAATATATTTACCTGGAAAGCTACTGTTTACAAGCATTATATTTGCCGGATAGTTCACATAAAAACTAAATGCTCTGTCATTAAGGCCAGTGCTATTATCACTGCAGATTTTTATACTACAGTGGAGGTAAAACACAAAAAGACTGACTTTACAAAGCAGAATTTACCATTTGATGAAGCCACATAAACCTAACTTCTCCTTTATTGCTAATGACAGACTAATACCCTGGGGACAACTGATACAAGACAGATGATGTGCTCTTAAATGCAAGCAGTTCCTTACTGCACCCCACAGGGCTTTAAGTGACTGTTGTTTTTTTCTGCTCAGGCCCAGCTCTGAGCAGAGAGAACATGTTGCTGTGGTGCCAGCAGCAGTAAGTTCAGTGCCCTGCTTGTGGGAAGCCAGAGCACTGGGACACCTGGCACAAACACACGCAGAACCACATGGTAGCTGTCAGCTAAGCCTGCTGGTCCTGTACGCCACACAGACCCGCAATTCCCGCCCTGTAACATGGCACTCCGCTAGCCAGCGTCCTTTCTACAGGCGGCTGACCTCGCTTCTAAGAGACTAGCGCTAGGCACAGTATGTTTATATGACGCTGCTCTGAAACTATGAGTTCCCATCACCTCCTCCTCTGTACCTTGCAGACGGCCATCTTTCACACACGCGCATCACCTATGCTAGGGCTTCTGCTGAGCGTTCATGATCCCCAGCTGTTCTTCAACTGCAATTTAAAACCCTATATTCTCCCAGTCTGAAGATACCACATTTTTCTGACTTCTAACCTTTTCCCCTTTTTGCAGTTTGGCAGCACTTCAAGATACCAGGAAATGTCTTACAAGCTACATTAGACGCCAAAGATAAGAGATCATCCTCTACTTAGGAGAAGCATGTTCATTTTCTGCTGCCAAAATATAAAACTGAGGTATGACTGCTGCCATATACACAGGTATGTGTATATAATACACATCATCAGTAGTGTTATTATGGGAAAGAGGTTCCAGATGCATTACAACTCAAAATAAAGTTACAACATACAAGCATTGGAAAACTTGCCTGGTACAGAACAAAATGTCTCCAAATCAGCTATGCTGCATCTTTAAATACTAAAATAATCTTATTCAGAAGCTAGCATGTACCAAAAATCTAGGTTCTTTACATGCTTCCCAGAGCCCACTTCTCTGAAAACATGGAAAATAAAGCTCACTTGAAGAATGTAGTGCTGTCAAAGCTCGCATGGTGCACCACTGCATCAAATGTTACTCAGGTGGGAGAAAATAGTCAATAAAAAGTACACAGGAAAGCCATGCATTTTGTTCATTGGGCACAAAGGTAGAAATTGATTATTTGGAGAATAATGCTTTGAGACACCCTTACTGATAATCCCCAGTGTAGATGAATACATCTGCTGCAGTACTGCTCAGTACTCAACACTATGAAGAGAACAGAAAACTCCAAAACTTGGAATTAACTGGTAACAGTTTTGCTAGAAATGAGGGAGAAAACAGCTAAAAGGAAGAGGTGGAGATTTAGATAATCCCCACCAGTACAGAAAAGCTGGTTGAGAGACTAATGATAGAAGTTTAGATAACAAATGAGAAAGTTCCTCAGTCCTTTGGAATGAAATAGGGAGAATCTAACATGCTGGAAACTACTTCAAGGGATGTAGATTTTAATGAACTCAAAAAACTGGTATGCAAGGTCTTATGGAAAGCTGCACAGAAAGAGTGAAGGGAACCTTAGAGGATTTCAACACAGAGCAAGAAGAGGAGGTAAAAAAAAGTTACAGAATCACCTTCAAAACCAGAATGATTATGAAAGTGGGAGACTATATTAAAAGTGAATATGAGAACAGAGTGGTAATTTAGGAATGAAAAGCTGGAGAAAAAACAAGCTACAACTATCAAAGAGAATCAAGAATAGACTACAAACATCCTATACTTACTTGATAAGAGTGTTAGCCCACTACCTAGTGTTTAGGGACTTTGTGCCTCAGTCTTCTTTAAGAAATGTATCCACCTGATTGCAGTTATACACCACCAGTAAAACCGGAGCAAAAAAAAAAAATCTCATTTTAAACAGCACAGAGGACCGATACTCTTTTTGAATTAATACTTCGGCCAAAAAAAAAAAAATTGGCCTGTAAGAGAAGAAACAAGGCAGAAGGAAGAGCATTATGACTTCACGCACAAAAGGATACCGCAGACAAGAAGAGAAGAAATTGTTTTCCACATTTACCACAGGCAAGGAATAACAGACTTAAAAGATAATAGGAAGACTTTGGCCAGACTGTAAGAATAGAAATCCAATCATCCAAAGCCCATTACATCACAGCAAATACTGCCTAGGGAAGCTGTGGACTCTCTAGCGTTTGCAGTGCAGCCCCAGAGGTTCAGCAGCACTCACCCCGCACTACAGACAGACGCTGCTTCTGCACCCTCAGGTGACAAGCCGGTCATTATTCAGATCCTTCCTCAACTTTCTGCAATTTGTGCTCCAGCATGTGCAATCCAAGTTTATGGGAATCATTACTCTTCACAGTAAGATAATTTTATGCAAATTTTATATTGTTTATATATACATATAATCTCATGTATATAAATAGTATATATAAATGCACACACACACATATATGAAAGACACTCTTGCAATATTTTCCCAAAAGAGAAAGTGAGGGTTAAAGAGCAATATAAGGCCAAGAAACTTAGTTGCCTAAAAAAGTCAGAAAAACAAAGCCTTCAGTGTCTGTATATAAACAGAACCTGTACCAGATCAAATCATTCTAGCACCTAACAAGTCTCCACAGGGAGAAAGAAAAAAGTAATTTACTTCAACTACTAAGAAAGCAGATGTTGCTGCATCCTAAGCTGACTGTGAGCACCGAGTTCCCATAAGAAATTGTGGTGAAGAGAGTTAAAATAAGCTACTCTGGTCATCTTTCAAGGACAGCATAGATACAAACACTATCTGTGCAGTAGTAGTCTTTTACACATAATCTACTCTGTTTTTTCTGGTTATGGACAAAATATCAAGACTCACATCTTTTACTAGGCTCTCCTTAGTTTTGCTTTCATATTAGCACAACTACTTTTACCTGACATAGTAGTTTTCCCCTCAAGAAAAAAAAATAATTTATTCCAAATTCACTTAGTAGTGTTTCCAAAGCCTTTTGTCAGATGATTCATTTATCTTTTGGATTTGCAAAGCCAGCCAGCCACTTGTTATTCGCTACTGATAATACAGGATGCTTTGGAAGAGCCAAACAGTACACAGTCTTTCTGCTCACAAAATAGGATTAAACGTAATTGCTGAAAAACAAACAAGAATAATGTCTGGGTTTAGATTTTGTTCTAGAAACAGATTTCTGCAGCACATCATCCTTTTTACTTTTACTATGAAGACTAGTGTCCAGTCAATGTTGTTTCAAAGTGTGCTTCATAAAGACATAGTGAACCAAGACATCCTGTACTTATATTTAATAAAGCTCAGTATTAGAAATTAATTGCCATTACAAGAGTCCAAATTCAAAGGTACAGGAAAACACTAGCAGGTCTGTTGAACTGTCCTCCACAACAGCTTTAAAGAAAACACAGTTCAGGTATATTTTTTTGATTTTATACTCTCCTGAATTACAGGACTAAACTAAACTGAACTAAATAGTTCACACTGACAAATATGTAATCTGCTAAGAAATTCTGCAAGATGTGATTCTAAAGGAAGATTTTTGCTAAAAGCAATGCAAGCGCACCTCACATCTATCAAATTATGCCCCTACAGTAACTCTTTGCATTTCCTTTTAAAGTTAAGCTATTGCATACTCTCTTACAGTTGTAAATGGACAATCATATCAAGCAGAAGTACTAGTTCTGAGGTTCTGAAGGACATAAGGGGCCAAAACAACCTGTTCACTTGGACCAAGTAATGCTTCCTTCTGTAGATTTTACAAGCGGAGTACAGAATGCATATGTAATACACACCTTTTCATGCATCTAAATATACTTAATGCTATGGTTACGTAAGTCACACTTATGTGAAAACTGGAACTCATCCGGTAAAAATGTGCTACTGTTGCTTAGCAGGTGAAAACAATATAAAAGTGTGCTAGCTATTCTAATTGATTAAAGAGAAACCATAACTAAACAGCTATAAACCTCCTCAGTCCAAAAAAGTGTCTACATTGAAATATTTCAATACTAAAAAGACGCACTCAATTGCAAAGCTAGTTTTAAAAAAACTAAATGACAAAACCAACAAAACCCACCCTCTCAGATTTTCTACTTGGTGAGCTCATTTGTATCACAACTAAAGTCCAAAATGCAAATTAGTCCCTTTTGTTGGTGGTAGCCAATAACCAAATATATGTAAGTTCCCTAAGACTCTGACAGACTCTTCCCTGAAGCATGCCGGCTTTTGGCATAAGTTGAAGAAAAATACTTTCATACCATTTTATTTTGTTAATTGTTTTATTAACACTGAGGCTTGCCCATTTTGTTTCATCTTTCCTATGGATTACTCTAGCTTGGGGTTAAATCATAAGAAGCGTACATACCGAAGGCAACCAACTTCAGTCAGAGCAAAATTCAGGAGTTTGACCATTGGTGTGAAGCCTGTGCCTGCTGCCAATAAAAAGAGATCTTCTGAAGTCTGAACCTGTGACTTCTTGAAGTTACCTTCAGGATTGCTGACAGAAATATAGTCTCCTTTATTAAAAAAAATCAAAATGGAATGGTAAACATCAATGAGATGAAAACAAGGTAATTAGCATTCTGATTTTTTTAAAGGCTTTTTCATATTGCCTTCATCTTTGTAATATTAGAGTTCCTTTCAGAAAGGTACTATGCGTTTCACACAAGGATCATTCTTGTCTTGATGAATTTTACACTATGAGTACTGAAACAGAAAAGGAAGTGCATCTTAAGTCTAATATAACAGACCTACCTTTCCTTATTCTAAAGTACAAAAAGTTGTTCTAAGTATATACAATCAAAGAGATCAACTATAATGTGTGTGTGATACAGTTGACATCTGAACAGTGAAACATGAACACATTTGGAAGATCAGTCAGGAGAGCTTTATGTAATAGACAAGTCCTAGTTACAGTGAGGACAAGCCTGCACACTTAGGGCATGGAGAATAAAGTTTAAAAAAAAGTTTTAAGTATGTGCCAATGTATAAGTATAGGTAAATATAACATAAGAACATCACAATACCCAGACAGTGAATCTGAAAAGATAAAACAATCACTGAAAAACCAAACACAAAAACCCCAACATATACTTACCAATTTGTAGGTGGTCAAGTGCCTGTGTGAACAGTCCACAGGAATAAATTTTAATCATTAAATATATATATGCACCATCATGGTGAGATGGTTCTTTGAAATCCAGTGGCAAAAAAGGCAATACAGGTGTGTATGGTTTTACTACTTCTGTCCCTAGACAGAAGACAAAAAGATAGCTGAAAAAACATGGAAAGTACTCTACATCCAGCAAATTTACTGCAAACAAATACCAAAATAAACAAACAGTAAACAAATAATCTGTATAACCCATAGCAATAACACCATTGCATGCTTTTATGCAAGTATGTCACTTTCCACCACACCAGTTCTTATTACAGCAGCCTTCCACTCCCAAGTAAAATCTTCAGGCCACTGTACAATATGTTATTTCTACACTACTTAGCAATTCAAAACACTGCAAGAAAAGATCTGGAGTCATCCTCAAAGAACATGAAAATCTAAACATTTGCATTTAATTTCAAGTACCACTGCTTGATTTTTTTTCTAACTTGAAATAGAAGATTTTTAGTACTGCATGATTATATTTCCTTCCACTATCACTTCAAAAAGTTATTGTATAATGGTAGAAAAAAGATTGCAAGAGTTGGACACCAGCAAAGAATTAGGTAGGCAGGAAGAAGACAAAACAGTTGGCAATTAAAGGATATTTAAAAATTCTTCTGAGAAATCTCTCTACCATGCATAGTGTAGTGCAAGTACAGTGACTAGTATAACCATTAATATGCAATTTTTTAAAAGTACCCTTAAAAAAACCAAAACAAATATTTCTTTGACCTCCCATTTTATCTGTTTGCCTTTTACAACATTTTGAGGGATAGCGCTTAAACAATGCTTTTAAAGATGCAATCCTCTCACAACCTCATGTTATCATTATATCATGCAAGTGGAGCGTAAAGTAGTGTTACCGTGACTGCTATAAATTCCTCAGAGGAAGGTGGAGGAAAAAAAAAAAAAGGCAAAATGGCAACATTACCCCCCACATGCCAAAAAAGCTGCAAACTACAAGTAACTGACTAATCATACATAACACATATACAATGAGCTTCCCCACTTCAAAGATGAACAGCACTACCTCAGTAGAGAGAATGTTTTACAGGGAGAGTCGAAAGAAGAGCCAATAAGGTCAACAGTAAATGCCAGCCACCTTGTTAGTTAGCTTTCCAGCAACATTCACCTAGTCAGTTCATTATTAAGCACTGACTGTGATCCTGGAAGCAGAGACTTTCTAACTACAACCAAGGAATCAGTGGACGTGGACTTGGCATTCTCCCAAGACTATGAAAAGGGATTTATGTTAATACATCCACGGCTGCATCCTCAATTTTTCTTACCTGCAATGGTTTGTTTGAGGTAAACGTGTTGTCCAATGGGAACACAGAGATGTGTGCTCCTAGGCAACATTAAGCACAAGAGCTTGGTGTCGTGGGTAACTTCTGTCTTAGAAACCAACTTGCATTTTCTGTAAAACAGTCCTAAAAACATAAGTTTTACTTGTTACTTAAGTCTCAATCTGTCTTTCTATTCTTATACATCTTTTAATAAGAGATAAAGAAAGGTATGTATTTCACTATATACAGTTATAAAAAGACTATTCTTCTTGTACAATAACTTATTATTATTTTTCTAATTTTGGGCTAAGGACTCATAGCCTTACATTAGGCTTGTAACAGACTGAATCTGTGAGTTATCAGCACTGACTGGGAAGAAGTAGAAAAACACCAGATACTAGCAGAAAGCAGAACCCCCTGTGCTACATTGCATCTGCACTAAATTCACCATATGACTACAGTGTTAATACATATATCCAGACCAAAACCAGTTTGGGTAATGCAAATGAAATGCAAGCAAGGCACAGCACCACAGTCCTCAGTAACAGGCTATCTAAACCCAGCCAGCATCCCGCATATTTATTGGGGTGACCACCCCATGTTGTTGCAGTTTCACTGCTATTAGCACAATGAGTATTTCTGATACAGCCCTGCACAATTTTTCAGGTACACAGTAGCAATACTTAAATGCTTACACATGACATAAAATGAAACTAATATCTGTGCCTACGTAGGCAATGTACACTTCAGCATTATCAATAAATATTTTGTACATGAAGTGGTGCCTTTCGGATAACTAGAAATTATGAGTTCCAGTTATATGTTCACATGCTTACTTAAATCAACTACCAGGTCATATGTACAGCACAAGTTTTTGTTGATACAGCTGTTTTGGAGGCGAGGACATGGGTTTCAAATAGTGCTTTTTAATCTGTGCGTCAACTAAATGCTAGGCAAAAGATAACTGAAAAAAAGAAAGCATTAAAAAATAAAATAAATCACTATGCAATGTCTGCCTTTGCACCAAAACTTTTCAAGAAATTGAGAAAGAAAACAGGGAAAGAACACTGCTAATCAGAATAACTATAAAAAAATAACTCTTGTACATTCCTATTAGTGATGGGATTTTTTTTTTTTAAAAAAAAAAAGCAATGGGGAAAAGGGAAGGAACACCCCGGAATATTTAGCTTTGTTCAGGGACAAAGGGGAAATAAACTATAAAAGTGTCACCAATCTCTTATGGAAGCTTAAAGTAATGTGTTTTCCCTATACCCTCAATAGGCTCAGAGCAAGATAAGCCATTTACTCTGCCTCTCCTCATGCAGGGGCAATAACCACTCACTTACACTGGAAATGATCTCTGTGGCAAAGCACTCAGTGTAAGGCTGGCCAGACCTGCACCCGTTTTAACTAAACAGCCATCCTGATCTATGTGATCTGCATCATTACATCACTTAATGGTCTACGAGAGGATTTGAAAGCACAACAAAACAGAAGGCTATGCCCTGCTCATTACAGCCAGAGACTGCAGAACATAAGTACCCGTAAAGCAGCCAGGAAGAAGTACTTCAAAGAATGAAGGGCAGGGATACAAAAACAACCACTTAGTAGCTTTCATTCTGGGAAGAAACATGCTTACAAGGTTAATTTAGTAACAAATGCCAAACATAGGAAGGTATTCTTCAATTCTCAACTACAATATTCTATTAACCAACATAGCCCTGTTGCCATTGCCACCATCAGTTAGCATTTGACTACTGGGGAACAAGTGTCCCAGCTTTCCTAAAATACTAATGGGAATAACAATTCCTGCATAAGGCAAGTGACAGCATATTGTAGAAATCTAGACACAAAACTGGATGTGTAAATTGAGCATGACCAGAAGTCTTTTTCCTCTTTTATCTTTAGAGGAGCATTTTTCAGCTAAGCCTTTGTTTCAGCACTGCATTATTTTAGCTCTAACCTGAAATATCAGTGTGATGATACCACACTGCCTAAACAGGTCTGTAACTCAAGAGAAGTTTCATGGGCTGTAAGTTAATGGAAGTTCATGCCAGTAAAGAATAAAAAAATTAAAAAAAAAGCAAGCAACAAAATCCCATGAGCAGCACTCAACTTCATACTTCCAAAACAAGCAAAAAAAAAAAAAAAGGCAGAGAGAAGAAGCTTCTTCCCAACAATAATCCCACCATGTCATTTACCATTTTCAATGTAAAATTTGTAACCAGTCCCAGTGAATATTTTCACGTAAAGCCTCTGAAAATTTGACAGGTTCCTATATGAGAATACTTGACCATGACACCCTTCTACTGACACTTTCAGCATTGAAACGATTTCAGTGAAGCGATGTCTCTTCCCTGCTTTTTTCTCACGTTATTGAAAAAATACTCAAGTCACTAGCATCAATAGCTGAGCTACTCATGAAACAGGATGAGATGCAAAGGACACAAGCTGCAACTCAGGAAATTCCAACTAGGCATCACCATGTGCACAGCCTGGTCAAACCACTGGGCACGCTGCCCAGACAGCCCCTCTCCTCCGAGATACTCAAACCTTAACTAGACAGCTTTGAGCAGGAGGTTAGACCAAATGACTTCCAGAGGGCTCTTGCAACTAAGTCAGTCTATGATTCTAGTATTTCTTTAGGTCTTAATAGCTAGAAGTAGAAGCACCTTGATCTTTTGTATTTTGCCACTGCGCCTGCAGATGCTTCTTTACTTCCTGACTTTTATCACATGCTGATTCTCTTTTGAACTGGAACAGACTACCAGAAAATCTGTAATAAGTGTACATCACTTGTACGTGGCCTAAATCTTGAAGTCAGCCAAAATTCTTTCTCAAGTCAACACAACAACTTTTCTTAAGCAAGTCTTGCCTGACAGAGGGCTTATGCAAGTTTCCAGTGAAGTCTTCATTAAATGCAGGACAAAACATAAAGGAAATTGTAGGCATTGGTGCAGCTCAAGTGGCCGCTGCCATTGCTTCCTTGGTCTTACTTCCAACAGCACCACTAAATGGAAGCCCAAGTCAGCAAAGCTGGCTGAACTTTATTCTTAACTAGGGCTACAGTTCAAGAACAGACACCAATTGCTGGACTTTAAAAAAAAACCAAAAAAACCAACACCTTGAGAGGATCTCCAAAAACTAGCCTATCCATTCTCCTTCCCCAGTGTTCTCAGAGTTATTTAAGGACTGCTTTAAGTGTTTCAGTAATCTAGTGAATTATTATTTTCGAAGTAATTTATCTGTACTGCAGCTTCCTTATTGCAGCATTATTACCCCAAACATTTTGCTACACCCAGATATTCTGGATTAAAAACACAGCTGAAGAGTTCCAAGACACCTGGAGATTAGCTACAGAATGCTCTGTGACAGCACAGTCAATTGCTGTCTGAACCAACAGCCATCACTATTAACAGCCTCTTTTTCAATAAGTACAGGTTCACAGCCTGTCAATTCAACCACAACAGAAACAGAATAATTTTAAACAGAGAAAAGCCTTCAGACAAACAATATTTATCCACAAAATGTTTAAAAGTTAAGGGTTTAAACAAGATGTTCCAGGTCAGCCACTCTTCTTCCTAATTGGCTTTATTTCCAAGGGTAGAAATAACTTCTGCTAGAACAGTGAAGCATCTAAACACATGCAGTTATGTCTGGTAATATACATTCAGGTTACTGAATCTCAGCTGCACATGCCATTTGTGCATGGACTAAATTAGAATCAAATTCTTTACACACCACTATTGCCACAGTAGGTGGCCATGGCATTTTTCTGCATATGCTTGTTTTCTTAAATTATTCAAATACCACTAGAAATGCCTGCAGAGACATGATGTAAAGTCTCTGACATGGAATAAATCTTTCTTTATTAATATTTTCTTATGTCTTTCACGTAACATCCTACAAACTGCCTATTTTGAAGGAGCAAACATTTCAGATATAGCAAAAGAATGCCTACAGCCCTGAAAAATGAAAGGCAGTAATTCCATTTCATAGCAATCTTGAAGTAAAGCAAAGCATCAGCAGCTCTCCAGTTACATAAAATAAATTTTATAGGAAGTTTGTTGCAATTTGTTTTTCTACCATTCTTTTGAAAAGCAGTGCATATAAAGACTGCAAAGTACAGTATACAAATAAATATGCTAAGATTGCTGTCAATTCTGCAGACTTAAGAATTACTTGAAAGGACATGGGAGGTTGGTAACATAGCCCACAATACGGATCAGCTAATACTCATTCAGATATTTGGGACTGGAGAGAGAACTTAAAAAACTGATTCATCAACTGATTCATTGTTTCCTGACTATTTTCTGACCTTTCCAACGTAACAAATTTCAACTTTTTCCACATATAATGAGCTAACCTTTACCTCCCCCTTTTTCTTCTTAATGTGTCATACAGAACTTCTTCCCCGATTCACTCAATTTGATTTTTGAAACAAAGACCTTTCTAGGTCTAAACAAACTCCTAGTTTAGGTTGTCCTCTTTGCTATATCAACTAAAATTAGTTCATTATCAGTGATCCCAATAAAATCTGGAGCCACAAGCAAAACCATTTGGCAATGCAGAAAAGCCTTTCAACAAGAAAACACTATCCTCTAGTAGCAAGCTGAAGGAGAACAGTTGCTTTCAGCAACCCACGAAGCCAATTTAACTGCCAGGTGCCAAAGAGATACGATTCGCTACTACACATAAGCAAAAGGCGCGCCCTCTCAATTTTGGAACATGATGCAAGTGCCCAGTAGTAAATCCTAATTTTCCAAGTAGAGAAAGTAATTAGCGAGGAGATTAGGTTTGATCAAACTTTCTCCAGACATGGAGCATCAGTGTCACAGCTCCTAAACTCTTCTCACAGAAGCCACCTCTGCAGCCCCCCCCCCTACCAAAACCATGTAAACCCAATATAGTCACAGGCTAAGACATCCCTCTCTAAACTGAGCTTCGTCCTCTGCTGGAATTAAGAACTACAGCACCTTGATTCATATGCATAGAAGATGAGTTTTACTAACAAAACTGCTACACAGATAATGATACCTTTTGGAGACTATCATCCTTTTGCCTACCATGTTCTTTCTCATTATGAAAGGGATTTTAATTTAAGAATTTTTCCTTGAGGGATGTTTCTTGCTTTTCTTCAACGATAAGACTTCAGCGACAATTCTTATTTCTTCTTACTTGTTAGCCAGAATCCTGGTAATGCTATGGCAGCAACATTAGCCTGTTTGCTTGGGATACAGAGTTCAAAGTACAAAAGCTGCATCCCTCCACTGCCCCTCCATCTCTCATACAGCAGTTCCAGCCCACTGCCGGCAAGCATGTACCGCCCAACAGTGTCCACCAGCCAGCTGAAAGTTAATTTTTATTTTGTTCAGGTTACTTGATTATGGAGCCTCAAGTACTGTTAGTGTCAACACAATGGAGATCAGACCACACAGCTGAAGGAAGGTAGCTGCCTATCACTCCCAGCAACAGCCCAGTCCTGGAGTTAAGACAACCACAAAACCTTAATGCTGACCATCAATTTATCAGTACCTTCAAATGCTTCAGATAATTACTAGATTTCACAAGCTAGCTACTATTATCCAAAGAGGTCAGCCATGCTCTTCCCAGATGGCCTCCTCCTCTTCCTAAAATAAAGTTTCCACTGAATCAATGCCTTCTAAACTTTCTCTGATTACACTGTCACAGCATAAGTCTGGCTTATACACCTTAAAGTGCTACATCAGCATTCTGCTCCCTTTTATTAATTCCAACAAAAAGAAGTCTATGATCTTCCACTTAACGTGGACTAAAACCACTGCACAAGACTATGAAATTACATCCCATTCCAGTCCTCAGAGGCACCAGCACCCTGATTCTTTACTGAACCCCCTAAGCTTCTGCCAATAGTTGCACACTCTTTAGGATAGTAGAAGTTGGTAATTAGGTTCCTTTCCAAAACAGGGGTCTGAGCAGAAGTTTAGAATCACTTTCAGAGGGAAGTAGAGCTTATTCTCCATGGGAAAAAATAGCGCCGCCCCCCCCAACTCATCCCTACTAACATGTCATTTTTTACTAGCATGTGGCTACTGCTTTTATATACACAGTCACTTGACATTTTGCAAACTGGCATGCTAAGTACTTAGTTCTTCTCTTAAGTTTTATTTTTCCTGTGTAGAAACAAATTTCAGGACAAAGATATTTGGTGTTATCACATACAGCCTCAATATCAGTTGCTTATTCTATTGGCTAAAGTTGCTAAGAAACCAGAAAATATGTAAATAATTGTGATTAATTCAAATAATTCAAAGTTTCACTTTCTGTTGACCACAACTACAATGATACAGCTCTCAAGTCAAAAATGAAAGCCTTAGATACACAGAAATACTTCTTTATGTACGTGCAATGTTGTCTTATCTCATTCAGAGCAAGTAGTCTTCTGAAGCAACATCATGAGCAGATTTATACTCAGTAAGGTAATTTTATTTAAGTGGTCAGTGGTGAAGGTCTTGGTTTTTTTTAAAATATGGCAGAATTCAGTTTTTCCACAAAAACAAACAGCACACTAATAAAGAAAACCAAAGTCAAAAGATCTGTTTTTACCAAGTAAGATGAAGATAGCTGAAATTCCCGTTCATTTTTTAAAAAAATAATTCCACAGCAAAAAGTAGTATTTAAACATTTTTCCAGTTGGTATCTTTTTAAACAATCTTTGATAATCTGCAGGTCTAAGTAACAGTATTACAGTGCTTGCCTGTCACCTCTAAGACTTGGCTGCAATTCCACCTTGATACAGAAGCATGATACGCAGTGGTGATGACAACCTATCCCCTCATAAATAGGCCTCCATACCTTATTTCCCAGAAAAGGCACCTACAAGAAAATCACGTCTTAATACCAATGAGAAAAACTGTACTCTATCACTGTGCAGTTTGGGTTTTTTTAATGAGAAAGTCCTACCTTACTTTTTTTAACACTGCATTTAAATTTCACAGGATGCTGGCACTACAACCATTATTTTTTGTTTATGCTTCCTAATGACCAGTTTCATAATAGCTAGCTAAGAGTAAGATCACCAAATTCCCAACAATCTAATTACACTGAATTGTGCCTTCTATGCAATACTGTTGGGTATAAATAATTATTCCTCAAAAAAACTAAGCACTTATTTTTTCTTAAGGAGCACAAGCAGTATTGAATATCCTTTCAAATCTACTGATACATCCTAAGATACAGTGTAGTTCCGTGAAATTACATTAAATTTTTTTAAAATCCCCTCAACTTTGAAGAAATTCCACAATTTTGTTCTTTTCTCCCAATTAATTACAAATACAGTGGCCAAAATGTTAGTCTAAACTCAGGAGGAATTTGAGAGTCCATAGGCAATTTATCTGGGAGCATGACTTTCCCAGCTTCAGGGGAAAAAGTAGTTGACATTATGTTCCGCCTGTGTTAAAAGCACTCCTAGTGTGGGCACAGGTAAATAGGCAAACCACACACACGCAACTTTGATAATACTACTATCACAGCATGCCAAATAAACTGAAGTGTAAGTAGTATTAAGGAGAACCTCTGTATCTAAAACACACTTCATACTAAGTGTTTCTGCAGCTTATTGAAGAACAATCTAATCTTCTCTTCAAAGATCTATTTGACTTCACATATAAAATGCAGCAATTCACGTATGAGGTCAGAATTGCTTACCAGGCTGGAAGTCTTGATTATTTTATTTCTAGAATAAAGTTATTTTGCTTCAGAAAAGGTAGTTTTGCATACAAAACCAACTGCACACCCAATAAAGAGAAGGAAAGTATCTAGAGTTGTTAATTACAATTTTGTGCTCACACTATGCAAGGTATGAGTTTCTTCACCCGTAATATTATTTTGCTCCGACAGAAGTGGAAGCAAAATTGAAAACTCTGCAATTTAGAGTGAGCACAATTCTAAGCAGGAAGGGAGAGTGGCTACTTAAGACTAAACTGAGTGAACTGAAGCCTCCAAAACACAGATTTCATGACCGAGCTGAAAGCACAGGGTTAGGATAAAGGAAAGACACACCTAGGCCTGAATATTCTTCCTCTACAAACCTTTTGGCATCTTCAATTTTAAATTTGGAGGGTTTAAAATGAAAAAAACCTGCAGAATAAAAGTTTCTGGAGTAGGGATTAAAAAGCCATAGATATCAATATATTTGCTAGATTCGTCACCTTTGTAACCAGGGAACTGTATCAGGTTATTTTCTCATTTTGTTTTCCATAATCATGGAAAACGGGAGGGAGGGAGAAAATCAGCAGTGGACAGTGGACAACATATTAGTCCCTGCTGTATCACCTTAAATACAGAGGATTATTTTGAAAACTCTATTAAAGTGGATGACTCAACAGTTTCTGAAAGGAAAAGGAAAATTGCATTCTACATAAGCTCAAGGTAGCTAAAGAGATGTGCTTTTATGTAGTCGGTCTTCCTTTTTGTACCATAAGAATCTCTCAACTTTTAAGGCCTAAGTAGCTTAACTGAGAGCCTGTAAGAGGTGTACAACATAGTGATCAACATTTAATCTGCTCTTAAAAATGTACAGCTTTGATTTCACACATAATAAGGCAGACTAACATCAGTCAATTTTTTGAGCATTATTAGACAGTGGGCCAAGAGGGCTTTTGAGAAACTGGGCAGCAGCAATAACATCAGGACAATGCTTACATTATATAATGTAATTGTGCAGAATTTTTTAATTTAGCCATAAAAAACCCCACCAAAACCAGAAGCACACTGATCAGGGTAATACACTTTGGTGCTGCATCAAGTTCATACTATTCTGTTACCACAAAACGAACTCATATATAATATCTGCTTCTTGCAGACACATCAGCTTATTCAGAGCTGGCTTTGATACCTACACATGGCTTGAAGTCACTTAATCATAGCTCAAGTTACAAAGACACAGTGTTCTACAACAAAACTAAAAGATGTTACTACATCTATAGCAACAGTTGGAAGTGGAGGTTTTTGTTCCTTCACTAGTTACTCCTGTAATGATCGACCCAAGTCCATGCACTCTCTCTTCAGGGTCTGCTGAGGTTTTCATATGGACAGAAAGGATATTAAGCACACAGGTAGCCATGAGATGGAACAACACTCAAGCACTCTTCACGTGCCACTATTAGGTTCTTCCAGTCTTTCTGCAAGCCTGGAAGACCTCCAATTGCACTGCGGGACAAAACAAACCAACAAACCAAAGCCAAGTGAAGAAACACCCCTAAGCTGAGCCCTTTCAAGAATTCCTGAGCAGCTTTCTACAAGACCAGACAACATTCCTGAAACAAATGAAGGTGTGACTACAGAATATGACTAACAAGCTCCAAAAAGTCTTAAAACAGCTGTTAACATGGCCATGAAAATGCTTACCTCTCTCTGTGCGTTTGATAAATGTATTATGACTCTCCAAGTCCTGTCCCAGCATTTTCCAATGAATGTTATCCTTTTTCTTTAAGATAATCTCTACTTTCCCAACTTTTTCAGCAATGTTTACTAAAAGAGAAAAGGTTTCACACTGTTACTTTTAGTTACATTTTGTACAAAGAAAAATTTTACTCCTCTATTAAAATGAAATTTCAGAAGAATTAGTCACTTCAAGACATACGGAATTAATCCATTAAAGCATCAAATTAAATATACTTCCAGCTGTCTCTTTATCATGTTCTACAGTGCATTTAAAACAACAAGCACTAACTTAATATGCATAATTAATGTACCTTATATACTAAATACATAGTGAAAAGCTTCACAGCCCAACTGGTCAAAAAGAATGCTCATGAATTCAGAATCCTCATTTACTGGAAATTGGTAACTACCACTATTTACTGCTTCCTTTCTTTTCAAGGCCATTTGAATGAATAATTAAATCCAAGAAAACACCAGTCTAAGCAAAGAACAGTTTACAAATACACAACAGAACCAACTTCTAACTATTTTAACATTTAGTCATACTCAGGGGGATCCAAGCACCATCAACTTATCACTCACAGGCCCAAATGCCACCATTAAAAAAAATAAATTATTCAATGTCATGGTTTGATTTGATTTGTGTCAGAACCTGGTGGTAAGCAAAACTGTAAAGTATCTGATGAGTCAGAAACATAAATTGAAGTTCCACATTCTGATATTAGAAGAGATACAGAAGTGCTGCAAGAGACAGAACTTACCAGCCATGTCTTCTTGAACTGCATGATCCAAGTCTGAAATAAAGAGAAACAAACTCCAAGTTAAGGAAAACCAACACTACATTCTAGTCATCATATATACATACTGTTTAAGGTTAGGAATACTGAGTGAACTAATGAGCCTAGAACTCTATGCAACTTTATCTGGCCCTGAAATTTCACTCGTGACTTCTGCAGGCCTAATACATAACATCAAGAAAGGCATCATTTTTCCCATTACTTTTAACAATGATTCATGTAAAACTACCAATCTCATTTATCTAAATCATTCCACATGCCCTTTCTGAATAAGGGCATTTTAATAACCATCAAAAATACACTTGAAAAATATTACACAACTTTTACATCAATTTCTTCCTACACTTCATTCCACATGTAAAAAATTAAGTATATACTAAACAAATGAAGATATGAGTTGATAAACAATGTAATTCCTTTTCATCAAGGTGCTTTAAGGTAATCATCTCTAATGAAAGAGGAGTAAAATATTAAATTAGTATACATAAAATGCCTATGGTCTGATGAGAGGGTTTTAATAAAGAAGAATGAAAATTTAGTACTTTGAACTGCAAAATTATAGTACATACCGACTTCTACAAGATATGAGTGGTCATCCACGATGATCTCTCCCCTTAATCGTTTGTCTTGACAGTCAACTATCACCAACTCTGCATTCATATCCTTTCACAGGCAACAAAAAAAAGTTTTAATAAAGTTCTCCCAGAATTCAAGCTGGATCACAACTGGATCTTGTAATTCTCCCTTTCATAAAATACACTTACCTTCTGCTTAGTATATATGACAATGGTGATCAAACTATCAGTTTGAAACCAGTCGTAACTGTAAAACAGGAAATACAGAAAAGAAAAAAATATGTACTTTCTTTGGGCATACCAAAAATATATTTAACCAGCAGTTTTCAAGAAGAGCTTCTTTCATGAATTTACAAGCCAAACCCATTATTTACTATTTTTTGAAGACGTAAGTCCAGAGCCAATAATTTTGAAATTACTATTAAAATAACAACAGTCTAATTATGCATCCTGATAGTCTGCACATTATAGCTAAAATTATATGGTGTTGGTTTTACTTAAAACGCATATTCATACTCTTTGCAGTAAATGAACCTTCCTAACAAGACGATTAAAATCTTGACTCCAGACAAAAGTATTAAATAGCGAGGATGGCTTCCAAGAATTATAGATTCCACGCATATACTGCAAAACCACAGTTCCCTGCACCTCCCCAAATCAAGATTTAACACTCCTATGTTCCCAAGCTGCCCAAACCTTGTAATAAATCCAAGGTAAGTTAAGGTAAGAAACAGAAAGCCTTCAAATGTTAATTATTTGTATGGCCTTACACTTGCCAATAAGTAACTTACCACCCAACTCCAGAAAAGCTATTCCTTTCTCTACCCGTTTTCATGGGGACCACATATCAATCTCATGCCTGGCCCTCCATCATAGACATCTATACTTCTCACTTGACTTCCAGCTGAGTTGCAATCCCAGCCAGTGAAAGACAGCCCTGTCCCAGAACAGAGTTAGCCCCTCGCATCTACATTACAACTGTCTTCTCCCTTCCCCAGTGTCGTAACCACTTCCATCTGCTGTTTGGACTCTCGGACCAGAAGAAAAGGCAGAGAAGGAGGATGCTCCCTCCAGCAGACACTCCTGACAGCCAACACATTCTAGGCTGCACACATGCCAGACACACACGGGAAGAAAGGCAGCAAGGTTTGGGGAGCGCTGCAGAAGATAAGCCACACTCCAGGTGTTCGCAAGCCACAATATTTTATATGACTGCGTGTAACTTGCCTAGAGATTATGATGCAAAGTGAGAAACTGAACCTTGGAGACTCAAGGCATCGTGGAATAAAATGATACTTCAGTGACAACAGCAGGCATATCACAATGGGGCTTTAGGGCCTGCTTCACTTTGCATATTATAGAAACTTGAATACAGCTATCACATCTCAATATATTCCAACTTTAAATGAAGTACTTTTCCAAGGCATGACAACTCATATGATTATGGACAAATTAACTAACGTCAAAAAAGTAATCAGCCCAGCTGGAATCTCTTTCCAGGAGTTTTCTCAAGAAGTAAGGCTGAGGAGCCTGCAAATACAAGCCCTGCATTTATATATGATGCCAGGCAGTGCAAGTGTTAGAAACCAACACAGCAATACAAGAACATTGCATCATCATCTGCCTCTATGGTCAGCACAACCTTTGGCAGGTTGTTTAAACCTGAACCTCAACTTTCCTACTTATAAGAGGATGGTAACGATACCTGCTCATTTAGCTGCAACATCAAGAACTAACCATGGAAGAAGTTGCCTGCATTTACTAAGAACTGCACAGAATTATTAAATAGAATGTTCAACAGACAAGGAAAGACAAAGGTTTACCTTGGAGTTAAATCTTTAGCACAAGCACCCAGTACTTTCTTCTCAGGAAGCATACCTACAAAGAGCAGAGAGTCATTAAAATATTTGCTGTGATGCTCACTTAATAGAAATCATAATCAGAGATGGTTTGTTTTTTTTAAATTGAATGTTCTCAATACTCTGCTACAATATTTAGTGGCTTTATTTCCACAGGCAGCCAGAAGCATCCATGTACTTTTTAAATTTTGTTTTTATTCAGCACTTGCCTTGGAAAGCAGGCTCCTAGAACATGAAGTTCTACTTCAGAAATTAAGAGTTCCATATACTACACAACCTGTGTGTACAGCCTTTCTGGTACATGTAGCTTGGCCTCAGTTTCATCTGTTATTAGCTTGTGCTTTCACACTTTGTGATAGTGAAGCACAGAAAAAAGGTTACCTGAATGAATCTCCTTTAACAGAACTATTTGTTTATACAATTCAGATGAACAAATTCTATTTGGGACATCTGGTCTAACCTAATTCACAAGCAAAATTTCACATCAGTCAGTTAATCAAAGATATCAGCCTTAATCTCTGTACTTTGCACTTTGCTAGGAATTTCCTTCACAGATTTCAGCTACTCACTTTAATTATTAAGCAGCATGAAACAGTCTGAAAAAGCCTTTGCTGGGAGGCAACATTTGGTCAGTCTTTGAAAACATCAACTGTACTAATCTCTTGCCTAACAGAAACTGAACATATTTGGCAAAAGCTTGAGCAGAGATGACAGATAAAAGCAACTGCAATCCTTCATCAGTTTTAAAAAAAAGAAGTTACATAGAATTATGATGGAGGAAGCTGCGCAGACTGAAATTTAGTATGATTTGTAACACCACATGAACAGGAGGAGTTTTCCTGGACAGTGGTTAGGCAGAGGTCTAAGATAACAGTTGGTAAGTGCTGGTTTCAAGCCTATTCAAAGGCAAACCCCACAAACCTGAAATGGCTATGCATAAAATAATTAATGTATGAATCCTCAGTTACCTAGATAATTATGTTCTAAATGCCAGTAAGTTTTGTAGTTTGACTACAAGCTTTTAAACACAGCAATTGAGTGGCTCCACCACGTGGGAAGCAGATAAAAACAAGAGAGGCACTCTGGTCTAATCCAATCTGTCAAAACTATTTGATCATCCAGATGGGGGAATTAACCCAAAGCAATTAAAACTCACTGGAATTACTTATTCTTTGATCCTTAATTACCCCTAAGTACACACCATCTGCAACTGCTGAGGAAGCTAAATGGCAGAGCAGTCAGATCACTGCAAAAGAAAAATCAATCATCTAATAATAAAAGCCTTCTCAAATCCTAAGCCTTTCTTGAGGACATACATCATATGCTTAGGTTGGCCTCCATGGATAAGAGGAATTCATGATGATACACACTCCTGTTTGCTTTTGCAGGTCAACAGAAATATATGAACAGCCGCAATAAAATAGAACATTCTAGCAAACTAACTTATTTGTGAATTATTCTTAAATACTGTAAGATGCTATGTGAAAACAAGAAGTCACACTGCAATAAAAAGACAATGATTCAGGTGATCAATGAACCAATTAAGGAAATGCTCTACTGATCATGGTGGTCATAAATAAAGCAAAGCTGGTGGTGAAACCAAAGGCTGATGGCAGGCATGAAATGAAGAAGTTTAAGGCGACAAGGATGAACAGCAGAATTACAGCTCTGCATCTCACAAGAGCAAACTTCAGCTTGTTCTGGGAGCTGCTTTGCAGAATCCCATGGGATAGCAAGGCTAGTGATAGAGTTTCCACACTATCCTTGTAGCCACATTGGAGAGAGCTGCGTTTGACAGGTGGATTACAATCTGGACAGAAAATTAGCAGGACTGCCAAACACAAAAGGTGTGATCAGCAATGAAGTCCAGCCGGTGGCTAGTTACAGCTGGTATTCCCTAGGGAACAGGTAATGCCAATACTGTTCAATCATTAGCAACCTGAAGGGCACACACTGTCCCACTGTCAGGAAGTACATGAGCAGTAACAAATCATGGGAAGCAGCTGAAACATGAAAGGTTATGGCTACCATTCAAAGGCACCCAGACAGACTGAAGAAATGGGCTGACAAAAGCTCCATGAAGCTCAAAAGCAAATGCAAAATTTTGTACCCAAGGAAGAAAAAATGAAAAAAAAAAAAGCTGATGCAACAAAACAAGTGGGCAGCCTGACTGGATAGAAACTGGTTTTGCAGAAAACCTTCCTGGGACTTGGTAGACAAGCCAAACTTGAGCAGATACTGCATCCTTGTGGTGATGAAGGCCAACTTTATCCTGATCAAGAGCATAGCAACCAGATCAAGGAAAGCGATTCTTCCTCTCTGTTCAGCATTTGTGAGACAACATATGGAGTACTGTGTCCAGTTTTGGCTACCCAGTGCAGGACAAACATTGATATACCAGATCAAGTCCAGGGAAAGGCCACCAAAATGGTCATCAGCTGGAGCACAAGATATATGAAAGGAGGCTGACGGAACTGTGTATGTTCAGCCTGTAGAAGAAAAGGCTAAGGGGGAAATCCAGCTTCAGCCTTCAACTACCTAAAGAGACCTGGGGGGGGAGGGGGGGGGGGAAGAAGGAAGTACAGAGAAGATGGCCAGACTCTTCCCAGAGAAGGACAAGAGGCAATAAAGTAGCAGCAAAAATTCTGGTTATGCATATGGGGGTGGGCAAAAAAAAAACCCAACACAAAAAAAAGACCCAAACAAAAATACCATACCTCTTCGCTTCCCATGAGGGTGGGGTTGCTCATGAGCAATCTGATCTAGTATTGAAGTTCACCCTGCTTTGAGCAGGAGACTGGACCAAAGAAGCTTCAGATGTTCCTTCCAATCTAAACTATTTTAGGATGCTCTGAAAGCTTTCTGTACTTATTGTTTTCTTTGTTCTCAGAAGGCCCAGAACAAGCCTGTCCCATATTTGTAAACTCCAAATACTACCAAAAAACCCAGGAGAACTTCTATTCCTTATGCTAAAGAATTCCAGCTAGTTGAATCTCCAGTTTTAGCTTTCTGTATCTGAAACTCTAGCTTAAACTATCCTCCCAATACCCTTTTCCACACCAGAAGTATTTTCAAGATCTGATGTGCATATACTCAAACACCAGCTTGTTTTCAGATGGTGGAACTGCCCAAGTCATATTTTTTTTACCATTATTATTACAGAAACTATCATCATAGTTTGGGTGAAGGAGAAATTCAGTTTAGCTCAAAAGTGCAAGGCTGAAAAGAATTTTAAAAATGTCTTTGACACATATTTGTTCTCAAACATGAAATTTGCAGGCATGCTTTGGTAACGGCAGTGTTTTGAAATTTTGATCTTTTGTTTGAAACTCAAGTATGAACAGATGTTGAAGAGCACATTAGGCAACACCCACGCTGATTGTTATCACTAGCAATATATTCTGAAAACTTCAGCTTTAATTGCCCCTAACATTACATACAATTGATGTTCACAAAAAAAACAATTGATCTGAACACACTCCAAAGACAATTATTATTTATACATTTTAGATTAAGACAACATCTTCACTAGTGCCAGCAACTTCCAAAAACTCAAAGCCCATGCCATAGGCTTCTCTTTCCCACTTTCAGACAGCGATGCTTATTTCTAGACTCATTTTGACTTAAATTTACAAGAGCTAATCACCAAGACACAACAACAGAATATGAAAAACCTCATGGAAGGTAACCTCAGGAACTGACCTCTCTAATTTTGGAAAAAATCTTGCCAAACAGGTAAACTAAAGCAAGCAAGCATCAGTATTTTGGCAATTTTCCTATGTCTCCTGAGGAGTCGCATAATATGGCCAAGAAAAGTTATTGCAGGAGGGGAAGCAAAGCGGAAGACAGAGGGAATATCACTAATTTCTTTTTACCTGGATCCACTGTGAATATGAAAAATGCATAGGAAAGCTCTGGACAGCTAGACAAGCACAAAAACTAAGGAATTCAGGAACCAAAATAACCAAGAGGAGGAGAACGTTGAAAGAGATGGCAAAATTAGTCTTCTACTTGAATACAAAATATTTATCATCTATGTAATGACTACTAACTGCTAGTGATATAATTCTAAGAGGGTAAAGCAAAGTTTGTTTTCTAATTCCCTCAGTCCTTCAAAGCAAGATTAAGAGGTTCCAGCAACTTGTTCATTATTAAAGAAAAAAATAAAAAAGGACAGTCAGGCAGCAGACCCTGTCAAAGTTTAGCTTAACACCCTACAAGGCTATAAAGCAAAATAGAACAAATAAAATCAGTCTTGCTTACTTCTATATGATGTATGTTTAACTTTCTGTAGCTCAATGCTTGTGCATATTAAAAGGTAAACTGCATTTTAGAAGACAAATACAACATTCAAAGAACACAAAGGGAGGGCAATGAAGACAGTATGAGAAAAAAAAGAAAACAAATGGGAACTCATTCACCAGAGAAAGCATGAACAAATTATCTTCCCCTCCCTGTGACTGGACTTGCTGGGACACCACCCCTGAGAACTTCTCTGGCTTCACCTTAGGATACATCTAGGTT
Organism: Elanus axillaris; assembly: GCA_026212715.1. Lineage (NCBI taxonomy): Eukaryota > Metazoa > Chordata > Aves > Accipitriformes > Accipitridae > Elanus > Elanus axillaris. The sequence continues at coordinate 9,966,097 of JANZLQ010000013.1, read as the reverse complement.
TCTGCTCCTCCTGCCACTCCAAAATTTTACTTCCCTAGACTCCTTTTCCAGAGTTTCAGCCTAGACTTTTCTGTGACTGATTTGCACCTGTCCCTTTTCATGTCGGTAGGTCAGCCTTGATTTCAAATTGTATTATTTCCCTTCACAGGTGTTCATCTTATTTGTTCCACCAGCACACCCCCATCACACCTCATTTGATGGGACTTCACAAGCCATATTCTTTTAGGAAGCCTCTTATACTAATATGACTAATCAGTCTGTAACATTTCCCTCATGCATCAAAATCAGATGCATAGTTCTTGATCACTAGCAACCAAAGCTACCTGCACTACTTAAGGAAGGGCTCAGTGAAGGCTTGAATGCTTCCCCATCTCTACAAGGACTACCGTCAACATTCTGATACATTCACAGGACTATACGTGCTTCTCCGAGAGCTACACCGTCAGCCCAGTCATTCTCACAGTTACATCTCAAGTAGTTCAGTCATACGGTGATCAGCTAATTCACCTCCATTTCAACTCATTTCCCAGTCATGACCTTCTACCTTTTAGTAGAGATTTACCAATTCTAAGTGTTCTCCAAGATTTTTGCCTCATCTCTGCTACTCCAGACCCATGGCTACCTAGCTTTTCTGATACAGAGCAAGATCAAAATGCCTGGCAATTTTGTAGTGGCAGATTTCACAGCACACAGTAATTTGTGACCTATCTTGTCCAAGTCAAGCAGAAAGCTTGTCCATCTCATATCTTCCTTACCTATACTACTCTACTGCAGTCTTATAATACTTTTAAACACTGAATTCACAATACCTGATTAGGATTTTGCCTTCTGTAATTTCCACAGATCACTAGAGCATCAACATCAGATTCAAATACAGACAGAAGTCTGGATAAACAGTGGTCATTTGATAATATTCAAGTAAGTCCAAGATTCACTCCCCCCATCTTGCTCCAGGTGAATACTTACCATTAAGCTCGCTCTTCTCTTCAGACAGAGTAGAGGAAATCTCTACAAGCATTAAGAAAAAACAACGAGCATGACAGTAAGAAGTTACAGCACAGTACTTGCACACATCATACTAAAGAAATAAGCCAAAGTTAAGGATCTCCAAATAAACCTTCCAAAACATTAACAGATTAACCAGGATGTTTCACGTATCAAGAAGTCACAAATAAATGCAGCACTGATTACCATTCCAAAAGATTATGTGAAATTAAAAAAATACTATGTTAAAAATGCCAGAAGTTGCACAGCACTAAGGGTAGGAAATGCAAGAACTCTGGCACTTCAAAACAAACATCACAGATTATCTTGTGCAATTATAAACTTCATAGCTAAGAAGCTTGCTAAATCTGTCAGACTTTTGGACTTCTGCCTTATGACAACACATAGTAGACCCTGAATCCAACCAACCCAATCTTTGCAGAAACCCAGGAAAAAGAAAATCTTTCTATAAGGTCCTTCTGTCAAATGATTTTATTTGACAAGTTATCTGAGTTTTTCATTAAATCTACAGTATGTTGCAACTACTCCAAACAAACAAATACTAGCAAAAAAAAAAAAAAGCAAGATGATAAAGACCACACAGAACAATTACATAGTGTCAATTCACATATAAGGTGCTCCACTCCAGGGAGAAGGCACTGCACCTCTCAGCCACATATCCTTCAGCTCATCGCAAATCTGTGGGGAAACTAGTCCTCTGGATGTACCCAGGCCCCTTTCCACCTTCTCTACATTGCACATCTCAATGTCCAATAGGAAGGCACATTTTATATCCTCTTTTATGGGAGCCAAGTTTGGTGAAGTGGGAGATACCAATGTGTTCCTCCTGCTCCATTTTATGAAAGACAAAACATGAACATTTCTCCCCTATTTTTCTGAATCCCTCCCAGTGCTCTGCATCGTAGCAGCCAGCATTAAGAGGAAAAATGCCACTGTGACAGTAGTGAAGGAAAGGCTCCTGGTAGAAAGCACCACGCATACAGTATTGCAAAATGACTTCAGAGATGACCAAGAATTGCCTTCATCTGAGGCTTTCATGTTGTGCCACTATAAGGTAAAAACAAAACACTGCAAGATGAACGGGACAGTTCACCGAAAATTTTTGGTTGAGGCTGTATTTGTCTGTGTATTCTGCTATACAACACTTGGAGCTTTCTGACAGGATAGGCAAGTCATTCACAAAAATTCGTTTCCAATTAAATGTCATTTTTTGTGTTCAAAGTCTACTCTCATTTCACTACATTTTAACGTGCTGCACCAAAATTGGCACTGCAATTTTAAGGACAGCTTGAAGCATTTCCAAGACACAGCCTACCTCCTTGGATGACACCATAGCTCTCAGTCTAATCTCACTGAATTAACAATAATACAACATGCACTCCAACTCCCAAGTTATGTTACCACTGAAGTAACTAACGTAGGGGCATACACTAACATGTGTCTATGAGAAACATTAGCAGCATCAAAAGACAATAGATTAAGGTCCGTGCTAATGTTTACAGCTGAGTACCCTGAAGGGAAGGCAAGCAGTTTAATGCTGTGCAGGTTTGCTGAGGGAGTTATTGAAATCCTCTCTTGCATGCCTGGGTACTGCTGTAGTTACTGCACCAGCCTGCTCAGCAAGTACAAACACTACACATTTCAGTGCACAGGTCCACTGTAATACCACAGAAGGGAAGCTTCAGCTTCCTTAAACAATTCAGTGAGCAACTAATTGTACTACCTTCCAAAAAACACCAGAACACAGGAAACAAAACCAAAGCTGAACAACTGCAAATCTTCCAGCAATGCCTCAACAAACCTACATCTGCCTTACTTGCACTGTATTGAGACTGTACCAAATAGCAAGGACTAATGTTTGCCCTACTGCCAAACATTCACCCTTTGCCACAAGAAGAAACCAATGTATCCATAATTTGAAGTCCTGTATTTCCTCAGTACTTATGGGCCCATTTAATCCTTTATTGAAAACCACACACCCTAACTTAGTATTTTATTCTTCTACTTTCAAATAGAAACTTTGCTGCATATGGTCTTCTGGAAGGACGCAAGACTAGAATTATTGCTGGGTGATAGTAAAGTTAATCAACCATGTTTCTGATAATTCAAAAGAGGAGGATACATAACCTACCAGGAATCAAAGTACACTTTGAGAACTTCACAGTGAAGAATTTCAGCAAATCCTGTCTAATCAGTTTGATTCTTAATTAGTAAAATTACATTTTTTTCAAGCCTGAAATGACTAGAAGAGACACGGGCAACAGAACTGGTTTTATACAGTTGGCAACCTTTATCCTGCAAATTTTACTCCAGGAAAATGGATAGAATAGTCCCACTATATAGAGGAAAGCAGAAAAATCAAACAGCACAAAATGGACTGTCATAGCTGGCAGGAGCAAAGACATGTTTATTTTTTACTGACTGTCACCAAGAATTCCTTCCAGTTGCAGAAAAGTTAGATTAATGAAAACGGCCAAAGTCAGGTTTACTTTTATATTTCTAACTCAGCTGACAAAGTAGCAGTAACTTATCTGTAGCACCTCAACTCCATGACAGCATAACTGCTTCAAGGTTTCTCCATACTTTGCAGCATTTACCTTAAAAGCTCCACACTGGAATTAGCTACCTAGCAACATGGAGATGTAAAATACTATTCCCCTTCATGTACAGGCCAAACTCAACCTGTTAGGTGATGTGATCTAAGCGCTAAGCAAGTATGCAGAACACCTTATCAGAAGTTGAAGAGCTACAAGAGATGGCTGAATTTGTGAACTAAAGGATGCCACAGAACTTGAGTAAAACAGTTGCAGACATTAATTCTTCCATGTTTTCACTGCAGTTTTGCTAAGGGTTAATATCCAGTAATAGTGTCTGATTCCTAGGTATAGGAAATGTTTGCTGTAGCCTACAAACCAAAACAAATACTGAAGATTAAAGTCTCTGGAAACCATCACCAGCATTTTACAACAATACACTACATCTCTTGCTGTCCTGGCTCAGAGGATTCTGTTGTATCAGCAAAATTTCCTCCAAGTAAATACAAACTAAAGGACCCAATAAAGTCTTCTGGCCATAAAGTGTATTCAAATGTCTCGATACATACGGTGCTTGCCAGACCTATGTCTGATGCTGAAATCACCAGATTGAAAATACTGACTTTTATTTCAAGATGACAGCGCTACCTACGACAGTGTGTCCCCTGGGATCAGAAGAAGAAAGAGGGATCTTGCAGGGGGAAAAAAAAAATTTCTATATGCATACACACTTAACACACAAACGTCTGTTTTCTGATGACTAAACAAATGAAGAAATGTAGCAGTAACTTATAAAAGCGTTCATGCATAAAATAGTTTCATCTTCAGGTATCTGCTGTAAAAGGACCTAATATATACAATAGCCTTTATCTATATGCAAGAACAGAGACTCTCCTCGTAAATATGATGATTTAGGATTTCTTAATTTCCAGACAACTTTGGAATAAAGCATAATATAAATTATTTCATTCTTAAAACCCTCACCTTTTGGAGCAGCAATAGGCTTGACAGCCATTCTCCCAACAAGACATTCCTTCAGCATTGATTCATAATTGACCCAACGATGAACCTATATTAATAAAATCAGTTTTCACAAAATTTTTAAATTCTTACTATGTTGTTCTATGCACTGAAATAGAAAAGTTCATTTCTGTACAGTGGCTAATGTAATTCATTTAGCAGATATATTTTTTTTAAACACAGACACTCATTATTGCATCATTCAGGACTTATTTCTACTTCTATTACAGATAGCATGTAATTAAATGAAAAAATAGGACCATGAAAAACTGATGTTAGTTTAATTTTTTCATTTTATGTTTTGCAGTATCTGAACATCATAACCTTGAGCTACAGAAAATATTTCAGAATAGCGTTTTTATGATGTAGGCTATGCAATTAACAGAATAAAGACCTTGTCTTTACCACAAGGGTAATCAATCTTGTTTAGATACAAGTGAAGGGAGAAGGGATGAAGGAAACAAAGATAAAGAATAGCAGTTTAGACACAAACACCTCCTACCAAGTTGGTGTATTTCTTTTTGTTTCTGTGTTACTATCACTGAATTATTTGGAAATTACCTAATTTAGAAAGTTAAATAAAGTGAAGAAAAAGGAGTAGCTTTACAGACCAGAACTGGAGAACTTGCAGAGGAAATGGATGGCAGAAAAGCCAATTCTGATAGGGCATCCAGGATAACATCACAAGAAGAGAAAAGGAAACAAAGTGCTGCATGACAAATTTGAATGGTATGTAGAGATTTAAAAATAAAAACTTCAAACTGGACAAGCAAAGGAGACGAGATAAAGAATCCCATCCATAAGTTGTAGTTTCCTTATATACAGATAACAGGAAGAAATGAAGGATTTTGCACGACAGTTAATTTTTCCAGAAATTTGAGAAACACTACACAGACACAGAATGCTAAAGCAGAGGGGATAACAATAGACATGCCTCCAGAACAGGAAAGACATTAGTCAAAACAAAAAATGAGAACAGCATATTTCAAGGATCTGAACACTGCTTTCCACTCAGGTGACAAAGCAAACTAAAAAAAAAAAATAATGTAGCAAGTATGTATCTGAGCTTAGTTACAACTTGAGGGGCTTCCCCAAATTTTCTTGATGTCAAGACTCCCGTTTCCAAGTACATCACAGAATAATTAACAGTGATGCAGCTACAGAATTCCAGGCCACAACCTGATACCGGATGAACTTTTAGGAGAAAAATTCCAAATTTCTTGAAACCAGAGAATTTTGCCCGAACTCAACACTTCACTTGTAAAAGGAATTTACATTCATTGTTGAAAAAATTTTGCAAATAAAGGCATACGTACTGTGATGCACAAACTGTAAAGAGATAACGGATTTCCTTTCAGAAACAGCCAAGATTTTCTATCTGCTCTTTCCCAGTTTCTCAGACAAACCTTGTAAGCCAAGGAGGCTCAAGGAGTGTCTGTTTCTAAAACATACCAACTCAGGTGAGTCTTTTACAGCACCAGGTTTGCAAGCAATTCCTTACAGAAAGTACACCCATTCTGCAGACCCTTTATATTCTGAGTCTTTTCAAAACATTTAATGAAGTCGTAAACAAAGAATAGACCAACTGTCATCCTGTGATTTGTTCACAATCAGTTAACAGCAGCCCCAAGCATTTTATCTTAGTACTTTGTTCACTGATAGTACAGCAGCCAAGTTAATAGACAAAAGAATACTAGAAGCATTTTTCAAAATGTGAAAGTTCTGAGAAGAACATGCCTCTCAAACGACAGCAATTAAGTCGTAGTAATTTTTTAAGAAGGTGGTATCTCATTTGTTGCTAGCTTTATTGCTATTTCTGCTAAAAAATTAATTTAATAAAATGGTCAAATTGAAGCATCATTCCAAAAACATGAAGTCATATTTTCATTATTGCTTTTTGGTACAAACTTTAAACTACATGCCTCTTTCAGCACATATCCGTGCCATGCTGAGCAGTAACCCATTGCCTTTCCTTAGACCTGAAAAAGTTCAAATCACTATTTCCACTGAATTGCCCTAAAAATAATCAGAAAACATGCATTTTCCAAAATACGTTTCAGTGAGCAAGTGTCATTCGCCGCCCATTGCTCTCACCTGATCAAAGAGATCTGTACCATCAGCTCCTGCTGCTTTCATAAGTTCATCCTCACCACCGGGATGATATTCCATGTATGGTGTGACATTATATACAAATCCTGCAGAAAATGGAATATAAAAGCATGAGCAGCATTTCTACAACTGCTACAATCACTCCTATCTCCATAGCTAGCTGAAAGGTTAGTGTATATTAAACACTGCAATGGCAAACAGTAGACATGATTGGAACAAGCAACATGACTTTCCAAAACCAGAAACCTAAGTTACACAATCGTGTAGAGCACAAGATACATCTTATTAGGTAGAGAGGCCAATCCTACAGCGCCATACCACTTGTCCCAGTGAATGTCTGGAGAAACCTGCAGGGTTAAGACTTTAACAAAATAAACTCTTCAAGCTGAACATGCTGTATCCTGGCTAGGGGTAAAAGAACTAGAGGCTGGTTTCAACAGAGACATAAAATTGAGCCAGTTAGCATACAGAACTGTTTTCACTCGCTCTTCCAATTAAATTACTCCTGAAGTGCTGTCATAGTTGTTTCCCTACCACCCATGACCTATGGAATAAAATGCCTACAGGAATGAACTGCCTCCCATAAGGAAAAACTGCTACCATCAGCAGCAACACTTCCATTCTTCAGATTCAGCAATATAAAAAACTAAACATAGCCTGTACTCATTAAAGGCTTACGACTGCGGTACCAAATTTGTCCCTGTAAAAGGGCTCAGCACTCTTTCTACAGAGTACTATTCTTAGTCTTTCCAGGGAGATAAAACAATGCTTCTTCATAGGTCTGAAAGGATGAAGTCTAATTATGGTTGCTACGCAATGGGAGTAATTAGATCCTGGAGAATGCAGCCACAAACAAATTTAACTACAGACCTATTGCTCCTAACAGGACTACTGCAGGCCTACCTAGCAAAATATTTAAAGATATGTAACATGATCAAAACAGGAAGCTACGAACTGTGCCAGTGCTTTCGTAAGAAGCTTTTAACACATTAAGAAGCGTACATTAACTACTCCAGATGGAGAGGTAGGCATTCAGCACTGGGCCGAGGGGAGACATACTTGGGACAACCCTAGCTGGTAAGGACAAGCATCTCAGGCAACAAAGGGAAGACCTTTGTGTATTTTACCGAACCAATCTCCTGACGGACGTATCCACTATGCCATCTTGTGTGCAGCACTGATTACTGCAGGTAATCAAATGTAAGTATCTAAATGTAGTTAGGACCTCCTGATTATTAGTCAGATGTTCCAATTTACCATCAAACTCGCAGGAGCAAAACCAATCTCATTTAGACACCCTTCATGCTTTTTTTAACACCCCGACATCCCACTTTATATATAAAATTTGTGGCCTATATGACAGCTTGCTTTAATGATCATCATACTGGTTTTCTGAACAAAGTTAGCTCTTGTTCTTTTACTTCACATTCATCAATTTCTGCTCTTTCTTGTAGAGACACAGTCTAACTACCAATGCAGAAACCTGATTTAGCTTTTCCATAATGGTGTTATTTTACTACCTGTTCACATATCAGGTCTACAGATAACCTACCAGGATTCTCAGTTACTCTTTTTGTTTAATTATAGTCCTAGAACAAAGAGGCAGAGATGGAAAAATTTAAAGATACAGAAGCAGCATGATGGAGTTCTTGTAAAACACAACCTCAGAGATGCAGTCAAGGGGGAATAAGAGACTAAAACCAAAACAGAAGCGTTTTAAAGCAGTGATTCTGTCTGCAGTACTAGATGTCCCTTTTTGAGAGAGAAAAAAGAACAGACCTCCACAGTAAATAAGCTTTCTTTAGCTCTCCTCCCACTACAGTTTTGCTAGCATGTGCACACAGAGCATTAACAATCCTATTATTTTTGTTCAAAAGCCAGTACTGAAAGATATTTTACCCCTGCTTTTGCACTCATCCCCTTTTAACACCCAACAAACACAGTCACCCTCACAGAGAAATTCTTAACTCTCTTTTGCTGGTGTTGAGATGACATTATGTCAAATATCAATGCTGTTCCTTACCAGATCAAAGTCACCACTAAATGAACCACTTTTCATAGAGAAACATCACATTAGCTACTCTGATCCTCTTACGTATCTTCATACAAGAGCTGTTATGTCATAATGAATTGAAGGCAGTATTAACATATTTTACCCTCCAAACGATTAAACTGGAGAGTGAACATTTTACTCCTTTCCGTAAGACAAGTAGGAACTTCATTTTCAGCACCGAAAATACCCTTCTAGCCAGGGCTACTGCTCCAAACCACCTTTCACACATTGTTAACTTGTAACATATGTTACTTCCAACTTTTCAGCTAAATTTTCATAAAAATAACAACACCGACAGACTGGCTTAGTTACCACAGATATCTGTTATGCTAGATAGAGATTACAATTGCTCTGTGAGGCAACTGGCATTTGCCTTACTAAGTTTTATGAAGTAATACATGGGCTTGCACACTTATTTCCCAAAGACCCTTCTACAGATTTAAGTAACATTTTTAGTATTTATATATCTCTGGATGCTTTAAAGCAACCACTAAAAATAGTCAACTGCTAAGGGTAATAAACTTTCCAAGACTAAGGAGTGTAAGTACACGTTAGCATTTTCAATGCCTTATTCTTGCTAAGCCCCCACTATTTGAGACATCGTCTACAATCTTGTGGTTTATTATTTTCACATGCAGATATAAATTAGGTGCAAAATATGCCCACTTGGAAGACTTTTAAAGGAAGACCTGAAAGCAAAGAAAATCTTTGTGACACAATCTCTAATTTGAACAAAGTTGTGCCCAATTATGTCAAGATTACACCTGGCCTAAACACAGAAGGTGCATAGTTTGGTTTGGGGTGTGGCTTTTGTTGTTGTTTGGTTTTTGTCGCTTCTTCTTTAAGTACAGAGGAAGAGAGAAGCTAGGCAAAAAAACGTAGGAACAACATCACAGCAACCAACCTCTTATACATATCCAGCAGTCCTCTTTTTTGTTGTGCTTAGCAAGCTCATCTTCGGTCACTTCAATTAGCCTCCCTTTTAAACCAGTCAAGTCCCTTCCACTTTTAGTCAGTCGAATCCAATCCATAAGACTCCTTCCTGGTTTTAAAGGTACCTGAAAAATAACAAACGTACAAACGTTATTAAACTCTAAAGGAAGAAAGAGTCATTCAATGCACTTTTCTAAGCTTCCTAGGAGGACTCAGACAAAACAAGAAATAACACGACCCATGTTCTTCTTCACTGATATTTGGGAGCCCTACTTAGCAGTAAGGGTGCTTAAGAAAGCATCCTGTCTAGTAACCCAGACAAGGGAATTATTGAACATCAACAAACATGTATAGATTATTCTTCCCAAAGCAAACTTCAGATACCAAGTCCTCCTGTGGCTGTAAAAAGCTTTTATCAGCATCACTTGAGTTACAGCCTGGAAACCCATGAGCAACAAAAAAAGAGAGATTTGAAACCCCATGGCCAGGTAGGACAAGGAGGGAAACTTCACCCTCACAGCATTCATAAAGACTTTCCGCAAGCCCTGCAGCAACTGGAAATCTCACCCAGAGAAAGCTGGGACTGAAGCCTTCTGGCTTTCCAGGGACGTATTAGCCATGGCCTGCCCGGGAAGGGAGAGCGAGATCTTCAGGGTGTCCAGCACCTTCCTTTTCCACAGCACCACGGGCTGGGGAACCCCTTTGAGCCAAACTCTAACAGCAGGGAGCAGGGTTAAGGAATCGCGGTCCTACAAACTGCAGCAAAACCAGACGCGAGAGAACTAACGAGCACCTAGACCCACGTTACTCCTTCAGTCTCCGTACGAGCGTGCTTTCCGGGCTGCAGACACCAAGTACCCTCCAAAGACCAAGCCCCAACACGTAAAGCGCAACCTAAATCTCAAGCCGAGAACCTCCGCCTGCGCACAGGAGGAACCCGGGACAGCCTGGGAAGGCCCAAACGAGAAGTACGAAGGGTTCTTCAGCGACGCACACCAGCCCCTCGCCCGCGGGCCCTGCCGCAGTACCAGACCTCTCGACGCAAGCGGCCGGCGGCAGCCCCGCCCCAGCCGCAGCCGGGACCCGGCCGGCAAACGCCAGCAGCTCCGCCGAGAGGGGCCAGGCCGCGACGGTCACCGGCAGCCCCGCAGGGGCCGCGGTACCGGGAAAGGCCCCGGCGCGGGCCACAGCGACGGACCGCCAGCCTCGGCGGCGGCGACGGGCCGGCTGGTCCCTACCTTGGCGCGGCCGCCCGCAGCCACCCGCTGCTGGGAGCTGGGCGCGGGGAAGGCCTGCGGCGGTACGTTCAACATCCTGCCGGCCCGGGCCGCGGCCTGCGCCCCGGCGGGCGGGCG
>JANZLQ010000013.1:9933362-9950858 GCA_026212715.1 Elanus axillaris | reverse complement strand
CTGTGGGAACGGGCGGGGGCGGCGGGGCGGGGCGGGGCGAGGCAGCACCGGGGCCGTGCCCGGGCCGAGCCGGCGGGAGCGCGGCTGCCCTGAGGGCCCCGCTTCCCCGGGCGGCCGCGCAGGGACGGACAAAGGCATTTCCCGCGGGGCTGGTGGGGAAAAGGAGGCTCCTTGGAGGGGTCCTCCTTTCATAACGCGTCGCACCCCCCCACCCGGTACGCTCCGTCACATATTCCCCCTTAGGCAGCACGGCTGAGTTAGCGTAGTGGCTTTTTTTTTTTTTTAATAGGGTGTTTTTGCCGAGGAGACGTGCCTGCCTCGATTCTTTCTCTGGTCCCGATACTTCGTGAGGCTCTTGCTACGTGCGCAAGGTTTTATGCCAAACGCGCGCCGTTTCCATGTTCCGCCGTACCAAGGGAGCTTATTTTAGTTTTCTTTTATTTTTCCCCTTTTCTTTCTGAGATCGCCATCACGGGTGCATGCGAGTGGCGCGGAAACAAGAGAGTGATCGTATGTAAGAGCTAGTAAACAGTAATAATGTCAGCCCTGGGGAAGCTGGCAGGGTTGGTGGGATGGAGCGGCCCTAGATGCTGAAGGAGGGCTTCGAACCCAGGTAATTCATTGGCCTGTTAAAGACTCACTTTACTGAGGCACCACAAAGACTGAGGCACTTCTGTGTACTCCTTGGAATAATATTTTGCCTTTTTGAGAGTAGCCATAAGGAGTGTGTCTACCGTAGCACTGCTCAAGAACAGCTGCAGGTAGAAGGGTCCTTGTGCCTTCCCCACCGTACCTTCAGCACAGTCTGTTTCACCAAATAGTATCAGCAGTACCAGTTGTAGAAAACGTTACGTATCAGAAGCTGTGTGGGAAATGTAATCAGATTAATAGCATTAGATTAACAGCATTTTTTTCAGATCTTCAAGTCAAAACAAGATGTAGACTGAATTGCCTTTCTGAAGAAAAGCAACCTCTTACTTTGAAAGAGAAATAGATGGAAGAGTGGACACATTTAACTTGCACATGCTGTGATACCTTCCAACTTCATCAGTGGATGTATTCTGTCATTTTGGAGGCTTCTGCCATTTGACCGCTTGGAAAAATTGGTAACTATGACTTTAGGAGTCATTAAAGGAAAACGTATTTCAGGGTGAAAAGCCCAATTTAGTAGGATATTATGGTTAAGCCAAAGGTTTAAAAGAATATGATTTCCAGAGTAATTTTACAGTACTGTGATGTTTGTAGCTGTTTGCATTTTTCCCCGCCTCATTCTCACTGTGGCCAAGAATCAGATTAATTAAAATCAGAGTGAACAAAAGGCTCAAACTCGCAGTAAATATTCATCTTCTGGTAAAGAAATGGAGAATACAGCAAAGTAGCTTGTGTAATAAGCAGAGTTTGATCATAAGCAAAATTGTATCTATTTTTCCTCTGTTTCCAAATGGCTACTGTGAAACCTTGTCAGATGAGGTAAAGCATAAAACAGATGTTTAAAAGCTGTCTCAATGTAGATTTTTCTTTTGCCTAAATGAAGTGAGAGCAATAATATTTGTAGTTGGTATTTCTCTTTTGAGAAATATAACATAGGCTGTGTAAGACAAAAAAAATAGAGGCTAGTTTCATTGTCTAAAAAAGAAAAGCAGAAACATCCTCCATTGCATTAGTAGTGACAAAGGACTAAGAGAACACAACACTAGCTTTATCTATTTGATAAAGCTTAAAAATTGGTTTCAATGTCTACAGTAAAAGCAACAAAAGAAAGGGTGTCTTTGGCCAATGACTCTTAATTGTCTGAGGATTCTTTTTAGTACCTGCCTGAAATGAGAAAATGTCCTAGGGAGGAAGTGTGATTTACCCATTAGAGAGCAAACTGAAACAGAGGTGTTGAAAGGATAAGGAGAAAATAATGACTAACAGCTGTTGTTCCCCTGCATATTTTCACACTATATGACTCTTCTTGGCTTTATAGTTAGTAATGCAGTCCTGTTTATTGAGAGAAATACAAATGTCTGTCTTTGCAATAATAACTTGTTATCATTGACACCATAAAAAACGCCACCAAACCCTAACATTTTGCCGTCTTCCCACTGCCCTTGAAATATAGGCTAGAAATTGTCAAATCAAGGCTAGAAGATTCTTTGTCATGGCTGTCTTGTCTTCCTCAGTTTCTGCACAGAGCAAGAGTAACAGTGCATTGATAAGTTACTATCATCTGAGCCACAGTTTAATCGTGCTAAAACCTTTGTAGGCAGGAGCTACATACAGCCGCTGAGCAAATAGTTGGTCAAATGGGAGCGGTGGAACACACTTAAAACTGGGGCATTTTGCATATAGTAGTGGAAAGCATAGTTCTGAATTCAACATGAAGTCTGACAGAGGCAGTCCCCTCATGCATTCTTGGCTCATCTAATTAAAACTATATTCTCCTTTCTGTGCCTTGTTCCTACTTTTTTTTGTATTTCAACCTTTAAAAAATAGTTTAAGTCTTGAGCTGAAGGTTGTTCTTGGTTGTACGTGTGTAAGTAGACTGTCTTTAGTAAAGCAAGGCTGGGAGTCAGGATCTAATACACTGTGCTTTAAATATTATAGTGGAATGAAAACTGAAATATGATTTATATGGTTTTATTGACTTGCTTACACAACAGTAAAAATATCTAGGCATTCCATCAGTTCTCAGCTTCTTGAAAATTTCTCTCAAGATCATAGATTTTCTTTATTTCCTTATACCACTTTCCAAGCAAGTCATAGCTGGCAATTTACAGGGTTCAATTCTGCTTAGCCACAGTTTGATTTTTATAGGGATTTTTGTATAATTGCAATTGAAAAATTTCAAATGCAGTACAAAAAATTCTTGTACAGTCACTCAGGATTTACAGCAGTAGAACTAAAACCCAATTTTGTTTTCTCAGAATCTATACGAAGCAATACTTATCCAGAATGAAAGTAATTCACTTGGTTTGGTTTAAATTGATTAAAAGTGCTTTTGTGGCTTTCTGCAGTATGACATCTTGAAATGTAATGCACTGTTAATAGGATACACAGAAGAGCAAACACAGAGGTCTGTGCAGATTTGAGTGTGCTACTATAAACAAAGAAGGTGTTCACAAATGGCTTAGAGCTAAAATTGACAAGACAGTGCTAATCACACTTGGACATGGGAATATCTGGACAGAGGACACTCAGCTGGCTTCATATTAGCCTCTCCAAAGGCAGTAATAGCTCTCACTTATTAGTAAAACAGGGACATTGCATGAAAATTATTGCATGAGTTGATATAGGGAGAGAATTAGCTTGATCTTGTTCGAGCTTTGTTTTAGTGAGAAAGCAAGGTCAAACATGTGGAACCGGTCCTCTGCTGACTGAGACTGGACTGAGGAAACCAATTAACAGATAAAATTGGATCTGGAATATTTTATAGCCTAGCTTCATCGTAATGCTTCCAATTTTGGCAACACTTCAGAACGGGTTTTGGAAATTAGGTCTATGTCTGGTGTTTGCATACAGATATTGACTATAGATGTGTATGTCATTTATTTACATGTTTGGTCTGTTAGCTCATAAATGGGTCATTTTTTTAGCAGTAAATGCAAAGTTTGCATAGGAAATTTACATGCACAACTTTGGTAGATGTTCATCTGTGTGCAATTATAATTCCTTTACTGGAAACTTTGCAGTAGCATCTTACAAGGCAGCAAGTGTTTTTTAGGTTTTTAGTTGTGATATGTAGGGCATTTTTTCTGCTATAATTTGAAAGTAAAGCATCAGTTTGTAAAGAAGGAAGATGCTGGTAAAACCATCTGTGCTGTTCTATCCTCACCATTGTTTGTTTTTGATACAGTGTTTTCAGTATCACTAATGTACCTGAAAGTGGGTTTGGTTCAGCATTTCCACAAAATGAAATTTTTTATCAGTAAATAATGTGAAATCCAAACGAGGTCCTAAGAAATAAAATAAATACAAGTTAAGTTTTCTTATAAAAAAAAAAAGGAACAGAACTTAATCAGCAGATCAGTGTATTCACATTACCCATGGCCATAAAACTATTACTTGGCTAATAAAGACCGTGCTTGTCCTATTGCTGTTGTGTATTTTTTCCATCCTATTTATATACAAAAGTGCAGCACATAGTCAAACGGCGTAATTCCACTTAAGTCCAAGCACCTGGCGTTCCCTACTGAGAGGTATGTTTGGATGCCTAAAGATGGAATGCTCTTTTGTGGAGACATCCATCCCACTTCTCCTCATCTCTCTGGATTTTGATTAGGCTGTAGTAGTATTAAACGTCATTCTTTCATTTTATGGAGAAAATGATTCTTCCCCTTCCTCTGCTCAACTGGACATGTAGGGTTGCAGAAACACTGGAAGGAAAACTTTGTGAAAAGGAGGGATGCATTTCCAGCAAAGCACATCTTTCCACCCTCTTTGTGCTATTGGTAACCTAGTTCCTGGTGACTTAGGGTTAGAGCTTTCAACAGCAAATGGCCTCACGCAAAGGGGCACAGCTCTACTGTCCGCTCTGTCAATGAGACTGAAAACGTCCAACTTGCCCAGGTTTACCCCAGCACTGATGCCATTATAAACTTTGTGTTCACATGAGCACATTCGGGTGATCACTGGTATCTGCCGTGGAATAAGCAATATGTTTGTGTGTGTGGCACACGCACACGTGGGGGTCCCCGCGTGTCCATGTGGCAAGGTGTGACTCCACACAGCAGGTTGGGCTTCCTCATTTCCCTCCCCCATTGCGCTCCGCTCCCAGGCCCAGGCTGGCAAATGGTAAAGGATAACGTATCCACATGGGAAAGCAACACATTAAGGGACTGAGAATGTGTAATGGGATCAGCCACCAGTTACAGGGATCTTTTAAAAAATAGGAATATCAATTGCTGTTGAATTATGGGCACTTTAAATTCCGTGCAGATAAGAAACAGAGACACCAGTGCTGAATACCAACTGTGCAACTTCTTTTAATAGAATGGGAGTCAGTGAAACACTGATACATCATTAATGCCACGGCTCAGCAGAAGTGTCTGGCTCACTCAGCATAATGCAGCATAAAGTCTCAGTGTTTGCTGCCATTGGAACGTGCAGTGCTGCGGTGTGGCACTGGCGGGATTTGCCCTCTCACCTCTAAAAAGAGGTAAGAGGCAGCCAAATTAAATGAAGTTGCTCTAGCCCAACAGCTATTGACAGATGAAGAAATTAGATAGTCATTGGAACGTCCTGATCTGACTCCTCTGACTGGTAAAACAGTCCCTAGCAGTGTCATCTCTCCTCTCACAATGTTTCATTCAATTAACAGTTTCTTCAGATTTATTGCTTTCCTGGCTACAGTGATAAGTCATGGAAGTGCAATGGTGGTTTTTGAATTTCTCCTGTACCTCTAACACATCAGCATGGCATCAAATCTCAGAAAGGGTACATGACACTAAGCTGATGGTACATATAACGCAGCATTTAACCTCTGGTAGGAGGGAATGAATTGCAAGAAACAGTGATGTGCAAGCCGTACCTCTGACAAACAAGCACCTGAGAAAGGCAAGGTGAGTCCTAAAGATAGCAGTGCCAGCCCTGAGGAGTACAGAGGGTATCTCGTACTGCACTGCGGGGATGTCAGAGCTCTTACACAGGCGCCCGGAGATAAGGACTGACAGAGAGCCCCTGGCCCTGCGGTTCCTCCCTGGCTTCTGGTGACTGATGTTACGAAGCTGCAAATTCCATCGTGGCAGAATTTCAGTACTTCTACATTGCATGCTCACATCCCAATGATCCTTAGATCAAAAATAGGGAATAAATCAAACAGGAGGAATAAATCAAACACAGAGAATAGGGAGCTCATTGTACAGGCTAGTAGTAGTCTACCTGTCTTAATGAAGATGCAGATAAATGGCAGAGGTACCAAAAGCAAATATTGGTATCACTTATTTTTAAGACTGCCTGTCTTTCCCTTAAAAAAAATAATCACATTTTCCATGGTTTTTAACTTTCCAAATTTTATTTGGACTGAATTTTTCCATGGTAGTTTTATTCAGGCATAGTTTGGGAAAAATGTGATCAAAATAAGACAGCTCAAATGATTAAGCCATTTACAAGAACAAGGGAGAAGTGGTAGAAACATCATCTTGCAACATTAAAAACTTCTAGTGCCTTTGGGGGTGGGTGTGTAACAATTACAGGAGCTGCATGGTTTTGGACCGTGAAGTTTGCACCAGGTATTTGCCTTTTGGTTTTCCTCTGGAAATTCATTCAAATTCAGCCAGTTTCCAGGACTATAAAAGTGATAGTTTGAGTCACTCACTGAAAAGACTTTGAAGAATTTACTTACTAAATTCCTTGAAGAATTGTATCTGCCTGGTGCTCATTTCATCCAGAACTGACCAGGGCTCTCCGTGCAACCTAAGCTTTGTGTTGCTGGAGGCTGGGATAGAACTTGGAGTTATCCAAACTGGGAAGCACTTGCTTTTCCTCTGCTCCCTTCCACTTCCTTTGCATAGCCCAAGGACCCAGGCTGCAGCAAGAGGAGGGTGGCAGGAAGAGGAGGAGGAGGAGGAGGGGAAGAAGTGGACAAGGGCTTCGGTGGCAGACCTGCACTGGGAAGTGGGGTTGAGGCTGGGGTTTGTGGGATATCGAGAACCAGGACTAGAAATGATGTTCAGAGGAGGCAGCAGGGAGGTTTAGTTAGCCCAATGGAAGACTAAACCTGGAAAAGGAGATGAAGGGGAATTGGGACAGGGTGGCAGGACCCTGACTGCACTAACAGGGTCTGCAGGCTCTCTTTTCTCCATTCCCCTGCTTACAAGAAAAAGATGTCTTTTCATACTTGAAGCGAGCAGCCGTACACTGCCTGGGGACCACAGCAGACACCAGTTCCCAACCAGTGCACCCACAGCCAGGCACGGGGGCTGCTGGAGGACACAACACCTGATCACCCGGGCAGGCTGGTGGCCCAGAGCATGGGCAAACGTAGCTGATTACGTCCCAGCCCGTGAGACCTGTGCCCACACCAAAGGCCCCTGCAAAGGCCTCAGGGGCTCTTGAAGACCCTCTCCACACCCACCCAGCTGTGGCAGCTCATGTCCATGGGTTTCACAGTAGACCTGTTCCCTCACAGGGGAATGCGGCCATTCTGGAAATGCTAGACCTGTTCTCCAAGACAGCTTTTTTCACCTTCAGGGTATTGCCCATGGCCCTGCTGACTGCCTGACTCTTCCTTCCTATGGTGTTTTGTTATGCCATGGCCTCCCACACTGTGTCATTACCAAACAGGGGAGACCATTCACAGATTTTACAAGGAGCTTCTTTCTCTAAGGCCAACTCACCTCTCCTCCTCGTGTCACCCACCATCCCATGGATGGACAGAGACAATTAGATGCTGGAGCTAAGCCTCCAGTGTCTCAGCAACTTCCTCCATGCTGAGTGGGTCAGCCTTCCCGCTCCAGCAGAGACTGCGCACAAAGATAATGCTCCCGTATCTGCATGGCAGAGCCTGTTGGTGCAATGAGAGCCCTGACATGAGAGATGGAGAATGTCAAAATCACGATGGGCAGAACAGAAATACAGAGAATAAAAAAGTACTTGTAGCGTGCAGGACAGAGGAATAGAGCAAGAGGAAAAAATAATAGGGGAAGGATAGGTAACACATAGCAGGGCACTGGGGGAGTGAGAGGGAGGGAACACAGAGTAAGACAGAGGGCTAAAGAGAACAAAAAAATAGGGACAGGAATAAAAGCTGAGTAACTAAGAGAGGGGGGAAAAACAACCAGAAAGGAAACTGGACAGAGATGGGCAGCAGGACAGAAAGATGGAGAAAGAAAAAACAGGGACGGAGGGATAAAGAGGCAAAGAGAGGCATGGGGACCACAACAGTGACAGTATAAACAGAGAGGGACAGGGAGCGGATACAAGATTGCAGAGAGAGGTACAATGAAGTGGAAAGAATGAGAGAAGGAAAAAGAGAGGGGCAGGGAGCAGGTCAGAAAGCTGGAGAAAAAAAACCACTGCTGGGTAGCAGGACAGAAGGATAGAGCCAAAAGAGATGAATGGGAAGCAGGGCAGTGGGATGCAGGCAGCAAAAATAATGATGGGTAACAGGACAGAGGGATGGACAGAGAAGTAAGGGACAGGAAGCAGGACAGAGCAATGAAAGGGAAAAATACTGATGAGGAACAGGACAAAAGGATACAGAGAAAAAGGAGGAAAAGGAAGGAGGGGGAGAGAGAGAATGGTTGGGATAGAGAACAGGACATGGAGAGACAAAAAGCAAGACAAGGAACAGGACAGAGGGACTGGGGCAGGAGGGAAACAGATGCAGATTAAGATATGGAGAAGGGAAAAACAGTGATGGGCTGCTGGACAGAGCTGGAGGAAGAAAAAGGATGGCCAGAGTAGGGGAGAGAGAAAAGAAAAAAGGGACAGCTGGCTGGACAGGGGGGTATAACTAGAAACAATGAGATAGGCAGTGGGACAGAGGCATAAAGGCAGAATAACAGGACAGATGGACAGGGAGAGGAAAAAAGGGACAGGGAGCAGGACTGAGAGGTGGAGATAAAAGCATTAAGGGCAGAGGCATAGAGAGAGGAAAACACATGCTGGAAGGAGGACAGAAGGAAAGAGAGAGAAAGGGAGTGACATAACCCAGACGGAGAGCAGGAGAAAGACGAATCAGTGACAAGCAGCAGGCCAGAGAGGGGGGCAGGGGGAAGGAAGGACAGGAGGAAGGAGAGAGGGATACAGAAAACAAGTGAGGGACAGGGAGCGAGAAAATGGGATGCAGAGAGAAAGAGAGGGATGGGGAGCAGGACACTGAGATAGCCAGCAAGCAAGAGCAGCAGGGACAATGACAGGGAGATAGAACCAGAGGAAAAGCAGGGACCAAAAGCAGGAGAGAAAAATGGAAAAGGAAAATTAGGGGTGGGGAGCAGGGCAGAGGGGTGGAGAGACAACAAGGGACACAAGGGGTGGGGGGATGGGACCAGGGAGAAGCACAGAAAGATGGAGGAAGAGAGGGATGGGGAGTGGGGCAGTGAAATTAAGAAAAAATAGCGATGAGGATCAAGATAGGGTATTGGAAAGAGAAAAACAAGACAAGGGAGAAGACTGAGGAGCAGAGAGAAAGGCAGAAATAAAAGATCAGAGAGGTAGAGAAGTTAAGAAAAATAGGGATGAGGAGACCTGCAGAGAGATGGAGCAAAAAAACGTAGGGTCAGTGAGCAGGACAGAGGGGTAGAAAGATGCGGAGGCGGGGGAAGGAGAAGAAGAAAGGGCAAAGACAGTGACAGGGCACAGGGCATACAGAGAGAAAAAAAGGACAGTGAACAGGACAAAGGGATTGAGAAATAAAGAAAGAGTCAGATCTGTAGAAAGAGACCAAGAAAAACGAAACCAAACCCAACCCCTCCCCCCCCCGCCCAAACCAGCAATGGGCTAGAGGACAGAGACAGGAAGACAAAAAAGGGCCAGGGAAGAGGACAGACAAGGAGAGAAAGCAAAAAGAAAAGGAGAGCCAACTGGAGAGGGAGGTATAGCAAGAAAGGATCAGATAGGCAGCAGGACAGAGAAATAAAGACGTAATACAAACAGGTGCAGGAAGCAGGACAGAGGGACACTGGGAGGAAACAAGTGGCAGAGAGCAGGACAGAGGTGGAGAAAGAAGCTTTGAGGTGGAAGGATAGAAAGAGAAAAAGGAAAGACAGGAAGAAGGATGGGGGATAAAGAGGGGGAAAAGAAGGACAAGGAGCAGGACACATAGTCTGAAATAGGGGCAAGACAAGGTGATACAGAGAGAAAAAAAAAGTGTCAGGGAGGCAGGACAAAGTGAAAGACAGGCAAAAATAAGAGACAGGGAGTAGGACAGAGATGGAGGGGAAAAAGCCTAGGATGGGCAGCAGGACAGATAGCTGGAGAAGTGAAAAAAAGCACTGGGCTGCAGGTCAGAGATGGAGTGAGAAAAAACAGTGACAGGGAGCAGGACAGAGTGAGAGAGAACAAAAAAAAAAACAAAGAGGGAACTGGACGAGAAATGGGAGGAAGACGAGGAGAAGGACAGAGAAACAGAGGGAGAGAGACAGGAATAGTGAGGAGGACAGAGAGATTGAACAAGGAAGGAATAAAGGATGGGATGCAGAACAAAGGGAAAGAGAAACAAGGACAGGGAACAGGACAAAGGGATAGAAGAGGAAAAAAATAGGGATGAGCTGCAGGACAGAGATGGAGGAATTAAAAAATAGACACAGGGAGCATCACAGAATGACAGAGAGAGAAAAAAGGGACAGAGAGCAGGCCAGCATTGGAGGGAGAAAAAGAGCTGTGATGGACAGTGGGAGAGAGATATGGAGAAAGAAAAAAATACTGAGGAAGAGAGAAAGAAGAGACAGCTAGCTGGGCAGGGGGATACAGAGAGAATGACAGAAAATATATCAAGCGAAAGCAGGGTAGAGGGACAGCAAGAGGAAGAAAGGGACAGGGATCTGGACAGAGATGGAGAAAAAACCAGCAGGAACAGAGGAAACGAGACAGAAAGAGCGACAGGGAGTAGGGCAGAGAAAGAAAAACCACGGCAGCATCAGATTGGAGATGGAGAAAATAAACCCTGGGATGGTCAACAGGCCAGAGTGGAATATGAATATGTGCAGGGAGCGGGATGAAGGAATACAGTGAGAAATGACGGAACAGAAAGCAAGAGAGTGCAACAGACAAGAACAATGATGAGAGAGAGAGAAAGATGGAGACCGTGGGAAACACAGGGGGGTGGAGAAAGAAAGAGAGGTATTAGGAGCCCTGCAGAGAGTCAACAATGAAAAGACAGGGCAGGGAGCAGCACAAAGGATGAGAGAGAGTAAAAGATGAACAGAATGGAGGATGGGGACAGTGAGATACAGAATGGGGAAAACCCGACAGCAGTCAGCAAGGAAAAGGGATAGAGAGAGAAAGGGAAGGAAGTAGAGAGAGAGGGGAAGGCAGGGACATGGAGCAGCATGTACAGGCACAGAGAGGAAAAGAATGCCAGGGAACAGGCCAGAGAATATGTGGGGGAAAAAAAGACAGATGCAGATCAGGACAAAGAGATGGAAAAGGAAAAAACAGTGATGGGCTGCAGGACAGAGACAGAGCGTGAAAAAGAAAGAGGGAGAGGGAGCAGGACACAAGAAAGGAGAGGAGAGGTACGGGGAAGAAAAAAAATAATAAATTGCAGCAGCATGGAAAAGAGGGAGGGAGAGGGGAGGGGGAGGGACAGGGAGGGACTGGGGCTCACAAGAGGGACAACAGGGCCATGAGGGCCCAGGACTCACCACAGCGCTTGCTCTTGGTGCTGCCGGGAGAATTTGACAGTTCAGATGCTTCTTGCTCTTCCTCCCCTCTCTTCCTCTTCTGTAACTCCGGTCACTTGGCTGTTCACCTAAGAGAAGGCATGGGTGTCTTACAGCTCTTACGAGACGAGGCTTTCTAGACACATAGCCTCGCTCGCGCACTTACGCGGCTGTACCGCGCTGTCGGTGACGCATACTGACCCTGTGTTGGTGGTCTGACCCGCTGCCGACTACAAAGAGGGTTCCTTCTTCACGCAGGGAGGCAGGCTCTCTCTTGCGCGCAGAGGGAGGCAGCTACCGGCTGGCCTTTGGTTTCTTCTTCTTTACCTTTAATCTGGCCTCTCCGGCTTCAGCCGCGGCAGCGCCTGCCCACAGCCAGGAATCGCTCCGACTCTCCCTTTTCACCCCCAGAGACAGCCCACGCAAGCCTGAGGCGGGTGCAGTCGACGGCATCCCCGGGGGAGGAACGGACAACCACGTCCTCAGCGTGGCCCCTGGGAGAGGGAAAGGAGAAGCAGTGACCGTTATTACCACAGCTTGCCCCTGGCTGGAGCCTCTCCTTCCACAGGGCCATCTGGAGATGCGTTGAGGCCCAGCTTGCCACCACCATGACAGGGCTTGTGGGGTGCCTCGGGCTGCAGGACAGGCTTCAGGAGCTGCACGGGGCGAGCTGGGCCAGGGCAGACTCAAGGGGAGCTCTGCCAAGTTGGGGAGGTGCCCGGCGTCTGCCGCCTCCTTCTCCTCTTCCCTTCCATCAGCTCTCAGGTAACTCCCTGGGTCTGCCCTGACCCAGCTCGCCTCCGGCAGACCGGGAGCCTGCCGCAGCGGCCGGTTTGAAGCTTCCCATCCCGTCACCCTCAGGTGGCCAGCGGGCAGGAGACAGCCCTGCACCTGCTGAAGGGGCTCGCTCGCCTCAAGGGTGGCCTCGGCCCTCACCCGCCTCATCATGACCGTGAGGCAAGAAATATGCCTCTCCTTGAACAAGCAAGACACCTGCCCAATAGCTGCGCACAGCAATACGTGCCTGTGACCGACACCTTTTTCTGCTAAAACCAGAGCACGGTTCCCTTGTGATGAGCCATTGGCAGAAAGTACCTCAGCTTTCCCTGCACTGTCTCCCTGGGGAACAGCATCTTCGGAGCGTGCAGCAGCCTGTTGTCATCCCAGCCGCTTGCCCTTGAGAAAGCGGCTGCCTGTAGCAGCGGCAGAACTGCTGCTGCCCGAAGGGAAAGGAATAATTCTGTGTAAAGCTCTCCAGGGTGCCTGTGTCCCATGCAGAGTTGATGACCTTGGCAGCCTATACGCAGTGCCAAGCTGACAACCTGAGAAGGAGTCACAGGGTGTAGCAGTTTCTGCAACAACGGTACTTTCCAGCTGAGCTGGACAGAGTAAGAGACAAGAGAAAGGGGCCTGCTGGATGCCTCAATATGCAGAATTGCTGTAGATTGTGCCATGGCTGTTTTGCTCTTGGCCTCTGGCAAAGTGACTTCCCAGTTGTTGGGAGAGAGGTATGCTTGCACAGCATGAGTACTGCTGCTTACAGAGCAAAAGGCACTCACTTTAAAGCAGCAACAAAGAACAAGGATGGCTTACCAAGACGGTAGGAATAGCATGGAGAGCCCAAAGCATTAGCCATGCAAGGCTTGCAACTAACCTTGCATTGTGGTTTAATCCGAAGCAGCAATGAAGCACCACACAGCCGCTCACTCACACTCCCTGCCCCTGATGGGATGGGGGAGAGAATCAGAAGGGCACAAGTGAGAAAACTTGTAGATTCAGATAAAACCAGTTTAATAATTAAAAAAATAACAACAACAAACTGTAAGGGAAAGAAGAAAAAAAAGATAAGAAAAATAAAACTCGAGAAAGACAAATCCTGGGGAGGCATCTTGGAGGAGCTGGCTCCAGCAGATGTGGGGAAGGGTAGCTTGAGGATGTGCAGAAAAAATCCACATTTGAGCAAGGAGCCTGGATGCAAGTCCCCCATGGGCAGCGAAGAACAGGAGGAGGGAAGGGGCAGGACAAGTCACTGAGGAGCGAGACTGCAGAAGGAAAGCAAGAATGGCTGGAAGAGGAGCTGGCAAAAGAAAGCATGGAGCATGGGAAGGACAATTTGGACTGGAAAAGAGTTACATGGTGATGTCAGACAGGAATAGGGTCTGTGTGAAAGTAAAAGATGGATGGGAGGAGAAACTGAGAGATAGAAATAGCACTAATAGGGTAAGAAGACAGGCAAAGGACTGAGGACAGGAAGAGCTCCAAGTGCCTACAAATGGGGAAAAGACTGGGAAAAGAGTCACAAGGCATGAAACAGGTTCTTCCTGGAGAAGGACATTGAACCTCAATGTCTTGGTCCCAGAGGTGGTCAGGAGAGAGGTCTGGAGAGTAGAATCTGGCAATGGTTAATAAGAATTGAGATGGAGAGCCAAAACTGGGAAGAGACATGATTAAAATATTAGTGCATTTGAGGGGAAGGGAGAGAGGAATCAAATTTAGAAAAAAATACATATAGGAACTGTGGGCCAAGTCTACACCTTTCCAAAACCTGGGATGGACCTCGGGAGACCCTACCCCAGCAAAGCCTGAGAAACCTGCTGGCAAGGTCCCATCAGCTTCTAGGGAGGCTCCAAGTCAGTACCACTAACAGTTACTCTGTTAGCTTAAGTAACAAAAGCCTGCATCATACACCTGAAGTTTTCCTATCCAGGTGCTACTATTGTATTACCTGAAGATTCCCCCCTTCCCCACCCTTATTCCATTTGCATTTGTCAAACATAGGAATTCACTTCCAGACTGTAATGGGGAACACTTTGAACACTGCAAAGTCAATGACTCAAAAATCCTTAAACTTTTGGGGAAAAAAAATAATTCTGTGAGGTTCACATCGAGTTATATCTCATCTAATGTAAGTGTTTCAAGGTTAGTCATCTAAGTCTAAGATGGTGAATTCAGGCTGCCATTAGGTAGGAACCTTCAGAGGACAACTAATTTTATCCTGAGATGAGATGTCTAGAAAGTCTAAAATGTACTGGGCAGGCGAGATGACAAGCTCTCTGGCACAGTCTATGTCTCTCTACTGACTCTACAAGATGACTAGTTTAGCTTAGAAACATCTAGTTTAGCTTGAAAATAGCTTTTAGATGTCTCAAGCTAGGTAATGTGAATCCCAATGACATTTTCTAAGTTCAAATTCCCTCTTGCATTTGTGTGTCCTAAATAGCTTGGACATTATGGATCTGAGGCTCACAACTGCAGCTGAAATTAGTGAGAATCACGCCTTAAATGCAGTACTATATAATTCAAGGCTATGGGAAAATGAGATTATCATTATCTCAAACTTGCCAGCCAGGTTTAAAAAAGCCTTTTTAACATTACTGTGTGTTCTTAGTTACCTATGTATAAAATGGCAGCGGTAATGAGGCACCCCCAATCCCTAAAGGCTCTGTGAAGTCTGTTCATTAATTCCTGCAGCCACCACAGTCACTGGCACTGAAGAAAACTCATCAGAACAGCCTTTTGAAATCCTGTCTGCAAGTTTTTGCTATGCAAGAAAATCATCGGTGTGTGCAGGCTGTACAGAAAACAAATGCTGTATTGAATAGCAATTCAATACATTGTCATCACCTAGTCTGGGCACCGAGAGAGGGAAGGGACTTGTGAAAAACAGAAGATGGTGATGCCATTGACTGCCATAATGCGTATACGCACATGAACTGAATTTAAGTTGTGTAGACAAGCATGATTCTGGCATTCTTCTAACTTTCTAGTGCTCACTATCACAGGAGTGTGAGACAGAGATGTCTTTGGTTTATTCCATCTAGAGATTTTGCCTAAGATCCTCCCCTTTTTAATTTCCCTCAAAAACTTCTGTGCATGTCTTTATATGCCCAAACTTAACATTCAAGATATTAGAGTATTCACTATAAGATATATCAAAATATTAAATATATTTTATATTGGGTCATAAACTATGAGGTACAATGTTTGGTTTTGATATGAACATATACATTCAGATTTCTGCAGGGAAAAATTTCCAAGTAGATGATAGCAAATTTTCTCTGATAGGCATAAAATTGTCATTTTTAAAGAACTTGAAGAACACTATCACAATGTTTTTAAAGCTGCATCCTCAATATTTTTATCAGCTTCCTCTGCTCAACATTTTATTGATTTCTTTGCTCTTTGATGTGCAGCCAGTCTCATCATCACACATTGCATTCTTCTACAACCTAGCATTCACAACATGAAATACAGAATAGCAAATCAGTGTGATATCACATTGAAAATTTTCTTGTCTCATCTTTTAAATTTTTTCCTGACAGATTTTTTTCATTATTACACTTAAGAATTCCACAGATCCCACTTTCCAAGTTACTGAGTGGCTTTACTCTGTGGAACAGAAGTCTCCGAATAATTAGCATCTTGTTAGTCAGCCAAGTATCTCTCTGGCCTCCAGGCATTACTGCTGCATAAGTATAAAAAAAAGTCTGAAATTTTTCCATTACGTTTACCTCCTGTCTTCTTAAACTAGTTCTTTCTCAAAAATAGTATCAATTTCAAATCAATCTCATATCAATTTTTTTTTGTTATTGAAATACTTTATGGCTATATTAAACATTGTAAATTCTTGCCATTTTGTTTTTCTTACCTTCACAGAACATATATTTAGATTTAGATTTAGATTATCTATGCTGAGAAAATATATTTTTATATATATTATATAGAATATATATTATTACCATCCCAGAATATATATATTTTATATAGATGCCATGAATGTCTATATGTTTTATATATGATATATAAAATATATATTTAATATATATGAAATACATATTAAATTAACTTTTACCTGAATATATATGACTGACTGGAAACTGACACATAACAAATCTAAACCTTGTCAGATATATCTTCCTAAGTACATAACTTTTGACAAATACATATTTTTAACAGTAGTGCTGCTATTCAGAAGAAAGAATTTTAAAAGCAAAGGATGTTCAGAGACTTTTCCAGCTAAAATGCAGAGGTCATCGTAGAAATGATTACCTTGGGTATTCATTATCTCAGCACTGCAAGAGATCACTCATATTGTCTGTGATATTATCATTTGGCAAATACTTCAAAATAAAATACTGTTTAACATACACACCAAATAGCTTTTATAAATATTTTAAATACACTGAAACATGCATATTTGATGGTGGTTTTATTTACTTACTTGTTTACTTAGAGAGTATTCAGATGACATGAATAGGGAGTGCTAGGCATAATTTGTACAAATATTAAGTGAACGCTCTGTTAAAGCAACTTTTATACATATATGTTCTTAAGCATCTTCTGGAAACAAAGTCATTTTGTTTGAATTTGGACCTGTATTAATAACAGATGAAAACCAGGGCTATATAATAACTGCAGAATAGGTGGGGCCTTCATGTCCTGGTGCATTTTTTGCTTTTATCAGAAAAAGCCCTCGTGTTGACTAGCAGCACACTGGCAATCTAGGAGGGATTCAACGGCCTCAAAAGGAAATGCAGTTTTAAAGCCTGCCCTGGCTCTCTCTGAAACCTGCAGTGACTTGACTTTGAGCTGCAAGGGTGTCGTGTCGATTCCTGGCTGATGCTGCAGTGCCAATAAACACGTTCCCGTCAGAGGGAGGGAAGGAAGGTGTGTCTTGACACGGCAAGACCTGTGCCTGCTCAACCAGATAAAGAGAAAATACCAGCTTCTGAAGATCCATCCTATCATTTCAACTCTTCAAAGAACTGTAGAGCTGAGATGCCCTTCGCAAGATTGCTTATATCTATGAGCAAGGAAACAGTGGAGGAGCTGTGCTTGTTTTCCCCCACATTGAGGCCAAGAAAAAAACTGTTTGAAGAAAAACTAATAGAGCTTTTCTAAAGAGGTTACTATTTTTCTTCCCTCTCCTGCTGCAGCCTCTGTTCTCTCTCATTGCTCTCTTTCCATGGCAGGAGAGCAGGTGCAAGGCAGACGCTTTGGCAGATAAAGATATTCTAGTACTATAATTATAATCAACATTTCTGTGTAAAATACCCAAGGGTTTCTGCATGCACAACACATATCGGAAGTTCTGCACAGAGTTTTCAGTTCCTTGCTCTCAGTCATCCTATCATAAATGCTAATAGCTTTAATCTTCTGGAGAACTCCAAATATGGGGGGGGGGGGGTGG
>JANZLQ010000013.1:9895317-9929493 GCA_026212715.1 Elanus axillaris | reverse complement strand
CCCCCAGTCTGGAGGGGCTAGTGTTACTTTTGCCCAAGTTTGTATCTGGCCAATCTACATTTTACACAGATATGTAAAAGGTACACGTACCCCGGCGTGTGCATGGTTATACATGAGTTCGTGTATTTTGTGTATTGATCAATAAGGGGCAACGTTGGCACACCAGCGTCTCCTAGAAATTTCAGGTGGCCACATCAGCACAGGGATTGCATCTCTGTGCCAGACCCATGACTTGCTCACGCTGCCCCAGCAGACCTTCCTCCCCATCCGAGGGGCTGCACAATGCTCCACTGGTCATGATTCCCTTTATTTGTGTTGTCTTCTTAACCGCTGTGGTGAGCAGGTGGGGACGCAGAAGAACAGCACAGACATTGTCCATCCTGATACCGTGGAAATGCCGTATGATCGCACGTGGTTGGAGCTGCGGGGTCTCTTGGGGAAGGAGGGCTCTGCTCAGGGCGTGCTCAGAGAGGAGCAGCATTGCGGCCATTAATTCTTCAACTTAGTCACAAGAAGAGGATTTGGGAGCAACGATGTGGGAGAGCAATGGCTTACCAGTGGCAGCATGGCTGAGGTCCTGTGGGCCTGCTGGAGGGTCTGTGATGCTTCCTGAGGGGTTTGGGGCAAGGCAGCTTTGGAGCACTGTGGGGATATGTGCGTTGCACACTGGCCAGGTGATGCATCAGAAATGCAGTGATTTTAACTTAGAGTTAATGAGACAGCAATGAAGTTGGATCTTGTTTCACTTTTGAATTAAGCCGTGTTTAAACTTAGTGAAAATATAGTAAACCAGCATTTTTGTTTCTTATGCCTTTGATTACAATGTAGAAAGAGAAAGGTGAAGGGGTTTCTAAATTGTCAGTATTTCCGTAAAAGAAAACCAAAGCACCTGCATCCATTTGCACTGAAAGACATCAGGCCTTGGCCTGGTTACGTGCTTGATACTCTTTATTATTTGTCTTTCATCCAAACTGGACGTAAAAAAACCCAATTCACTTGTTGAGATTTTGTGCTTGTCATTTTGTGTTCTACTGCTAAGTGGCAAATTTTGTGCCGCAAAATCTGAAAATAGGGAAATGCTTGCATCCAAGATTATTTTTCATTTGAAGTACAGGATAGGAATATTATTTAAATAAGTCTTTGAAGTTTTATTAGCACTGAAGGCTCAGTTGACCCAATTAATGTTCTGTTGAGTCAACACATCATCTAGTCCTTACCCTTTTCCTGACTCCAAACTATGTCTTGTTTACAAATGCATACATGTTTAGCAATCAGCCTTTTTGGCTTATGTGAATTTTGTGTCTTGTAGGTTCTGCGGGAAAGCGTCGACTGGTTTAAAGGATCCCTATTATTTCACTATCTTTGTTTGCAACTGTGTTTTGTTTCCTCTTAGGAGTCCCACTCTCATTCATCACGTTTCTTTTGTTCCCTTTTATTATCAGGCCGTTGTCTCAGAGAACATGAGCTAAACACCAAACACCCCTTTGTTAGTTAGTTGTCCTTATCGTTATCATCAGGATCAGTTCCCTTTACATTTTCACATCTGACCAGTCTTCCTGAAAGTCAAAATTATATTACAATTAGAAATGCCGTAGACGTAATGTGCACAGGAACTTCCTATTCGTATCCACAGAATTGTGTATCTTGAACTGAACAGAAAAACAAATCACTGTGCTTGGAGGGCTAGATTCAGGGATAAGGCAGGGTGGACCATGGTCTGCTGTGGGATATGTCCATTTTATCTGCCTTATTTATCAGCTGAAGAGGGGTTGGTGATTCTTATAAGTCAGCTGGGAGATATCAGCTGAGTTCTGTCCCAGGATATATCTGTTTAACTGTTACCTCAGGCTGAAAGAACTGAAACTTAGGTCTTCAACTTCCCCAGAAAACAGCCTAATCAGGAGGTAACTGGCCATCCTGGTGTGGGAGAGAGGAGGTTTCTATCTCTCCTGAGGACACTCTTTCTGTTGTCCAGAAAAGTATTCCAGGATTCACTGGCCATGATAGAGGAAAGCATCTCCTGAATCTGCAGAGGCGAATGGGTCACGAGAGGACAGTAGGAGCCCAAGCCCGCCTAGCACACCACCCACACCGGCCAGGGAGGTGGGTGTGAGGAGGGGGACGCGTGGAAAAACACCGTGGGGAGGTCAGGGTGAAGAGCAGCCGGGCAGGGAGCAGAGGCACTGGGCCGGCCGGGGGAGGACGTAGCCATTGGGTGCGAGTGCCTTCCTACCGAAACTGCTGCCTGCGGTCCATGTCAGGAGGTTGCGGTTAGATGTGTAAACGTAATTTATATCTTCTGGCATGATTATCCTGGGAATAGGAAAGCCGCACTATTCTCAAAAGCCTCATTCACAGGTCAGGTAGTTAAAATGTACTTTGTAGCTCAAATATATATGTCTATTTTTCCTTTGCTTTCAGGACTTCCTTGTGCAGAAGCGTTTCCAACATTGTCTTTTTTCCTCCTTGAGAACCTTCCTTGCCAGCAGTGTCACTGATACAGTGGCTCTGAGAGCTCATTTTACCTTATTCTCCTGCTCACTAACCTTCCTTACATTAAGTGCAGAGTTTCTGTGTTCCAATTTTAACTCTGCCTGTCAGCATTTCTTCAGTATGAGAATGACCCGCCTTTTCTCCAGAGATCAGTGGAGAAAAGAAGCTGCATGTGTGCTGTCTGAATCTCTTCCCTCATTATCTCTTCCGTTACTATGAAACCTTTCATTTTTTTCTTCTTTGCTGTAAACCTTGAGAGCGTATTTTGATAACCTTGGCAATTCTCCACGCACATCTGGCTGTACCTTCAGTTGACACAGTGCACATAATGAGACAAAGAAAGTATAGTTTGCAGGTACAATTGCTTGTAAGTATAGAGACTGCTTGGTTTTTTGTTGGGCAGCACCTATTCAGAGACTCAAGTTGAGCAGTCTTTCAGAGGATGATCTTTATGTTCTCTCCTAATGCATGAAGATTTTGTGTAACATTCTTCTTAGGCTGTGTATTTCCATAATGTAAAATAAAAATAGATTGAAAGTACATTCCTTGCTCCAGGTGCACAAAAAGCACAGTGGGAAATCTGCAGATCATTGTGTTGCACCCGATATCCTGTATATTGTTTCTCATGTAACCTTTCCTTTCTGATAAAGATCCTCTGTGTCTATAAGAAAAATTCTGTACAGTTATTGATGTTTTGATTTCTTTCTTTCCATTTTTTTAATAGATTGAGATTAGATGCCAACATTCATAAGCCAAATTTCACTGCCTGTGCTAATATTGATTTAACAAGAGGGCAGTGGAGGAAAACAGCAGTTGGGATTGAATAAGGTCAGGACTTCTTCATGATGAAATGATATCAAAACTGGAGTCACACCCTGACAAGAAAGGAAATGACATAAGGCTGGTCCTGGGGATTCATTCAGTTCCCAGAGCATCCCTTTGCATTGCCGTGAATGCTGCTACACTGAGCAGTGCTGCTGCCTCTGACTGGGGGATCCTGCTCCCCTGCACATCACATGCTTCTGCAGGACAGTTTGCACAATCTTATGCAGAAAGTATAAAGCTCAGGATGAAATTTTTGTTCATAATCTCCATTTTTTTGTGTCTCAAACCTGAAGAGCCTTACAGAAGGTATTCGAACACCTTGAGCCTGGTGAATAAACCAGCTTTCAGTAAGTAAGGCGTGATGACACTTTTTAAAAATGCCTAACACAGAAAGAGATCAATTTGAGATTATTTTTCTTATACTTAGAACATTCTGCTTTCTAATTTTTGTCCGTATTTGAGAAATGAATGTTTTACTCTTTATCCCATTTGATACCTTAGGGCCGACTCCATATCATATAAACTGAGGAAAGAGACTATACAATGCGGTTGCCTGTGTCCCTAAGTCAAAACGAGTTTTGCCATCAGTGAGAACAGCATCATATCATAATTCCCACGACAGATTGTGGTGACAAACAGGATTACAATCTGTGGCTTAGTATAGGAAAGAAATAGTGGAAGGAAACAGTGTCTTAAGAAACAAAGATCCTGTTTTCTTTCAGCTAGATTTAACAGCACAAAATAAACCAATGTCCTGCGAATTTAAATTTGGGGGTCCCTGACAGGCATTTTATCCTGAAGTTTTTCATCGTCTCACATGTCACAACTGCTAAAGCATCAAAGTTGGGGTTTGCTGGCTGTGCAAGTACAACTGTATATGTTACATTTCATGATACAAAGGAGGAAAAATAAATCTGACAAATAGAAACCTAATAACTGAATCTAAGCTAGGAGAAAAAAAATGTAGGTCCTAGACTTGTGATTAAATCTCCCCTAGTTAACTTCAGTGGAAATCAGGACTTACGGGGGTATTGGAGCATCTAAGACAACAGAAGCTAAAGCTCTGTGATGTTACATATCCGGAGCCATCTTTTTATCTTCTCAGCCATGAAGAAAGCCTCAGAAATGCCCATTCAGCCTGTTCTAGTGCAGACTTATTTATGCGGGACACTTGATTAAAAAAGCTTTTTAATGGCAACATTTGACTGCCTGTGAGCAGTAACTCCTGAGTTACGGTCTCACATCTTTTAAGTAAAGCACTGCCCTTCAAATAAATTTTACCACTTTATAGCTATAATTCCCATATAAGTATCCCCTGGGGAAGCATCATCAAAAAGATATTATTCTTCCTGTGTTCAGATCAGCTCACTGAAAGCAGCTGCCTTTGATTTCAGACTTTGCTGACCCATCACTCAAAGCATTCTTGGGGATTGACATCATTGCAGACCAAGGTGCCAGGCAGACTGAAGTCCCATGCCCTGTTAAAAGGATCTGGGGACAAAACCTCCCTATGATTTACCATCTTTCTTGCCTTTACTTGAACACTGTAAGTTTTTGCATCCTCCGTGCTACCCACAGGAGGAAGCCATGGCTTGGAAATCTAATTGCATTTCTAACAAGAAGCCAGGGAAATACACTTTCTCTTCTCAAACTGCGAGGTGTTTCATTTGATATTTTCATTGTCTTCTCTGTGTCTCATGGAAAGGGGAGTGGAGGAGCTCTCATACAAAGCAAATGCGTTTACAGATTTGCTTTATAATAAAAGCAATGCTTCCCCAGAGGTACACTAACGGTTTTATCGCATTACGAATGCATGTGTGACTTGTGTTAATGTATCTTTTGAATCACTGCTTGTCTAGGGAACTTGTAATTGTCATGTGCAAAAAGCAGAGTGATCTAAAAAGGCTCAGTTGTGCTATTTAGTTGTTTCAACGCTATGCATCTTTGATACTTAACAAAACTACAGCTCAGCTGGAAGAAGGACCAGGCATGGAAGACTGGTAACTGCTCTCAGCCTGTGCTTGGATCCAATGGCAGTGAGACTTCCCAGGTTCTGCAGTTCCTTGAAGGGCTGGCTTGGTTCCTTTAGGCTGAAGAATTCACCTTTAGTTATGTATTTATAATTATATTGCTCTTCAGCTGCTTCACATGCTTGCCCAACATAGGCCAGCATTCAATCAACATATTTTAGTGTTTCTTGTCTGTACTGAAGACACAGCTATTAATTAGAAAAAATAGGTTTATGTTTAAAATTTCACCTTAGTATTATATAACTTCCTTGAGAATACATCTCACCAGGAGTCAGAGTTTATATATGAATGCTCCAGCATGTATGCCTTCAAAGGTATGTTAACTTAGAAAGATGCTGTCAGGTAATTTAAGTCCAAAATAGTATAATGCAATATTTAAGTATATCTGAGCATATCTCTTTCTCTTAGCTGGACATGGTTTTGTCCACCTGCTTAGCTCTTGTGGACAATTTGGTTAAAGCATCAGAAGTGTTTTACAAAACCAACTGACAGCAGAAAGCCTTTAGGATTTATTTTAATATTTCAGTTAAAGCAGCTGGTCCTTATGTTCTTATCCATAGTACGTGAGAACCAAATCAACTCCTGGCACTTTCACATCATGCCGTGAATTTTGTTCTTCAGGTTAAGTGAAGCTTTCTGAAGCTTCTGGGACAGGTTGCCCAGAGAGGTGGTAAATGCCCCATCCCTGGGAACATTTAGGGCCAGCCTGGACAGCACTTTGAGCAGCCTGGACTTGTTGAAGGTGTCCCTGCGCATTGCAGGGGTGGTTGGACTAGATGACCCTTAAAGATCCTTTCCAACCCAAACTGTTCTATGATTCTATGAAGCAGCAAGCTTTTTGGTGTGATTTTTCACTATCAATGATAGCCCAGAGGAAAAAAAAACAACATTCTGTCTCTCATGTGGAAATGACTGGAGTGCATTGAGTGATCCCGAACCACCCCGGCAGTCACCTGCTCAAGGTTACTGTGGCCACACTGTGATGTCTCCCCAAAATCCACTCCAGTGATGGATGTAAGCTAGCCATAGAAAGCCTATTTCCACTGAAGGCAAAAAGTGATTTAAATAATCCGCTCCCATTTACGTAACTTAAAACTCAATACACTAAAAATTATAATTAGTATTTGGTGCAATCTGAGAGTGAAATGCCCTACTGCAAGAGAGAGGCAGAGCTCCCAAACCACAGTCATCAATAACATCAATATCAATTAGGTTCTCTAGGGGAAGGCCTGATATAGGTATCATAAGTAATAACTGTAGAGAGAAAACAGTAATGCAATTACTGCCAAGATACACAGTAACTGCTTTGCAATCTGCTAAATTTTGTAGGGCTTAAGTACACCCTGAAGATCAGAATTAAGTGTTGGGGAGAGAAAAGTTGTAGAGCAAGGGGGAAGTAAAGGCACAGCATATCATTAAACAGTAGTTAGAGTACTAAAACCAGAAATCCTGCTTTCTTTGCAGGTCTCTGAATGCTTATTAAAATCACCTGGTGAATCACATTGTATCTGATCAGGACGCAAATCCAAAAACTGAAAATCATGTAGCTGAAAGGGAATTTGATTTATGGCTCTTTCTCAAGAGGGAGCTGAAGTTGAAATAGCCATGAGTATGCTGTGGGCATTGAAGTTCTCACGAGGCTCAGATTTTCAATGTAGACTTCAGAGATATACAAGAATGAGCTCTCTGCTCAGCCTATGTAGGGAAAGAGAAAAATACAAACCACAGCAACAATTTTTCAGCTGGCACAGCAGTTTTCTTTTTCATTTTTGTAAAATTAACACAGGAGAATGCAAAGCAGTTCCTACTAAATATAAACATTTTCAAATGTACAGGTCTAGAGATTTCACACCAAGGACTTTAAAGGAAATACATGAAGAGATCTTGTAACCACTAACACTAATATTTCAATCTATTGAAATATTTCAATAAATTCATTTGCAATATTAAAAAGAGGGGGAAATATATGGAAGGCAACCTAGAAGGCAAAACACTGGAATTGTTTCTGTAAGACTGTAGCAGAAAAGTAGAGGCTAAAAATACAAGTAATCAATGTCATGGTTTCATGGAAGGTAGATCTTCCTAAATGAACTTTCACTATCTTTGACTCAGCTACAGTTTGAGCAATAGTGACAATGTGTCAATACCATCTACATGGGTTTCCACAGAGCATTTATAATTATATATTTATATATAAAATATATTTAGATCTAAAAGCTTTCATCTGGTGAAATTAAGAAGGCAAGTGATAAATCTGGACATTCACTGGCAGGTCTCAAGCTAGATGGGAACTGAGACCTCTGATGAACTGGGCTGGTTTTGCTGGGTCTCCCAGCAGTCAGTTTCCAGTCCAAGACTATTCAGCATTTATGCTGATGATTCACAGCGTGAGGCACAAAGCCTTTGCTGAGAAGATTTTGGATCTCAGAACATTATATCGGTAACACATACTAGGAACCAGCTTCTTAGTGCTCTGAATCTGCTGTGTACACGGTCCCAATGCAGTAGGGTTTGTTTTAACATCTACAAAAGAAGGATTCAGTTATTGGGGCATATTTCTACGCATTTTCAGTGTGAGAGAATATGCTGGAAATGAGCAACTCGAGAACAAAATGGGCAAGGGAAACAGAAGGAGGAAAGAACGACTGAACGCTTTGCCCGGGAAAGCAATAGATGCTGCTCACATGCTTTTGGGTGAATTAGCTGTCTCCCTCCTGCCTGCCGGTGTTGTAGGGAAAGCTCTGTGTGTGCGTCTGCGAGTGTGTGCATTTGAAATCTGGAGCTCACCCCATATACCCACTGGTGGGCTTCTATAGAGAAAAGGAAACTCACTGCTGTGCTCTTAATGCTCATAAATTTTGCAGCTCTGCAATGGGACAATGATTATAATCAAATCTCATGCTTCAAGGCTTCAGGGTCAGGAAAAAATAACACCCTCCATGCCACCACCAGTACATGCTCCAAATCCCTCTGGGACCTGACGGGAGAGTCTTTTCATTTTCCATGAGCTCAGGCATGCTGGGGACCTTGGGAAATTTCTACCTGGCTGTGCACATGGAGATGGTTTTACTGCCTGAGATCATACAAACCCACCCTCAGTGCTGCTAGGTTTTGGAAAGTGGGTAATGCTCAGTCTATCTAAAAAGCATCAGTTTGATATTAGGTGTCCTGGGACCTGCAGGAAGGTGAACTTATCTGGCACTCTGTTTTGGACTTAATTTCTGTGAAGGAGGGGATAGAAAATAAATTTCAAACTGAATCTGAAAATATTGTCCTTTTTTAATACAAATATTAATTCAGAGGGTCATTGGTAATACAGAAAAGTAAATCAGAAGGAAAAAAAAAGACTGAATGGCTAAAAGGAATGGAAGGACAGATGAAGTTCAGGGAAAGCTATAAAATAAAATTGCTATTACATTTTAAATAAACAGAAAGAAAATGGTTGTTTAATTCCAGCAGGCTTATATAAGGGTAGCGGCCAGTCTAGTTGTCCCACCCCTCCTTTCTATTTTCCTGTAGTAAGCTGACATTAAGCAACATTTCATTCTGTTGGACAGTAATAGAGACATGTATGTTAAAGAAGGAAATACACTGATACAAATTACAGAAAACCTGTGAACATAGAATGCAGCTGTTGTTTGGACATGCCACAGTAATCGCGTATGACCAGTAGCAAATCCATTAGAAAAGGGATGCTTAGGGTATTTTAGTTTGTGCTAAGTGAGAGAAGAAGCTGTGATATCTGAGCTTGGATATCAGTTTATCTATTTTACATATAATTTATGCAACTGCTCAAATAAATTTTGGTGTTAGTCAGAAACCCTGAGACTAGCTTTGCCACCACCACCTGGTCGAAAGAAAAGAAACAGATGTCAAGGATGTGAAATGTCTAAGCAACAAGAGCAATTAACCCTCACTTATTTAGATGCAACTTCTCAAAGCGCATTTTATTACAGCTTTGAGATGAGTTGAGCATAAGCAGAACATGAACCAGAACAAGAGCCAGACTCCTGAAAGCTGCAGATGTAAAGCTGTATCCCTTTGTGTTCCTCTTGACATTTTGCCTTCTCCTAGGATAAAGATCCTGTATGAATTTTTGGGCTGAGCCAGTTGAGCCTTTTTTATATTCTAGTTCTGCACTTTGAGTTCAATCTTCACTGAGGCAAAACTCCCAACAGAATTATTATTGATTTTGTAGCTAAAGTGTGCTACAGCATACACAAGACAATCCTTGATTTCTGGAGCTTATAATCTATATTTAAAGAGAGAACTGTGCTGAACAAAGTCTTAAAAATCTGAATGTGTGTTTGCAAAATAAATTTGCCAACCCCATTTCCATATCCATGTGGTGCTTTCCCCTTTTTAGCGCCAGAAGCAATCACTCAGTGTCAGTCAATATTCATTGACTAAAATGAAATGGAAATGGAATGAAAGGCAAGGAGCCCTCTCAGATGTAATATTGCACATCTGAGTTGAGGATTGTGAAAGCAGACATTCAGACAGCATCATACAAACTTCCCAGCCCCTGTTCTTAACTGAGGATACAGAAAACTTCACTTCAATGTGTGCATTGAAGTTTGGAAAAAGAGTAGTAGAGCTGGACCAAAGTATAGTAGCTGTGCTTGGGGACAAATTGCCCACCTCAGGGTAAGTACTGCAAATGAAAAAACTCCAGCGTTGTCAGTACAGCAGGCTGTTGTTTAATCTTACTCAGTCTCAGTTTCCTCTTTTCAAAATAAATGACCTGTTTCGGAGAGAAGGGAAGCCTGACTGGACCTCTGCAAAGTATTTAATAAGCCTGCCAAATGGAAAAAATATTTGCTCAGCTGTACAAGTAAGGCATGGTGAGGGGAGTTCAAGGTGGCCATAGCTGAGGAGGAGGGGAGGAGAAGAAGGGACGGAGAATAACAGCACATTATGCTTGAAAGCAAGCAAATGATTTGAAGGAGGGTAGTCTGAGAGATGCTGGAGGATCATCACTGGGATCCAGTTTAATGGCCAGGTTTGGGGAATGGGTGTGCACTGAGGTGCACACAGCTGTGGGACACCAGTGGGTCAGGAAAGCGTCAGGCTAGCAAGCTGGAAGAGGCAGATGATCCTAATGGCAAGACTCCAGGACAACAGGTAATAGCATGAAGTGAATTGAGAGAAGCCTTCACCTCACGTGTGGTCCACAATGTCTGTTTTCTAGCCTCCCTGGTATGCTCATAACAGGCAATGGCAGAAGCCTGCAAAGCTAGTTGAGAGACACAGTCTGCCCCAAGCCATCTGCACCGCTGCTCACCCCCATCACCAGATCTCTCCAGAGATCCCATCCACTCACTTCTTCCCTTGCCTACTTACTCCTTACTCACCTTCCCCCTCATTTTCTCACCTGGCTCATGCCCTCCAGATGACCCTCAGCAAGCTGATGTCTTTATAGGCCCTTTACCCAGGCTGTGATGCTCTAGCCCCAACAGCAGCTGGGCATTTTGTTGAGATCTAAGGAAGGAAAAGCCCTGGGCATCTTCAGGGTAGTGAGGTGAAGGCTAAAAGAGCAGAACTCTTCCTCCCAACCCTGTGACCATGTGGCTGGGAGTCACACAGTCTAATGAGCCTGGTGGGAAGCTCTGCTGAGCAGGAATACCAGGTAGGGAGAAGAGCTATTTAAACTAAAACACAGTGTTGGTACAGGAATAAAAAAGATAATATGTCCACAAATGAATCTAGGCTGGAAGTGAAAACCTTTCTAAGCTTCAGAGAGGCACAGGAGCAAAACACCATCCCAACAACTGTCATGGGAATAAAAAACAGTAATTAGATTTAAAGATAGAGCTTCATCAGTTTATGAGTAGGATTACTTTACCTAATTGCTTACAAAAGCAAAAATTAGGCTTCATGACATACAGTCCTATGCAACAGCCTTATCAGACTGTTAGGTCTTCAGAGCAGCAATGGTCCCACCCTATGCTCTTTCAAAGCGCCAACATACTACATCCATCACCAGGATAGGGTTTTTTTTTGTCTTGCTGTATTTTAAAAAAAAAATAAATATGACCAGAAGGCATTAAACAGGAAAAAACAGTTGTGAAGCTCAGGAAGGCTGTTTGATTTTGGGGGCATATACAGAATTGTGTCTTGGAAGAAGAAGCTGTGAAATTTCTAGCATCTCATGGCAGACAGCTGCTCCAGCAGCAAGAAGGGATCGCTCTGCTCGTGGTTGTCTGGTGCCATCTACGGCCAGACACTCGTTCACACATCCCAGGATCATTCTGGGAAGGCAAGCACGCAGATGTGTTTTAATGAGATCAGCAACCACACTGGTATACAATGCATCTATAAATACATCTATGGATATTCATGTCTCGCTTCTCTGTCAGCTGTTGGACGCCGCCAGTGAGCTCCTAAAGGCTGTTAGTAGCTTCTGCAGTTACTAAATACTTTTCAGATTGGCCTTTGTAGCCAAAGCACAGTGTATTGATTTGGGGTATGGAATCAGGAAACTTTACTGGAGAAAAGGAAACACGGTGCCGGAGAAGATACAGCATCTGTTTGTCTACACAGACGGTGCATTCGTACAGACATGGGCTGCGGCGTCATCTCTTTCTTCCTCACGGGTGGGCAGCAGGCAGTGCCACGGCCAGAGCTCGCTGCGCTGCTTTGGGGGATGCTGTCTGGCCATGCCCATGGCTTTGCAAAGATGGCTCGCAGATGTTAAAACTACTGCGGGCTAAGCAGAGGCCTTGGCAGCATCGCTCATCCCCGGCCATGCTGCAGCACCTCTGTGTGTCCTTCTCTTGGCGAGCGGCGTCAGCAGCGCTGCTCATCGACTCCCTCCCCAGCAGCAGCAACTCCTCTGGGGGGGCACGGGGGCAGCCAGTGTTGCCGCCAAGGGCATGTGCACAAACCCAGCGTGGCCTGGAGAACTTCCCCGTCCCAAGGCAGACGTCTGTGTCTCCTCTCTCCTCCCTCTTGGTTCGTTCCCACTGTCTGACTCTGCGTTTGTGGGCAGCTGGGAGGCCTCCCAAAGTATCTCTGGAGAAACTTATGGGGACACCAAAGCTAGGACCAGCCCTGGGAATGTCTAAACAGCCTCTTGAAATGAGTCTCTCTCCTAGATGACACACGGGGAAGGGTGCAAACACCTGCCTGTAGATGCCTGCATGTCTACGTCTACATGTGGGCCGAGCATGCAAACTCCTGCCACCGCTGAGAGAGGGATCCAGTGGGATACAGCACCCATGCACAGGCACCTTGTGCTATTTGAGATGCCTTTGTGTATCTCGTCCACACGGAGCTGCCACACGAGACAGCAGGACCTGCCCGACACCCAAACCCTTCTGCAGCAGGAGCTGGTGGCCCAGCAGGACACCCAAGGGATGTTCAAAAGGCTCTAGATACCTGTGTGTGGGCAACAGTAGGCACTTAAATTCAGGTGTGTTGACCTGGAGCTGAATCCCGCTGACTGTATTGCTCTCTTTTCAGAGCTACTGACAACACACAACCAGCTGGTGCAGTCTCTATATGAAACAGACCTCAGAATTTCCTCCAGTTACTCATAATATTGCACCAATGATTTCTACTGACATAACTAATGGCTGCAGTGCTGGTTAGTCAGTTTAGGTTGTGGGAGCTTCTAGTGAATGTAAAAGAAGGATATTTTAACTGATCATTTAAATAGCCAAATGACTCAAAATTCTCTACAGATCCATATCTATAGTCTCAATCATCTGATGTTTACTCATACAGCTGTCGCAGATGGGGTGACGCACTTCACTTGTAAGAGAGAAGTAGCAATATGTTTGTAGATATAAAACAGCGATTTAACCAAGTGTGATAGTAAATGCGACAGTGGTTTAACCGATGGCAGGGTTCACTTGAGTATCTACTGCACAGAGATCAGGGCTAGACAAAACTGCCAGGGAGACCCTCCCGTTGAGTCAGGAGGTTCAGAAAGGAGCCCCTTGTGTTCTCAACTGCTTCTCAGAGGGGATTTTGGGTGCAGCTGGATCCACTCCTAGTCCCAGATTTGGTCAGCGGTTTATGTCTAAAGGATTATATATGTGCAATCAATCCTTTACATCCCCTAGCTAAGATTTCAAATCACTGAGAATCTGTTGCAGCAAGGAATCTCTCAGCCTCGAGGAGTAAC
This sequence comes from Elanus axillaris, assembly GCA_026212715.1. Lineage (NCBI taxonomy): Eukaryota > Metazoa > Chordata > Aves > Accipitriformes > Accipitridae > Elanus > Elanus axillaris. The sequence goes on along the minus strand of JANZLQ010000013.1, from coordinate 9,916,014 downwards.
CTTGGGAGGCATCCCTACCCAAGGGGAGATCCTGCCCTGCAGGAGAGCTCAACAGGCCCTGGGCTGTCCACTGTTTATGGAGTAAGATGATTGTCTCATATTTACGTACCGACCACAGGTGCTACTTTCTTCCAGATTTGGCTTGAGTGGGAGATCGACCAGCACTGTGGTCAGGTGGGCGCATTGCTCAAATTAGCCCTTGGCTGTTGTGTCGTTGTCTTGTCCCCCCCGAACCCACTCCGGGCCAGATGCAGCCGTCACGACCAGACACGTCCACTGCGATCCCCACTGGTGGCTATTGCTTGGAGCAGGGTTATGGGAAATACAGGTCAGGTTGGGGGCGGGGGGGGGGCAGGTAGCACATGGCTACAGCAGCTCATCTCCTGAAAACATTGGTGAGGTTTCTGATGCAATACTTGAGTGAAGAAGGTGTTGTGCATCCGCATGTTTTCTGTGTGAGCCAGAGAAAGGGTGTGGGAGATCAATTCCTGTATTTTGACTAAGATCAGCTGTTTCACATTGATAATAACATTGCTGTAGACTACACGTAAGCCAGAATTTTACTGGTCAGGGGTTTGAAGGCTCAGAATTTGAAAGCCCCTCCCTATCTGTGATGTGTACTTTGCCGATAGGCCATGAATTACTTTGTTGGATTTTAGAAAATGACGATACTTAGAAAGAGGTATTGCTACAAAGTATGGCAGCATCTGTAGGAACCCATGTAATGAACCAATGCTAGTTATCTAAACTTTTAAAGAGATATAAATAATAGAAAGCAATAAATGTAGCTGGGGGGTAGGAAAAAAAAAACCCAACAGATGTGTATCCCTGACATACAAAATACATTAAAGAGAACAAAAAGCCAGCTGTGTATATACCAAAAGTGGGTGCAGGATCACTGAAAGAGAGAGTTTAATATGATGAAGCTGTCAAATGACAAAAACATTGTACTACTGGGACCTTTTCTTCTCATGGTGAGTAGGTGTAACATTACAGCAGCACTTATAAAGAATTTTGATTGCTTTTGTAATATCCAATGTACAAGAAATAGGATTTTATATGGCACTGTCGAGAGTGTCTGAATTTGGTCAGTGAGAGTAAAACCATCCCCTAAGAGTCTAATAATCATAGCAATTTCTTAAGAGCTCTTTTACTCAATTATCCTTTTATTTTCCAATTTAGGCTGGAGGCAGAAGTAAGGCTGGACCAGGCAGACCTCTCTGATGTGCTGTCATTCTCCTCCTGCCTGACAGAAAAGGAAAAAACAGAAGGGAAAACAAGGTACAATGAACTTTAGAAAAACAGATATTTTCACTGAAGTGACTGTGTTGGTATCACACAGCTGGCATTGTTTCTGATTTGAGTATGGTGTATAGAAGCCTTGAAGAAGCGTCTGGCTTTGGAAAATCAAACTGATCAGTATATAATCAGAGAAATAGCATTTTAAGCTTTGCAGGTGCAACTAATTTAAGGGTAGTAAACATTGTGGCCAGCCTCTGCAACATACACCTGAAATGATGGGTTTGGTCTTCTTCAGATGACAGGATTGTAATACTTGGCACTTACAAGTGCAATTCTTTCAACAGGAAGGAAAATCTTTTTTGGATTTGGATAAGGAGATGGAGAAGCACTGAGACTAAGCGAATCCTTTAGATTATAGGTCATGTCAGAAAGAGCAATTCCAGAATTCATACATCCTGGGTCTAATTATCATGAAAAAACACAGCAATTTTATGCAAATCAAACATGTGAAAGTGAATGCAAGTATATAAATGCTGTGTCGTCTTCCCTCCCGTTTGGATCTCAGCATATGCATACCATTTTTTTATTAGGCTGGTCACTAGAGTATGAACAGGTCCTAAATCCTTGCAGTATATGTCCTAGGATTTCTTTTCTGGATTTATTGCCTGACATCTACATTCCTGTGATTAGGTGATGAACTTTTTAGCCTAGCCATTTACAAGGAGTTTATAATCTGTCTCTTTTGCTTGAAGGTGTCCCAGTCTGGGATCTGTAGCCCCATCAGAGACTCACAGTAGATCATATGATGGTATAACATCTGTCTGCTCTTTCACAATATTGCTTTTAATGCTGCCTACCCTTCTTTTGAGGGGTATGGAGGAGGGTTTTTCACATTGGCTCAGTGCAGTGATTTAAGCTGGCTGTCTCATCTTCCTAAGCTCTGTCTCGGCTCAGCTGCACCAGAGAGGTCCCACCATCGGTCACCCCCGAGCAAGGCCCAGACTAAGACACCGTGGACCAGGTCCGAAAGGCTTCTGCCTCCCAAGAAAGACCAAGACGACCAAACTCTGTATTTGGATGGCTAGGGCATAGGGGTATTCACATAATCTTTGTTCCGGGATGAGGTTGTTACAAACTCAGTTGGGAATTTAAGGGTTTTCTGAATGAGAAAGGCAGGTACCAAGGAGGGTTGATAACCTGGAACCCACTCATGTATGCATTTTTTTTCTCTCCATGCTCACAGGAGGAACTGGTATTTTCAAAGAGCTAAAGCATAAAAATAATTGTTATTGTTTGGCTATTCTGATGGCTTCACTGTACATACTCACTGTCAAAAATATTTGAAATATCTGGTGTTGAAATCCTTTGGGCGGATACTTCACGGACGTTCCGATCAATTGTACATTTGTGGTTTTGCCTGTAGGTGTGCATTCATCTTGGATATGTATACGTCCATACTTTACTGGATCGTGTTCATACCTTACGGGGACCTCTTGCATTTCATGATCTGGTGCCTCAAAATGCAAATCTAAATGAAAACAGGAAAATCAAAGGTATGCTTTCAGTATCTGCAGTATTATCAGAGTATTTGCTGTACTTGACCTTTAAACAACAATATTTTTTATTATAGCAAATACTCTAGCTCTTCTTAACATGGAAGGGGTTAAATAACTGATAAGCCTTTTATGTGCAGGGTATGCTGCAGAGATAGAAAGGAAAGAAACATTTTCAGATTTGTAACGTTTGAACATGTCTTTATTAAAAGAAACTAGTAAATAGCCAGCAGCCTCACTTCTGGCAAGGCATCTAAATGCAGCTATACAAATAAGCCAGTTTCTGAAGTTGAAGCAATAGTCAACCCCACTGAAGCAGAAGAATCTATCTTTTCTCTTGGCTCATTGACAGAGACGCAGTCTTCTCCAAAGCCCAGAATTATCGACTCCTTTTAATCCTGCTTCCCTTCACTGAGAATGCAGACGACCTTCAATTTGCCCCATCTTTAACAACTTTGCATGCCTTCAGTTACCGAAATTGCATCCATTCTTTCAGTGAAATCTGGATCACTAGGATCTCCCCTCTCATCTGCTGCTTTCCAAAGCCTGTGATGCAGCCCTGGTTCCCTTGTACGCAGGGTTATGTCCCAGAAGTGTTCTATAATTAGAACTGACCACACAGATGTGCTTCAAGAGACTATGCAGCTGAAAAGCCAAAAACACTCATTAAAAAAAAAAAAAAGTTGGTTTCAACTTGCATCATTGCTGCTTTCTGTTGGCAACTTTCCTCCAGAGTATTGCACATCACTCTGCCTTCATTCGAGCAGAGGTAATTAATACCTTTTCCATTATTAAAGCCTTGGGAACAGAAGGTGAAATCCTGCCTTCGTTAAAGTCAATGGCAGAACTCCCATGAATTTCTGTTCCGTGAGTATCAGGCCAAAAGGGATCATTAGATCGTCCTGTATATCATTGATATTGATGTGTTGGACTACTGCCTATCCTCCAGATGGCATCCAAGCTGTGAATCCAAAGGGACAGAAAATCCACCGCTATCCTTGGCAGTGACATATTCCCATTATTAGTTACCATCTCACTAAAAAAATTCCTATCTTTCATCCTATTAAGGTTGCCCAGTTTAAAATTCCAGGCACTGATTTTTTTATAGCTTTCATTCCCAAACTGAAGAGACATCCTACCTATCACATTTTCTCCAGAAAGATGCTGATCCACTGTAATTGAATCTCTTCTTAAAATTCTAACACCTTTAACTACCTCAAGTAATGACTGCAATTTCTGGCACTTTGCCAAAAATTATCTTGTTTCTGTGCTCTTTTGCCTGGATTTTTTCTCATTCTCCCCTGTCTTTTAAAGATGTTTACAAATGACTGTATGGTATTTCAATATCCATCTCACCAGCTCTACCTGCAGCATTATATTCCCACACTTCTGCAGGTTGCAGCCCCATCCAAGCACATCGTGTGTGGTGCTGGGTTCTCACGGTGAGCTGCTTGTCTGCTGTGGTCCTTACATCCTCTCCTGGACGCATCTCCCTTGTACATTCTTTCCAGATGTGTAAAGACTGCTTTGGGCTATATTAAAATGTATTGTGGTGCGGTTAACCAAATAGTGCAGATCAATGTGTATGATAGCCCCATCCTCACCATTACTGTATTGCCAGTCCTTGTCCTCTGTAGACCAGGAGTGTTATAGATCTGTTACAGATCACGGAGAACATTGCATACACTGCAGCCATGTACCCTGTGTAAAGCCGCATTAGAAATATTCACATTTGACAGTGTTCCCCAAGAATAACTCTGAAATGTTTAAATTAGCTTGTTCTCAGTCCTGTTCAGATATTCTTTATTGGCATTTTGCACTGCTTAACCTTACTCAGAAAGCCTGGTGAATGTCCTTACAAAAGTCTGTCAGGTGGCAATCACAGAACTACATTTATAAACTAAAGTTAGAGTCTCATAGAAAAATAGATTATGTGGGGCCAGGCTCCTGTAGCCAAGACTCCTACAAAGCTGATGAAGCTAAGGCTATAGCAGTAAATGGAAAAGGTAAAGAATTTGCCAGAACCAATGTATCAAATACCTAAAACTACAGTGAAATGCTGTTTGGACTCCAAGTCATCCCAGTAAAAGGCAAGCTGTATGTACTCGCTTGTTGTTCTGGGTAAATACAGCTCTGGAGCCAGGCAGTGGTGCTGGACAGTTTATACCAGCTATCAGAGCCTTGGCACCTAGTTATCATGGTCAGGATAAGGAGAAATAGTGATAGTAATAAAGATAACTTGTACAGCAGGCAAACAATTTAAAAAGGCTTTTCTCTTAATACAATTATACCATTGTTAGCATTTCATAACATCACTTTGTGTTTGACACTTCTATTGCAGCATGCTGTTGCATAATACTTCACACTTTCATAGCACAATCCACCTGAGAATCTGACCCTCTACAAAGAATAATGAGTTGAGCTCCACAAAACTACCCTGAAGCAGACCTTGTGCTAGTCCCAACCTCAAGATGATGAAAGGGAATGACAGCAAGGATAGCAAGGATAAGGAGTGCCCAGGGTCACTAAGAAAGTCTATGGCAGAACCAATTCTGGAACTAAATTTCCTACTTTCTTGCTTCAGGCTTTTACCACAAGACCGTTCCTCTCCAGAGCATAACACTAACCAAAAAAAGGAAAAAAGGAAAAAAAAAAAAAAAGAAAAAAAAAAAGAAAATGGTCTTAAGAAATCATTTCAATATTTTGCATGGAGATGCCCCCAGGATGTCAGTGCATTGATGTACTCGAGAAGGCTTAGGTAGCGTGCAGTAAAAGAATGCAAAGTTTCCAAAGTCAGGCTCTCAATAGTTGGGAAATGCTAGAATGAAGGTTCATGTGCAACTTGGTCTGTTTGCATTATGGTATTTTTCTGAAGATTGTTCTTTCTCTGTACTGAGTAATTGGAAATAACTGGGGAAAAAATCATATGCAATCAAATAATTAAAGAGGGTTTCAGGGTCATGTAGCTGGTCTAGCTGTTGTCAGCGTGACTCCTGCTTCACTAGCTCCAGAAGTTATAAAATGTGCAGTGAATGAGGCAGGGGACTGCAGGCAATTGAATGCTGCCCTGGAGAGATTGATGCTATCCCTGCCTCTGTCATTTTTCATTTTCTTGTGGCCCAATGGGAGACATCTGGGTCTAAATTAGAAAAGGGCTGAACGTTCACAGCTGCACTTAAAATTGCTAGCTGCGATTTGAACACATGGAAAAAATCAGGCTCTGAGCTTCTAAAATTGGGCACCCAAATTTAGACAATACTTGATAATTCTGGGTTTAACATCTGTTCTTCCGGTCTCTCTGTCTCAGGTCCCTGGGCATGAACTTGAGGGAAGAGTAACTTCAAAACAGAGCTGTAGGGATACATTAATTAAAGCTGGTAAACAGTGATGATATTGTAAAGAGATCATCATAGTAAATCTCATGAGGAGATTAATAATTCAATAGAGGATTTGAATAATTGCGTTAATAATGTGTAAATAAGGCTTGAGCTTACTGAAAGTGGAATATTTGATTAGCTTGCCCCTCAGTGATGTCTGTCCATCCTTCAGACAAAACGAGACTGGAGCGCTGTGGGGAAAGGATGTGACTGTGCCATTAGGTACGATATTATTAACTGTACTCACAAGTGAGCTAGATTCGAGCTACTCTCCTAATTTTGGCACTCCCTAACTTTTAAGAGGCTGATTAGCTCTTTAAAAACATTAACATTCTTTTATTACATGCCTCTGTATACTGAATTCTATGTATACTGATTTTTTAGTGTAATTTGGGTGTAATTGCCATACACTGCCATACAGTGGCAAATAGCAGCTCCCATGAACTTGCAATTTATGTGACAGGTAGAGGGAATTATGTGTAGAGAAGGTAAGGCAGACTGCTGTTGTGAGCACACTGAAATATCACGGACAGATAAAAATCATTAATGCCCCTTTGTTTTAAATATGCGCTTTTTGCGCTGCCTTCCTCTGCTCAGGCTTATTTACTATGAAAATCACATGTTTCTGCCGCCTCTGAGGAGCCGGTACACTTTCCATATGGAAAAAATCTTTGGTCTCACGGTGGGAAGGCAGGCAGTTACACACACCACACAACCTGCTGCTTTCAATTACACAATCTCCATCAGGTCCTTGACATCCCGCCGGTGGGGTTTGGCAGACCGCACCCCAGGAATGCCATACCAGGCAAAACCAGGACGTGCCGATTTTAAAGGGATTTTCGCTAACCGGTGCCTGGATATTGTGTTCCAAAACGCACATGGCGGAGGGATGCTAACAGCTGCTGCCAGCCGCTGCACTGCTGTTCCTCCAACCCAGGAAAATCATCGTAAGGCTTTGCCACCGCTGGCTTCGGTTTGCCTCTCCCACGGGCCCTCCCCATCCCCGCAGGGAGTTCCCTGGCAGTTTGGGGATGCAGAAACCCTATCCCACTGTCAGAAAGCACCAATATAATAAGGCCGGAATTTTTTTTGGCTGATAGTCATCAACCTACCTACAGCATCGCCCTTCAACTGCTGCTGGAAAATCAGGCTATGCAGACCTGTGGCCACAACAGACTGTGGGGTAATGTATCAAAGGGACGATGCAGCTCGATGAAACACCATTTCAGGTTTATCTGCTCTCGAGATGGTGAAGTAATCCAAGCTCCATTCGATTCTTTTCATGCCACCAGACAGCTCTCTTCAACTCCTTCCAGCTATCAGCAGCCCGCCTTTCAGTTTGGGGCCAGACCTTGCAGACCGACTTCCCCATCACTAGGGAATTGCACTGGTACTCACTGATTTACATCTACCCGAATAAGAACAGGACTTTTTGCTTGTGAAAATCAGGTGTTTATCCATATGCAAAATTACTCAATGACAAAAACTAGAACCCTGTTACCTATTCCAACAGCAAAATATATACATAATATAGCTTAATTCTGATGCCTACTTGTAACAAAATAATCTGGTTTATATTATTTCTGGTCTAACTTCATACAACAGATTTTAATAGGTTGTTTGGGGTTTTTTTGCAGCATGTGTTTTGATTTGGAGGGGAAGGACTTTTTCTTCTAGCTTCAGAGAACTTTCAAGGCGATCAGCCAATATAGAAGGTGTATTTGGAAACTTTCCCTTTGTTCAATTAAGACAGCTGGGAGCAATCCAGATACAATGCGATGCTTTCTTTAACCAGCTCTTATCAAATTTTTTATTCATTTTTTTAGCCTCGCTTTCAAGTAAAACTGATGAGGATATTAAACTATGAAATAACCATTCAGACGAAGGGCTGACTTCATCTCTCAAAAAGGAAGAGAGCCAAGGTTAAAACTGCCACTACCAGGAGACCTCTATAATATTAAAGAGACACAATGAGAGCAAATTAAAAAGGGTATTTCAGGATTAACTCCATTTTTGTACGTGTGTCTGCAGAATTGTTACAGAACCAACTCCTACTTACGTTAGGTGACTAATCTCATTGCAATGTAGTAACTCGCATAAGCAAGGCAAATAGGACTCAGATTTAGTGACTGTTAGCCCACTGAATTAAATTATAGTTTATTTTAATAACTCTTTAAATATATATATAACCTTATCTTAACAACTGCACTGATTTATATTTTTGATAATTGGTCCTACCAATGACAGAATGAGTTGGATTTTAGTGGAAAAAATCAGGAAGAATAACTATGTAAATCATGTTAAACAAGCATTGGTTGGCATGCTCTGAGCACTGCCATCACAAGTGAGCCAGAAAGCAAGCACATAAAATCAATGTTGTATTTAACTCTGTTCCTTGGTCTTACAGATTTTTATTTTTTAAAAAAGGGAAAAAAAAAAAAAGATTAGCATCTCCCAAGTGTGCACAGATTGGGCTGAACTCAAGGTATAAAGTGGTGAATTGTTCCATTATTGTTTTTTGATAGTAGAATTAGTATTATGTCTAGCTGTGACTTCAAAACCTGTAGCAAGAATGCTGACTAGTTGGTGATCAAATACCAGTTTGTTTTATTGTAGAAACATGGCACAGTAATCTGGAAGGAAATATGCACCTTACTGGTAATCTGTTAGTATTTAAAAAAAAAAAAACCAAAAAAAAAAGAAAAGGATTTGTCATAAGGTAGAATAATATTTATTAAAGTTTATGTCCTGGCAGTGAAAGCATTGCTTCTTTAAACTAAAGAACTAAATACAAGAAGTATATGTGTACTTGTCAGCAATCAAATGCATCCTGAAGTCACAGAAGGTGCTGAATTGTAGAGAGAAACATTACATGAAATGAAGACTATTCTCAGTTCTGAAAGATTATGCATTAGCTATTTGTTGCAAGAGTGTTGGAGCAGTGTATGTTGTGATGATGTATGTCTGGCACTTCTATGCAAGTTCAAAAATTGGGGAAGGGAAATTAAACATCTTCAGGATGCTCACTTAGATTCAAATTCTAAAACTAATCAAAGAATAACTTATTCCCTTTGTAGTCCCATAGTCAGTGCTCACCTTCCACAATGAAGGACTTTTCAGTAGATACACACAGTGACCTGTATCGCTCCTGCTAGTTGCTTCCTCAGTGCTTACATATATGCAAATTAAATTCTACTCTCCTTCAAGGAAGGATTTTATTCCTAAGTTTATATGAGCCTAGAAATAGCGCTGAGGGCTACTGTGTGGGCACGTCTTCATATACTTCCTGTGTGTTGTGGTGCCTTCTTGGTTTGCGTGGTCGTGATCTCTAAAATCTCCATCGCGTTATGTGTGCTTGTTGCACACTTGTGCACATCCACGCGCGTGCACACACACACGTGCAGAGTCAGGCAAGAAATTTTCTTCTGACACCCCCACTGTCTAAAAGGCTCTAGAGCTGCCACCAGGTCTAAGTGTCACTGAACTGGGACAAGAGTACCCAGCGTCTTTTCTAAATTTCATAGACAGTTCCTTCTCCTAGGATAAAATAACTCTTAATAGCATTGTGCTGATTTACACTGGATGAAGATCTTAGTGTTGTATTTCTAGTAAAATCTGTCATATTGAATTCGACTTGCTGAAGGAATGGGATGGTAATATTAAGGTAAACCCCTTTTACCCATCTTATATAGCCACATGGACAGCGTGGGGATTAGTCTGGGGGGTGCCTAAGCAGTGCGAGAGGGGAGTCCCAGGAACAGGTATGTAGACAGCTGAATAAATCACAGCAACTTTCTCTGCTCTAGTATTACTGGGTCATGTAAGTAGCAGGCGATAAAAGGACACGGCACAAATAGGTCAGAATCCCTCCTGATGGTCTCTTCCAGGGAAGCTGCCGCTACTGCTGCCCGCTGGAGGAGCAGATGTCCTGTTCCTCCTCCATCTGTGTCTGCGAAACAGAGGGAATTTCCTTTCCCCTCTCCTTCCCCACCTCTCCTACTCAATTTCAAGGAAGAATATTAAAGCCCATTTACTCAGGATTTCTGGCTCTAATTTCCCCCCCCCCCCCAAATCTCTTTTCCTTTTAAAAAAGGACTGCAAAGAAGTACGGTCTGAAGTATTTCCAGCAGCTCAGCAGGTCTCCGGACTTGTGACCTTTGATACAGCCTGGAGCCTTTATTATTGCTGAAGACCAGGTGTTCAGCTGGCAGTTTAGCAGCCTCTGAAATTGTCAGCTCTAAGGAATTGGTGACACTCTTCAAACCCCTGGCAGAAGCATACGAAGGCACTGGAGAGTATGTTATGTGCTTTCCAGAGCTGATATTCGTCAAGTGTCCTATCCCATCGTCTCTGCTTCACATCATTCATTCGGGGATAACAACAGTGCTACAGGGAAGTAAAGGCCACAGAGTTTAAATTAAATAGGTGAAACTGGGCCTAAGATTCATCTTGGGTCACTTTAGATACCCACACCATGGGTATTTGTGTGTGAGTTCATTACCCGTCTCTTCTTTATTGTCAACAGAGAGAAACATGTGGGATCCATCTGATCTTTATGAAGGCATCTATTTTATGAGATGGATTGTACCTCAGGATTGCCGCTTCTTGGCTAGAAAGCAGATAAATAGCTCAGATGTCCACATTTTAACAAATGAATCGCGTTCCTAGAGCTAGATCTCCACCTCTTCAAACCTGTGGTATTGCCGGCGCAATGCACTCCGCTGTAATGATGACAGGAGTGTAAATGAGAACTAAAACCACATGTAACTTTGAAGAAGGTTATAGCATATAGAAAAAGACAAGGACATCACCCTTCTGTGTTAGAACTGGAGAGGAATGTTTCTGCAGTGATCATGTGCTCCCCCAGTTACAAGTGTCTAGCTTCTCATTTTTTACCCATTCTGAGGTGGGTTTTTTTCCCCAGTGATTATTTTTCTAAGGAAATTTCACATTGTTTACTCTTTTCAAGACAGTATTTGCGTGTTAGATACTGTAAAAAACAACGTGGAAGTATTCCTTGTTTAGGTAACCTCCTCTCAAGAAACTATCCCCAAAGTGTCCTCAGCTGATTTCAAGCTGAGTATGACACATCTTTTTTAGATCATGAAATGTTAAGTAGCTGTTTTTTTACTTGTCCCTCGAGTTGGTGCTTGAGGCAGGTTCACTGTGGTTTTTATTATTGTTTTAAGAATATCCTGTTTTCTCTTTGCTGTGAATTTTTTGTAATTTAGTATTGTCCTTTTGGGAGAACAGAAATATAATGACCCAAGCTGGAATATATCCAAAGCCACTCAAAAATATTATCTAATTCTTTATTTGCTATGTATGTTATGTGGAAAAGAAATGCTTAGTTCCCCTTGCTTCATAGAAAACACAACCTGAAGATGCATTTGTACTTGAACAGATATCTCAGCTGTGTAATTTTCCCTGAAAATACAGAAAGTCTCTTCTTGTTGTGGATTGAACATGAGCCAGAACCAAGTTTATGGACTCTCAGTGCTTAGCAGTTGTGAAGAATCCACCTCATCCGATTGTCCAAAATCAGCAAACTTCAGTGCAAAACTTAAAGATGGCTCAGTCATTTTCAGAGAGGAATTTTATTTGTGTATAGCTTTGTGTGCCAGGGTTGACAGAAAAGGTTATAATTAAACCTGACTTCCAAACCCAGGAATAGAGAAATTTCTGAAAGTTTTGGGAAACCTCTGCAGCAATGAGCATGACAAAATGGTAATAAAAGAAAACATTATTGTATCTGGGTTTTTCGGATTCTTGCATTTGTGGGGGATTTTGCATCATAAAGAGAATGTCCTTGATTTTCATGAAGACTTCTGTCTTCTTTAACCCCACTCTGTCTCAGAAGAATCAGACCATTCTTACAGAGCCTTTGTGCAAGGTGTTACACTTGTAGGGCAGACCACTGATTGTGAATGAAGCCTGTAAGACCGAGGTTCTTCTTTTACATCTGTATCAAACACATACAGAAAATCTGTCAAATTTTAACACTTTATACACCTTCCTCTTACATTCCATGCTCTCATAAAGCACCCATAAGAAAACTTCTTACAGGAACACTGGGCCAGAGCTGAATTGTAAAACAAGGGAATCGGACATTAACTCTTCAAGGTAACCAGTGCAGAGAATTATAGGTGTGCAAGGGATTCACGGGCAAGGCTGCCTGCATCTGATTTATTTGGGTAAAGAGGTGTTACTTCATGATCTTTTGCTGCCAGCGCACAAGAGCAAAGTAAGCTTGAAGAGTTCTGGTTCTGTTTTTCCCAGTTTGTGAGCCAGAGATACAGGAGCAAAGTTCTTTTTCTTCCTTCAGAATCTTTTGAGGCAGTTCAGTAACATTTCAAGGATGTCTGAGTGCAATGAAGAACCAACACACTGAAAATCAGAGCATGCAGGGGCACTCCTGTGCTGTCTGATATCATCTAAACAGTCTAAATGCTGTAGTCAGCTCGAAGGGTTTGAATTAACTCTACAAACTGCTTTAGCATTTTAAAATAAAGGCTTCCCACATAATTTAGGCCTCGCTTCATCAATATGGCTGAGCTATGGTCTATTTGTTGCATTGCAGTGGCCACTAAAATTCTCTTTGGTGCCTGATATACGTTAGACAAAACCATGATGAAGGGCTGCAGTGTCTCCATTACTGTCATTCACGGTTGAGATCAGCCATCTTTCCTACCCAAGGGCTGGAAAGAGACAGTGTGCCATCTATATGTTGTTTTTTTGCCAATAGAAATACTTGTGGGATGATCCTGGTAGGTTTCCAGATCCTTTATGGGGCAGGAGTGGCATGAAAGGGTGGCTGCAGACTGGAAATCCAGCCCCACTATTCCTCTCGGTTCTTTGCCAATGTGCATCGTCAACAGCTACTTTTAATCTTCAAAAATGGGTGGTTTAAATTAATAATGATGTTGACAAGATGCCGTCTAAATGAGTTATTCCACTTCATTACATCTATTCCAAAGTCATTATCGGAGATCAGAATTACTATCAAGCATTCTGGGTATCAAACTTTCGTAAGGGATTCAGGGACCCCTCCTCCAACATCAGCCTTGAGAGAGAAAGAACAGTTCATCCCTATTGAAAAATCAATTTCTTTAACGATGCTATTACTATTAATGTACATAAAATGCATACATTCCAGGTTTAAAGTAATGGTATACACCTATTGTCTTTTTCATGAGTAGTTGTCAAATAGCTTTATAATTCCAGCGAAATTCAGTGTAAGTAAAAGGCAGTGTCTAATCCAGACATACAGAATAGGCTGTTTATTGCTATGAATGCTTAATAGAGACATAAATGCATATCATTAACCATGGAAGAGACATATAAATATGTTAGCATTATGCAGTGGGTTAGCCTCCCTCTACAGTAGTCCCACTCAAACTCATCAAGATGAAACACCCACAGATACTAAGTGCTCTGCCCGGATCTGCCGTCTGACGCTGTAAAAGCAAAAAAGATGCAAAAGGATAAACTTCCATATTCTCCACTCTTAAGTACAGCTATAAGACTCATTAACTGCCATTTCCACAGCTGAAAGCCGCACATATGCATCCACGTGCTTATTCATACTGTTTGTACACCAAAATATAAATGCAGTATAGCATGGCATATGTATTTTCTGTATGACATCGTTGCTGTGTCCTTTTAATTAATTTTTTCACCAAGCTGCATTTTCCTGCCCATTTTTAAACGTACTGCTTAGAGATTTACTAGCAGAATTTTTCACATTGAACAAAGATAGCCCTTATTGGTTTTGCTCCTTAGTTAGGTCTCTAGTGCTGCAAACAGCTTATTATAGAAGGTCTTTAGCAGTGCCAGCAATGTGGTAAGCACTTCCTCGACATAAAGAGAAGGCAGTTGCTGGGGGTAATAATACTTACCTTCCACACAGTGGAGACGGGAGGTTAAATTAGCATTTGTGAAGTACTTGGAGTTCTTTGAATGGAGGAAGCCATAGCAATGAAGACTAAAGTACATTGTGAAGCAAAAATGTCAACAATCAATGCTATTCAATAACGGCCATAATTTTTCTATTAGCAGCACACAGAAATGAGACTCACGCTAGATCTGGATCAGCCATTATTTTAGACTGAAGTCTTCCATATAAGCACTTAATTATATACCCCAGAATATGAGTAAGTAGCCCAGTAAACATGATCAGACAGGCAATCCCTGTCTACATGGTCTTGATCCATGTTTGCTTCTAGAGGCTGTTCCTTTCTTTCAGGCATAATAATTTGTAATTGTCTTTAGCCTCCTGCTCTTGCAGGCTCTACTATGCTTTCTTTTTCTGGCCTCACTCTGGGAGAATCTGATTATCAAGCCACTTGCTTTATCACAGTTCCTCCTAGAGATCATTTTCACCATGCTGTCCATCGGAAGCAGCATTTCTTGATTAAACCATGTATGCTGCATATGTAAGTGTGCATGCTTAGCAGCATTGCATTTTCTAGTTCTCGTCTTGAATCCCCTACTTCACCCCAAATTTAGCACAATATTAGCTCCCACATATGCCACCTCTAATCTGAGGCAGGGTCAATAACTTGCTCCTGTCAATCTTTGGATCTTAAAAAAACAACAACACTTTCCAGAGCTGCAAGATACTCGTAGTACCACCATTTCCAAGGAGAGCACTGGCACTCAGCACTTCTAGAAAACAGGCTGTCTCATCAAATAGCTAAACAAAGGTTGAAAAATCTCAGTAATGTTGGGCCCATTCTTATAGGCTGAACTCAACGTGGCATCAGGAAACGTTTGGCTCTTTTTCTGAACACAAAGTAATTAACAAGTAATTGTTTTCTTCTTAGAGTGACTATTCTTCAGCAGCAGGATAAACACAGTTTAGCTTAATTAAAGATGATGTTTAAACACCTCTTTTCATATTTTGTATATTTTTGTATATTTTGAGCAGACAACATTGTACTTACCCAACTGGACAAAACTCGAGGAGAAATTAACTTTGACACATTTTCTTTAAGCAATATTTTAGTTTACTAACAAAAGTCAGGTCCTGCACCTGCTGTGGAAGTTATGCTTTTTTGTGATAGTCTAACAGTGTAGCCTCAAGGAAACGTTCCTACCATGGTCTTAAGAATAAAAAGAACTCACACATCTACCCAGTGGCAAATCCATGTCTCTGTTTTTTATAGTCCTGATTTTCAAGGACTGCCTTTTCTGGATTTCTATTCAAGTACAAGCAGCTTTGATGAAATGAAAAAATCATCCCACAACCAGAAGATACAAGAAAAGAAATGGAGAATGCCCCACAGGCAAGCAAAGGCATCCCATTGTGCGCACTGGATAGAACTGCTGAAGGAAGAGCAGCAGCAAGCATCAGGGTTGCACTGGGCAATCCCTATACCAAATACTCACCTGCATGGGGCGTGTGCAAACACAGGAGTGGCCAGTTTTCCTCCTGTGCTGGAATATACATTTTTTCCAAGTAAGTGGTCACTATCAGACTGCAGAGTGAGCTAGGGAACGGGCAGGAGAACTTACATTTGTCACTGTTCATTACAGCTCTCTGTGTCAGGACTGGAGATGGCAAACAGCCTGAGTACAGTCCTGCCCCCATGAGAGCCAGTGGAAAATCTCTCTTTTGGCCTGGAGGCAGCCTGAACCAACCAACCTGTGCAAAAGGATGCATCTCCCTCTACAGAAATAGTAGCAACCTCTACAGCTGGGCAGAAAAAAAAATGCCAGAAATAAAATCCTGCCTTTTATAGGTGCTCCTGACAAAGAAAAGTATTTGTCCTTTTCTGCTTCCTCTTTTGTCAAATGATTTAGTTAATCTGGAGAAGTAGAAAAATTCTTCCCCTTTATGGAAAGCAGCCTACAGCCATGGTCCATATGTCTATCATGAGGGGATACGTGGACCTCTCTATCAAGAGGACAGAAAGAGCCTCCTGACACTCTAGTCCATTTTCTCAAAATTCTTTATAGGGGACATGAAATTCATAATTTAAGCAGTCTTGTAGTGCCAGTGTCATCCATGCCATACATAGACGTGAAAATCATACCCTGGTCCTGTTGGTGGTAACTGATTATAAAGTCGTAAGTCTGACCAGGTCTTTCCACCCAGCATCACACTTGAAGTTCAAATACGTTGTTTGCCTGCTATGACCCCTAAATCCTTTTTCAGAGTAAAAGCTCTCCAGCAAGTAATCTTATAGGATTTGCTTCTAGATATATGCACTTGACTATATTAAACTGTTGGTAATGATCCCAGTTTACCAAGCAATCCAAAATCAGAAGGGCTTAATCCTTTGTATGGTTGTGACACAGTCAACACTGTGCAAGACCAATTAAATGTATAATGCATAAAGTCAAGAAGAAGGAGTCGACTGACTACATCCCACCACCAAAATGGCCCTTAGGTTGCCACTGGAGGCCAGTACAATCAAAAGTGTCGTCCTGTGGGTGGACAGATTCAGTTAAAGTGCAACTTGAAGCTTGGAAGAGTAGGAAGTGAGAACATACCAAGCCATACCAGTCACACTACTGCTTCAAAAGCATAGCTGAAGAATTTGGTCCCACATTAGCAG
Source organism: Elanus axillaris (assembly GCA_026212715.1). Classification (NCBI taxonomy): domain Eukaryota; kingdom Metazoa; phylum Chordata; class Aves; order Accipitriformes; family Accipitridae; genus Elanus; species Elanus axillaris. The sequence continues at coordinate 9,899,280 of JANZLQ010000013.1, read as the reverse complement.
ACTGAGCTTTATGCTCAGAGGCCTTAGTAAAATTATAATGTGCACTGAAAATATCAGAACTATTAAAAGATTAGGGATTAAGTATTCCTAAAAATGCAGAAAGAAATCACTATGATATACATATCTGTATCTATAAGTTTTAGCATATATTCATGTGTCTAATTGTCTAATCCAGCTTCTTTTCAAGTGAACAGAGGCTGCATTTGGTCATAAGGTATTACGATTCATAATCTCCCTCCCCTATTACTTACATGCCTATCTTGTTTTGCTTAAAACTTATTCTAGCCTCTGGGTTGAAAATTTTACTTTTATTTGACATGTAACTGACATCTGTTGAACCTCTGCTGAACAAAACTGTCACTGAAATTATAACTTCAGAAATTTCTTAGCAGACTTTGACAATACTTTGCTGTCACTTTACTGTACAGCTGTGTATTTCTGAGCCTAGAGCAGCAGCAGATGGGACACGGGGTATGTAGTCGAAAGCTCGGTCCTGAGGTTTGGACGGTAACAGACTTCCACTGACTGTGAGGAAAATGCATTATGCTGAACGCCAGCAACCTCCTCCTTGTAGTTCAGCTTCTTCCTACAACACACCCAGTTCTTGTTTGGCTAAAACCTGCTTCCAGGATGCCGAAAAGCTCAAATAAGCAGTTCATGTCACCTGGCCGAGCTCTTGAACAGGACGTGGGTCGTCCTCCCTGGCCTTGAGTGAAGGCCCACTGTCCTAATAGCTTTTGCCTAACGTCCTCCACCCGTCAGCTCCTGCCGATACCGGACAACATGTAAAATAAAAACATGCTGTAAATGCACATAAGTTACTGAAAAGTATTCAGCACGTTAAAGTTGCCGTTGAGTGGCAGCCCCCCTTCTACAGAAATGGACAATTTGCCACCTAGATTTGCGGCCAAGAGCCAGACGGGTAGGTGAGAGACCGCCCTTAGGCTTCAGGGCGGCAGCTGCGCTTTACTGATTTGGCACAGCAAAGAAATGAAATTGCCTTCTCTTGACAGGCTTTTCTTTTGGCAAGAGTATAGCGAAGGTTTCTGCTTTGCAGATCATGGCTAACTGCTTCTCAGCCGTAGTTTCAGCCACTTGGGCTGCTTGCCCTCCGTGTAAGCTCCAGCAGCATAAGGCTCGCACTGGCAGAGCAGACAGAAGCTGGACAAGTGACAGTCAGTGAAGCACCCCTGGCCACGACGGCCATAGCCAGAATACAACTGCAATTGTATTAAAATTTAATTATTACAATTGTACAAGCATTGCAACTATTAATGCAACAGCAATTCACCACTGACAGCAAAATGCTGGCACTTTGTCTGGATGAATAACAAAATAGCGCACCTTTACCAAAAAAAGCTGCTTTTGCTTGAACAGAAAAATTTAATGACCACAAAGCCAAGGCAAGTTAAAAGTCTGTTGTCTGCTCCATGGATCACAATTTCTTGTCAAATACGACACATGGAGAAATGAAATTTGGACTTCATTTCAGGCAGCGTCCTTCCCTCTTTGAGGAAATGATGCAGCTGTCATCAATGCCTTCAGAGCTACATTGTATTCAAAGACAAGACTGTCAATTAGTCAATGAGTAATAAATTTTAAGAGTTAATTAGTAGTAAATTATCTGTTTCTGTATACCCCTGCAAATCTGTTTCACTCTAATGTCTGTGAAGCCTAGCATGACTTCACCTAAATTGTTTGACAGATGTTCCCCTTCCCGCTATCAGCAGCTTCAATGGAATATTAAATATTTGTATTTAAGCTGACCTGCAGAGTTTCTTAAATTAATTCTCACATCTGTCTAATATCAATATAAAGCTGCTATTTCTACACTGAGTATATTAGAATGCACATTACCTATAAAAGCAGCAAGTTAAGTAGCTTTTGGTACACAGACTTGTTTAAATAAATCTGTAGAATAAGACTAGCACTCGGTATAAAAGAAAAGGTAAAAAAGAAATAATTAAGTCTAGCTTGAGTCTGTTGTGTAGAAGTGCAATATACTTCACAACTCCAGACTTTTGCATTGGAGGCTCTCCCGGGATTGTAAAATTAATGACCAAAATCAATACCAAATAGCGAGGAGTTTCATGGGTACTGACTTTCATGATTACAGGACTTTTGTCCCTTTTCTGATACGTCTGCCCATCTGTCCCACTTCTGGTCTATTAACCTTGGCATTATTGCCCAACCCAATCCAAAAGCTACTCCAGCAGCAAAAGTTATCCTTGTGAGGTGGATGACCAGGTCCAGTAATACATCCAGTACAAAAGAGGTCTCTAAGATTAGACAGATTTTAAGGTTGTCCTTGTGCAAACCAGCATGCTGGATAAGGGGAAAGGACATAGCTGGTTGCTCTGTACAGAACTGCACAAGACATGCCAATTATCACCTCTCTGTAATCATCAACTCTGCAACACGCCAGTTGCTCCATATTCTGCAGAACATGAGCTCGGTTTGACATGACTTAGCAACCAGTAAAAGAGCCTCTTAGCTATTCTTTGTGTAACTTTCTCTCTCATATTAATTCTCTGCCTTATCTAAATTACCTTTTTAATTTTTGAAGCTCTTCGAACACACAAAAAAGGCATTTCCTGTGGGATGTAGAATACGTACTCACACCTCCCAGTCCGTACCCTTACCACTGCGTATTGTTACTCTCTTAGATTCAGCAATTCAAGTGGTTCCCCGATACTTAATGAACGGTCTACTTGGGATGTATGAACACGTTCAGGCTACGTCCTTCTCGGGCCGTCATTCTGACTGGAAAATCGACAATCTGCTTTAATTTCTCATTGGTGCTTTTTATCACAGTAACCAAAGGAACTACTGGAACCGCTGCCATTGGGAAGGGCGAGTACAGAGGCTGAATGAATTCTCATGGACGGAAACCACACAAGACCAAGCAATGAGGTTATATTCAACAGCAGAAGCATAGAAACTCCTGGGTATTGCATAATTTGGGTATCGACTGCTGTTTTCCAACTTCTGCTGCGTGTGCCGTAGAAGGAGAACTCAACCGGATACAAAGTCAGGAGGATGCTCCTCCTTTGAAAAGTCCTTTTCTCCCCCTTCCCAGAGCTAAACAGATCTGTTCAGGACTGCTGCTATCACTATGGTTACAGCAGCCTCTCCAGGAGCTAGGTTTGTACCACTGGCCCTAAGAGCAAGAGGCAGAAGCAAAGCAGCCGGGCTGGGCCTGAAGCTGCCTTGGGCATGAACAGGACGGGTCTGAACCTCCGCCTGGGCTGGGAGGGCAGGAGGAGGGGGCATCAAAGCTGCCTGAAGAACTGGAAGACCTGGGAGGAAAAACTGGGAAACAAACAAAAGGCAGAGCTACGGTGAGAAAAGCCTAACTTAAAGTGCATGAAATAGAGTCCTCATCGCCTGAGACATGGGCATCTCTGGTGCGGAACTCAGGGGTGAGGTGTGACGCATCAGCCTCTAGACATCCCCTCTTCCCTCCACGTGGGTGCCTGAACGTGAGATTAACGCAGACCAACTCTTTTTCTCATTTCCAATTCAGTTAAGAAATATCTTTCAGCATTTATTTCAAAATGGCTGTTCAGCTCGTCCTTAAGACACCTTCTCTCCTTTAGAGTCTTCATTATGAAACTGAAAGCCCAGTTACCAACAGTCAAGAAATAACCCCTCACAATTCTGGGTTATTCTTAACAGCAAGAACCCTTTCCAGCTGCTTATGTGGCCCTCATCTAGACGCCCCGGGGCATCCCCGCCAGCCAAGCTGTGAGCCTGGGTTTCACAGAGCCAGCACACCAAGTGACTTCTCAGGAACTGAGTCTAAAACTACCTTATCAAATGGTAACCCCAAGCCCCCATCTATTTAGGCCCGGGCAGCTCCCTCCATGATCTCTCCTTATTCAAGCTGAATTCCCATGTCCTGTGTGGCTTTTATTACAAAGCCGAATTCCTGTTTTGTGGGGTTGGGTTATTTTGGGGGGG
>JANZLQ010000013.1:9815815-9890970 GCA_026212715.1 Elanus axillaris | reverse complement strand
GCTCTTTCGGCCATTTTTTCCCCGGTTCCGTCCCCCCCCCCCCCCATGACCTCTTGCCTTTTATCCGGGAAGGCAGCGCCAAGCGTGCCGTGAGGAGCGGGGGAGCGATGGGAAGGAGGGGAGGGAATTGGGCACAGGGCAAAATGGACACATGCCTGTCACTGCCTGCTTGGGTCAGGATTAAGCTCGGCAGAGACATGAATGCCACGCCAGGAGCTGGCCGAGCACCACACCGGTAGCAGTGTGGCCGTCTCCAGAGAATTCCAAAGAGGTTTAGATAGTGGCGTGCTTAAACGGCAAAGGGGCTCGGATGGTGCTACGCTGGAGGTTGGGACAGCCTTTGGAGAGTTTAAGGGCTGTTGCAGAGGTCCCGAATACCTGACGGCAACTTCATGAGCTGTCCAGGAGTTCGCATCATGTTTTATTGAAGGTGGCCGGTGGCTTTGTCTCGGACATTTGTGATCTGTTCTGGACTGGCATTAGCTAGTTAGTGGATGAACAAGGTTGAAGTCAAAACGTTTCTTAAAAAACAATGGAGCTAGTGGTGTTTTGTCTTGACAATTTTACTGCTTTTCAACCCACTCAACTGTCAGTCCCTGCCTAGAGACACCAAGGAGTAGAATGGTGAAAGAACTTAATTGCGTGATGTGAATTGGCCTTGTTTACCAGTACTAACTCTGTCCAGCACTGAACTCAGAAGATCAACAGCCGGTTTTAATGTCTAAAATCAAGTGGGTTTTCCCTTTTTTTTTTTTTTTTTTTGGGACACGGTAAGAAATACTTTCAAGTAAAGATTGGCAGGTTTTATACCAAGCAGTCTCTTGGCTACTGGCTGTTACTAAGTAATGCTGGTGCAAGTGCATCTAAGTACAATTCTGACCATGTTGTATTTCTTAAAAGGAGGTAGTATTATTTCTGGAAAATAATTCCAGATTTCAGTTCTCATGACTTCATAGCTAACCCTTAAAGTGGCAAACAGCATGCCGGTCTTCCAGTATGTCTAAATACTCTCATATATATATGCCTTAGAGATGCTGACGTGAGCAGCATTGATTGAAGACTAACTTCAGTCTAAACTGTTGTTAAAATAGATCAGCAGTCTTGATATCATGTATTCGCTCTTGTTTTCTTGTATATTTTAAAAAATCATCTTGGTTATTGATGTCTCCTATGTTACTGGTTGGTAGCTGTTGACACTTTGTAGGGTGTCTCTGGACTGTCCTACTCTTATCTGTTACTAGATAGCTTTAAGCTATCTTCTGTTTAAGCTTTAGCTTAAAAAAAAAAAGCATAACTCATGTATTTGAAAGCATGCAGTGTCTCTGTGTGCACGTATGTGTATATATATCAAAAGAAAAGTACTATCTGGAATAGGCAGGATTAAAGCGAGGTAGAAATAATTTACCGGTGCTATATTAAGGTCTGGAGAGGGTCTGTGTTTGGATATTGGCGCTAATATTACCGCTTCAGAAAATGAGTGTGGGAGACTGAAGCCAGTAGCGTTTCGTGCAATTTCATACCCACCGACATGTAAGACACACAAGAGGAAGAGAAATTATCATTTCCTGGGAAGATCTATCGCAGTTTGGTTTTCCTTCTATTTTCCAAGGCGTACACAACAATTGAGAGTTTAACTATCTGGTACTGTTAAAGACAGGATCTTGTCAGTGGGAGGTAACGCACATTCAAAATTGTGGACTGTAAGTGAAAATCAAGTTCATGTTTTAAAAGAAAAGAATACTCTCAGGTTCTTAAACCTGAAGCATCTCCCCATAATTATGAATTGACGGGCAGTTCCTTGAACTCTGGTGTAGATCTTGTGAATAAGTGTTAAAATGGGCTTGATAAGTTGTGATGAGAGGGTAAATTACAAGTTCATCCTCTGAAAGAGCAATGCCCCCATGGATGCAGGAGGTACTGCTCGGTGGAGGTAGGTCGCAGCCACGTGGCTGACTGCATTTCAAGTCGGATAAGTAGCATTTGAAGACTAGGAGAAGGGAATGAAAGGTAAAAGTTGCCAGTGCCTTAAGAGAAGTTTTGAGTCAAGGTGTGAAGGATTTAGATGACTAAAACTTTAGGTACCAGAGAGCAATGGTTGGAGCGATGCTTTATGAAGAGCTGTAATGCTAGTATTGGTGTGGGGGTTCTGTGTCCTTAGGGAACTCCATAATTTTATTTAGTGTCTTAGTGGCCAGGTGTCATGTCACATAGCCTATCTTCCACTGCCCTGCTTGGCAATGGGGCTTTGTAAATGAAATAGAGAGATCAACTATTTAACATGAGTTAAGTAGTCCTGTGAGGATGGGGCACGATGATGCCTGTCCTCATATGTTTTCTGCAGAAGATACTAGTTCTAGAGCGTTATAGAAAGATGATGGATGACAAGGTGTGGGGTGGGTTTTTCGGGGGCGAGTTGCTTGAATTTTTTTTAGTGAATACTACTTGGAGGGAATTTGCTCTAAGGAGTAAAAAGCATGACTTGGGTATGAGCGTACGTGTGTGACGAAGGGAGGAGAGAACAGAATGAATGTCTTCTATTAACAAAAGCCAGGCTGCTAAGTGTTTTGTGTGGTTTTCTGAACTTGCATAGCTTTCAAATACAGGCTTTAATACGGATGCCGCGTAGTGGCAGTCCCTTGGCAGGGACTCTGGGTGCTGCACAGGCTTGTCATGTAAAGAAGTACTGAAGTATGATTAGGCTGCTATCATAGACTCATTAGTGAGATTTGCCGTTTTCTTGAATTCCAGCTCTTGTACTAGTGAATTTCCAGCAACTGCTGGAAGTAGTGCCAGATGGCATTAAATGCGTTTCCCAAGTCCCTGTGGGGAGAAAAGGAATGTAAATCTAGGATGCTCTGATGGTTTGGGGCAAGCTGTTGCAGTTGGCATATTAGAGCTCTGACCCTTTCGGACTTACCAAACTGTTGCCATCTTGAAGTTGTCTTAAAGTCGCTGCAATGATATGGTTTCATCTCCCTCAGCTAACCATGCTGTGTTAAATTAAATTACCGTTAGATACAGCAAATGAGGAAAGTATTCCCATGAAGAAATGGGGATTAGCAACTCGATTCTTGATGCAGTGAGAAGGGCCGTTGCAGAGTGGGTGAATGAGGTATATGGGCTGTGTTAAGGATATATAAGCTGTGGTAATTCAACTGGGAGGGTGATCTTAAGTGCATGGCATCAAAGTTTCATTCTCGGAATTGTTTTGAAAGATGTGTTAAGGCTTCACTGAGGGTTTAATTGTGTAGGGCAAGTAAAAGGCAGCTTCCAGCCTTGAATGGGGGTGACTGATGGTATCAACGGCGAGAAGCTTTCAGGGAAGGGAAATAACTTGATGTTGAAATGCTAAAACACACGATAGATGAGGGAAAAACAGGTAGATCTGTACTCGGCTCCTTTTATAAAGGATCTCACTGAGAAACAGACTATCGAGCTTTCATATAGGGAAGTGAATTGGAAACCAGTGAGGTTGTTGTGTCTGCGGTTGGTCGTAACAAGTTCCTGTTTCTGAAAATTATCAAAATGGCTGGGATTTTCCTTGACTTATTTTGTCGAGTGAATTGCTTTGCAGCAGGAGGAAGTTCCAGAGTGTGCATTCTAAAAAGAGCACGTGGTGCCTCCTTACTTCTTCAAAGCAATTCTCATAAGGTAGAAGGCCTTTCCAGAGGCCTGATCAAGAGCTGGGAGATTTCCATGAAACATGGAAACAAAGCAGGTGATCGGGACTTGATTTTCTGTGGCTGTGGAGGTGACCTGTGTATCTGTAGTAACATCTTTCAGTCCCAAGTCTAATTTTGCATATTTGTATGTGGCTGGCAAACAAAGGCACCAAAAGGAAATTTATAGTTTAATTCATGCTGGTAACTGAACTGCAGGGCTGGTGTCAGTCCTTTGCTTATGTAGACACTTTTGTTTCTGGAGTGTTTTGCCTTTCTCCTGCAAACTGTGGGGATGACCTAACAAGTTTGAATCCCTGTGGTTTCCAGTATAGAGACAGAAGTGGCTGTTGACCAAAAGCAATGGGTTAAGCTTTTCATAGGCTCAGTAAAGACAAAGTTGCTAGATCCCACAGGCTAGTCTTACAAACCTCTACCTCATTCCGGAGGAATATGGTTGTCTCTATCTTTTGGGAGAGGTGAGGGTCAGTGGAGCTATCTTGAGTCACCGGACCCCAGTGACTGTTAGGGTTAACTTGGATGTCTGTTTCAGAAGTTGTTTGCTGGTGAAGTGATTTGGGGAGTGTTCCAAGTCTGTTGGCGCTTGGGGCCGTTTCCTAGCGGGAGTAGCGCAGACAGAGGAGTACTGCATTGCTCTGCAGTCCAGGTGACACTTTGTCTTTATGGCTGTGGAATTACCTTCAAGAAAATTGCCAGGAACGGAGTCCCTGTACAAACTGGTCTTAATCCTTCACACTTTACTAATTAAACTACTTCTGTGTGTCTCGCTCTATCTTGTACTGCAGTAATTTGTCACAGTTTCCCTGTACGAGAGAACTGACTTTGTTTAAGTTGGCATTGATGATCAGCTGTAATACAATGTCTTGGTTTTTGTTGTCACAGCTGATGTGTATTCTAAATTGTGAACTCCTCCTTGTCACCCTAATGAATCTCTTTCACACCTGAAAAGAAAAAAAATCCAAGCAAGCAGTTCTTTTCTTTAATTCACTAATGGATATTGGATTAGCATATTTTGTGTGTGTGTGTGTGTAAGGACTTGGCATCAGTCTCTATTTCTGTGTGCTTCTCCTGTGTCCTTTCTCAACACAATATTGAAGGGTCACTCCATTTGGAGGCATGTAGATCTCTGAATAGGAGCAGAAATGTCTGTCATGGGTAAGGGGAGCTACTAAGAAGGCTTTTTGGATTATTTGGTCTTGATTATTACAATGGCATTAACTTTCAGTTCCCCCCGGCCCCATACTGTTTTTAAGGCATGTGTAATACCAAGAGAAGGCTACCCTTTTAATTAAGCTAAGACTTGGCGAACTAATGATTTTTTTCAAAATATGTTTGAAGCTGGATAGAAGTTTGAATTAATGTTAAGATACAAAGGTTGAAACATGGGCCCAATCCCTTGATCGTGTGCATCTGAGCTGTTCTGCGTTTAACTCATCTTATGGTACAATGCCTAAGGAAAGGAAAGGGAGTATGAGGAAACAGAAGAGTGGATAGACAGTGTAATATTAAACTTCCTTTCATCCAAATGGTGTAACTTGATAAAGCTAGATTGACTAGTCCTACCCTCCCTCCCCTTGGCTTTTCCCCAGCTGAAGGCATGTATTCTTAGTTCGTTTTCAATAGTCACCAAGACCCTTCTGTTAAACATGCTTTGTCAAGGTCATGAATGACAAATTCTGGGACAAGTCAGGTCTTTCTGCTGTACTGATTTCCATTAGTAGACCTTGATAATGGGGTAGCTATGTCTGTCTCTGAGGCCCCTTGTTCATGAGATGGTCAGTATGAGAGTGACCAGTGCATAGTTTTAATCGCTTCTATTTAGTGGTTGAGCATGTTTCATAATAGTCTCATAGTGTTACTCCTTTAGATCCTGGGTGGCAGCAACTGAACGTCTTTTAAACAAACAAAAAAGTAATCTGAAGTTTGATTTCCTGTGGTTTGATTTGATCTGTGCCTCTGATTTCCCAGCCTGGCTCTCAAACCCTCCATCTTCTGTGTGTGCCTTACCTGGGCCTGTCCCACTAGTGAGGAATTCCGTGAACTCTCCCAGAAGGTGCTCTGTTGGTGTGGTTGGTCTCTGCCCCGTGAAGGATCCTTTGAAGTGCTTAAAAGTAGATGACAGTCAGGATAACTCTGAAGGGCACAGAGCATTTTGGATGCTATTTGTCTTCTCTGCTTCTTGCTGGATGGAGAAGCTGGTAGCCAAAGAGGAGAATTTGCTGCCCTCTTGGTCCCCACTTCTGAAGAAATGGTAATACAGCGGAGGCACACCTGCTTCTCATATTTTTCTGCCCGTGTTCAAGACACTCAAGACTACTTTGCTCTTCCTACCCTACTTACCTTCCCCCTGTACTGCGTGTCCATGGCAAGGTGTTGGCTGCAGGGATGGCCTCTTATCTGAGACGAGACCAGGCCATGTTCCGTGCCAAACACAGCTGGCTCCACACTGGACCCACTGCAGGACACAGCTGAGGCCATCCACCAGGCTTGTGGTACCTCCACAAAAATATACTTAAAGGGCAGAAAGCACTGGACAGGCAGAGGAGGAGGAGGGCAAAAGTGAGAAAAGGCAGAGGGATGACCAAGGTCGGAGGTGGAGCAGGAGGTACTCCATGGTGCCGGAGCGGATATCCCCCGCAGCCGGTGGAAGAGACCCCTGTTCTCAGAGGTCACAGCTGCAGCATTCCCCCCCTGCTACCAAAACCTTCCCACGTGCACCCAATATACCCCCAGTCCCTGAAGAAAAGAAAAGAAAGAGAGAGATCTTCCTCAGTCAGCTGTGGGCACGTGGTGTTGCTGAAGGAGCTGGCTCTGGTCTTTTTGGAGGTGGGGAAAAATTGGGGGTGGGGAGAATGACATTATATCCCTTCCCTTAGTCTTACTATAGTCTAAAGATGAGTCAGTGGTACCGAACAGTATTATTAAGTTAACATCCCCTGTTCCTTTTTGGCACAGGTTCTTTTCAAGGCACAGATCAAGATGCGGGTAAGGGTGGAAAAGCACACGTTCTCGTGTGTGCCCAGGGGAAATACAGTAGTCTCAATAATGAGTGTCTGATGAAACTTGAACCTCCAAACTTCAACATGTGGCATGCAGATTAGGAACAATATTCTGCCTGGCTTGGAGAGAAGGGTTTCAAATACCATGAAAACTAAAAAGCAAGGAATAAAGGAAGCCAGGAAATCAGGATTTGAATCTCAGCGCAGGACGTCTAGTGTGCTGAAAGAACAGGTCATCTAGCGTGGGGCTGCACCCTGAACTCCAACTAAATGATACGATAGAAGAAGCCTTCCTAGTAGATTTGCAGGCAGTGATCTGTAGCAGAGGGTTTGCAACAGTACTTTTGTTCCCCTGAGTCAGCAGTACCAGCAAGATTGCAGTGTGAAGCTTCATTGGTAAGCTGATTAGAGTATCCCATCCTGTCAGACTCGGCATGGTTGCTTGATTTTCCTACTGGCCAGAATTTTGCTTGGATGAGAGCTTGGTGGTTTAAATAAAACCTGAATAAACCAGATGTTGGCAGTTGCTAGAAGGCAACTTGGCAGAGGCTGGCTTGTCACTTTGTGGAGTATGGTTATGTCTGCTTTTTCTGGAGTCTTGTGAATCGCATGCTAAACCCTTAAAACTGTTTTTAATACTTATAATCTTGCTATTTTAATCATGTTTACTTCTGCAGAGCTGCTTGAAAACACTGAAAATCAATACAAAGCAAGTTTTGCAAGGATGGGCTCAGAGGTGTATTCAACAATCAGAGCTGGTAGCCAGTAAGCTGCTTGTGCTCATAAAGAATTCTTCTCTTGAGGTTGTGAAACACATTTGCTGAAGCGGTTGAGAGTTGTAGTCCACTAGGAGAGGGAACATACCAGCAATCTGGACTAGTGCCACGAATGGTATTGGACATCAGCCTTGAAATGTCACCATGAATGTAGGGTGGAATACTGGAACAGTGTTTTCTAGGCTGCTGGCAAACGGTAGCATCCACTGGGCATCTGAGGTTTGCAGCTTAGTTGCAGGCACAGTACGGGAAATGGCAGTGCGCTGTATTCCCACCGACTTCTGGTCAAACCAAGTCTAAAGAGCCTTCTCTTCCTCCCCCCTGCCCAGGATAATGTGATCCCCTGCTTTGTTCTAGATAATATCTGTATCTTAACTTAGTTTAATGAAAGGGATTGGATGCTGAAAAGTCCTGGTGTCATGCTAATGCTGTGTATTTATGTAATCTGTACTCTGGCTATTTGAGCTTAGGCAGTGTGTCAGTCGGTTGCCTTTCCTAGAGCCTGTTTTTTCTAGCTATTGTTAAAACTCAAATGTGTTATGATATTTCCTGTAGAGGAGATTTTCCGATTCCGTAGGTGTGATCATGCTTGAAGGCCACCAAGAAAGCACACCTTGCCTATCACATGTACTGGGAAGTGCAAGTTGCTGACAGGACATGTCTGCAGCTTGGGTCTGACTCATGGCAATCAACTCTTTTCTTGCTTGTAAGCCAATACGCAAAATTACCACAGGTAGAAAGCAAGCTGGCAGGAACTCCTGTGTTGTAGTTAGGCCACAGAGCTCTAAGAAAACAGCTGAGCTGTGTGCTTTGCCAAGGTGGCTTTACTTTATCAAAGAAGGAATGAAAAAGAAAGCAATGTTCTTTGCTAGTTGTTTCTAGGTATTTAGGTGACTAGGTTATGGCTGAGATGTGAAACACTGGTAAGGGTAGATTGGAGAGTTTGGTGTCCACTTGAGCTGAGATTGTTCTACCATATATTTAAAGGACCGAAGAACATGTCTTGTCAAGAAAGTGTCTTAAACTTTGTTGTCCTAAAGAGGTGGGACGAGACTGTGGCTTGACAACCGACAGTATAGTCGATCACTTCAAACTGAGTCTTGGCTTGGCACAAGCATGGATGACACAATGGCAGCGGGTGCTTCCATAGCAGATGGTCAGCAGTTATCCTGCAGAGGCTGGCAGGCTCCTAGTGCCTCTGGCATAGTTTTGTTCCATCTCTTAAGTCTCTCTGATAGTTTACAGAATGTTCTAAAATGGTCCTCCATAGCAGTGAGAGGAGGACAAGACTGCTCAAAGCATGAATAAAACATGCTGACTTGTCGCCCACATTCTTAAAATGAGTGCAAGTTTACAAGTTTAGAGGAAGGTCTTCAAAAAAAGGCAGTGATCGGTTATCCTGCCACAGTGCAGGACTGCACTAGCTAGAGTATACATGTTACACATAATTGAAGAGCCCACATAGATGCACTTAAGTGGGAGTTCAAACTGTTTTTAAAAGGACTCTTCCTTTCACTTCTCGTTCAGAGAGTGTAGGACTTGTATGAAAGAGGGAAGCCAGCTGGCCTGTTTCCTGGCTCTGAAGGCTGCTGTTTCTCATTATGTAGAGGTCGAATATAGACAAAAGCTTTAACATGTCATTGCATCAGTTCTTTAGCAACCCCAGAGTTTTGAAACCCAACCTTTTCAAATGGAGACTTGGGTTTGGATCTTGCTGCATGACTCTGGAATCCAAAGTATGGTTACTGTGCCTGTAGCTCTTAATCTAAGTTTTATAGCTGCATCTAAACCTATTTATAGGAGAACGTACATTCTGCTGAGGGGCAGCAAGCCAGAGGAAGTCAGCATATCTAGTGTGCCAGTGTTTTGAAAACATGTATATTTTATCATGAGTGATGTTTTGTTACTGCCATCTTACAGAACACTATTTTTATGTGAGCCTTGCCTATGACTTTCTGATCTAATCTTTCATTCTAAGCCACATAGAGTCTTTCTAGTTTTGCTAGGCTTGATTTAAACTTCAAATTCCTCTGTTGTTTGTGAACTGCAAGACTATTAACAGGCAGAGTTTGCTGTGTTTGGAATAGGTGAGGTTAAAGAACTTCCTTGTGTTTATCAGGAAGCTGGAAATTGCTTAGGCAGTATTATGAGAAGCTACCTTTCAAAACTCACCTCTGTATTGTGCTTAGCAGTTTAATTGACACTTCTGGGTGTTCCAGTCTAGAGATCTGACTCTCTGTTAAAGACTCTGTGGAGCTTTGCTGCCTGCATATGAGTCTGAGTGATGGATTCCAACTTCCCCACTCATCAATAACTTGATAGGAGACTTCCTCTGCCAGTGGCAGACCCATCTTCCAAAGGTATTGGTGACTTTGATCTGTTAGATAGCAACTTACTACTGTCAGGTTTTTTTTAAATGTTAGTAGTCCTAACTGCATCTTCAGTATCTCAGGTGGATGATTCCACTGAATGCAACAGATTTTTTTTTGCAGTATATGAAAGGCTGCAGGCTCATGTTGAAGAGTAAAGTCTACTGGTAGCTGAAGTTAGTTTTTTTCAAAATTTCTGAGACTTAAACTTGCCTGTCTGTGTGGCAGAAGCAAAAGGGTCTGGTTTAACTGGTGTAGTACAGGGAAAAGAACATAAAGGAGTGGCACGTTTGGTTTCATTATTATTTTTTTTAGCAACGAGAGAGTAAAGCTCTCTAATTGTGAAGGACATCAGTCAGTTTATTAAAAAAACCCACAAGAAACAAACCCCCCGAACCCCTTTTTTATGGCACAGCATTCAGGTATGAGGCAGCAGTCTGGTTTTAGGAACTCTTACGGTCTTTCTGTTGCTTTATAGATAAATCGATACAAGACAAAATGGATTGAAATTATTACACCCATGTTATAAAGTACTTGCTGTTTAGTTGCAACTGCTTCAGTATGCCTCTAGGCATACCGTCCATGCTGTTGCGCTGACTGTATGGACAGGTTTGTATTACACTTGGTTTCTTTTTCCTACAGATAGGTCCATGTTTTCAACAAGACTGTCTGCATAGTTGTGGGCATTTCGTTCCCAGTTAAGAATTTCAACCCATGCAAAGCTTCCTGTGGCTTGTCAGCTCAACAGAGTGCCTGGGCTCTCTGGCCTTGTTTGCTTATTTTTTGGGCTGACTGTACTGACAGTTGTGTCATCCTGTGGCATCTACTGCCAAAGTAGCTGGACTCTCAGAAGAATCCTGCTGAGGGGGTAGGAAAAACAGGGACGGTGGTCTGGATATTGAAAATTAGTTGTGTCAGCTGCTGAGCCTGCCTACTCGTCTGACCTGTTTCTAGCATACAGGCTGCAGCTAGTTAACATGTCACTGAAGTTGCTTGCACGTTGTCTCATCCCCACCCTATTTTTTTTCCTAATGTATTCCCAATGTGTAACTGCTGAGTAGTGCAGGTGAAACATCAGGCTGTTTCCAATATATTTTCAGTCTCATTCAGGTTGCACTGGATTACAAATTGCTGTTCTGGGCAGAGTTGATAGGCTGGTGACAGTTTCACTTCTACAGGTTTAATAAAAACAAATGGTTTTCTGAGGAAAGTAGATCATTTGAGGGTGGAAAGCACTAACCAGGGTTCATTCTTCTCAAAATAAAAACGACAGCAGCATGGCGAGTCAAGTGGCTCGTGTACCATGCCTCAGTCCACTACCACTTTGCCAGATGTGGTTGGAGTGTAAGATCAGCCTAACATGTAAAGGCTGATTAGAAAACACTCTAGTGCAGATATTACAGTAAATGAACCCCACACTGCTGTGGCAAACATGAAATCCTTACTTTTCTAATGTAGCTGTGCTGTTCTGGATAAAAGCCATAGTTGATCCTGTTACTGATATTCCAGTAAACAGCCAAGTGATAAGAGTTATGAATGATATAACCAACAGGTAATGTTAGGGGTTGTTCACCCTCATGGAGGGATAACCACAGGCCACAGCTGGAATCCTGGTATCCAGTTACAGTAGTCAATTAAATAGATCTTATTGACTGTTAACCTTCCAAGCAATCATCTTGCAACAATATGTCCCCTTTAAACTTGTTCTGTTGTTTGCAGCAAGACTTAGGATGCAATGGGACTGTCGCTTTAGTGCTTGCGTGGACAGAGAGAACAATTCTACCTGTTAGAGAAAATTGAATAAATGCTTTGAAGGCTTGGCAGACGATTAATATTTCTTCCCTAAATTAACATGTATGTTGGTTAAGGCTTCCAGGTTTGAACTGCTGAAGTAAATGGCTTGTAGCATGAAGTCTGAGATTTGCCATGTGGGGTAGAAGTTCCTTTTTATGCAAAGTTATTGGTGAAATGCTTAACACAAATGCTACTTGTAATGTTAGGGGTTTTTCCATGTCCCTTCCTCCCCTAGAGTTTGGCATCTACGATGCTGTATTACAATGAGATGAGGAATAGCATTTCTCCAAGACAGTTGCTTTTAACCTTATAACCATCAGTTGGTGTCCACCAAATGCAAATGGCATTTTGTGTATCTTAAACTATTGAGAACTATGCAAAAAAGGTAGTACAATGAAGACTTGTGGCTTGGCTGCTATTTGCAGTAGATCAATAGAATAGAGAAGTAGCACATCTAGCTCCAGAATTACTTGACGTTTCATATCGACATAAGCAGAACTGCTCAATTCTTCTCTTTGAGCAGAAAAATACATGTTTCTGCTGAGCTAGTTGTGGAGCAGGATTTGGGTGGAGAGAGGATTGGGAATGGGTTCTCTAGGTGAGAGGAAGGGATCATTAGAGCAGTGATTTCTCCTCTCTCCCCTGCTTTGCTGAACTTGTATTCTTGCCTGAGACAAATTCTTTGGTATTCAAAGTGAGTGAATTCTGTACAAATGAGGTTCAGGCTGAGCTTCTTACTACTTTGGACAGGGGAAAGATTCCATGCCTAATAACTAGGGCTTTTCCTATAGTGAACCTGCTTGGCTGTGGTCAGGAAGAAACCAGGCAGGATTCTTTGACCATGGGGCCTTTCCCCCTTTGCTTAATGTTCTGGCTTCATGTGTCTGAGGCTAAAAAGCTGCTTTCCTTAGTACATTTGTACTAGGGAGTTTGTGTAGCCTGTCTTCCGGTGACAGCTCTATTGTTCCAAATACTCAATTCCTGAGTAAAACCGAAGCTTTTATTCTTCTGAATAGTTGGATCACAGGTGTCAGTAAGGTCTTGGACTTTGTCCATACAATATATTCATCACTAAGTAATTAGCAGTCTTAAAGACCCTACTTAAAATCCTAATGGCTGCTGCTTAAACTTGAGCTGGCCTGAATGCCATCTTTCAGCTGTGCTACTCTCAAGGAGAGAACTCCAGTGTAAACACTAAAGGTAACACACATTATTCTCCCCCTCAGAGGCAGTGGAGCTATAAGTTCTGGGAACTTTTAAGTAAAAAGTATTCGTAGTTCATGGAACTTGAAGGAGTTGCTTGTGGCAAGAATTTTTCTTTAACACAGTATACTCACACTTTTTCCCTATTATTAGTACATGGGGAGACAGCTGCTTTGGTCACATCCTTGCGGATCCAGTAGAAGACCACCTGACAGTTGGCTTTTGTTTTGCCCTTTCCGAGAGAGCTCCACCTGAACCTCTGAGGAGGAGAAGCCATATGTATAAATGATGAAGGACCAACAGGGACACAAACCCCACATAACTGGTTTAATACTGGTAATGAGCTGGGGTGGTTTTGGCAGATGACTTAAAGCCAGATGTCTTGTCCTGATATGGTGGCGAAGGAGGGGTGCAGACCATATGAGAATGCACTGAAATCAAATCCAGCAATGTATATGGGCAGAAGATTTTTCAGCTTTGTTTTCAAAACAGGTGCTTGGTGATATAGGAAGTGATACGCTGTTATATTTAAAAAGGAGTAGTGTGATGATAAGATGATTCTAAGGCTAATTAAACTCTCAGTTTGGGAAATTGGAGGAACCTCCAAGAGAAATTTGCTGGTACTTGAAGTCGTCTGCCCTGTCTCTCCACAGACTCTGCTTGTGATTGATAGGGAAGAAGAAACTCTTCTTCTTTTCTGAAAAGCACTTAATACCATGGGTGGTATGAGTATGCCTATGAGTAGGCAGAAGGAAGAAGCTGTATATAAAAGGTGGTCTTGGTGTGGGATGCAGTTGTGTGGTTCAAAGTCTGACTGCCATGACCTCTCAGACTTCAGGATCTGCAGCAAATATTTATCCTCAGAAGAGTCTGAGATGTGTTCGGGAAGAAGAAGCTCTGTGAAGTAAGGCTGGAGAGAGGAGGTAGCAGTTCCCCTCCTTATTTGCAGCCACAAGGACTATAGCTGCATTACTGGGAAAGTCTATAGTGTCTGGAGAGCACACGCTCTGTGGAAGATGGTTGTGTTTAGGTTTGTTAAGTTGGCAGAGGCATGGCAGTACATGGGCAGTATCTGGAAGATGCTGGACTTTGATAAAAGGTAGGCTGGCTGGGGTCAGGGGGTAGTAACTCTTGAGGCAGACTTTTGGGGAGGGAGGAGGAGACAGCATGAATTGCTGTTCTGCTTGGGGACATTATTACAAGCTAGATTATGGTGCATGTTTGGAGACGGGGCAAGCTGGGGGTCAAAAGAGTAGACGGTAAACTTCAACCCCGCAGAAAAATTCCCAACTCGTTTGTGGAATTTCTTGATAGTCAAAGCCAACAACGTTAAGATCATCTAAAGTTCTCATGAGCAATTGCCATAGAAGCAGAAACCAGTAGCTTTGTTCTGCTTCCCATTAGTCTTTTGTGGTCAGCCTTCAGTAGACCTGGAAGTTCAGCTCTTGCACTGGTTAGCACAGTGATATAGTAGCTTCCTGATACAGTTCTGTGTCTTGCAAGGGAGGACTTGTACTGTTACTTGCCTATTTAACTATTTTGGTTGAAGCTTGTAAGCTCTTAACTTTAAGGCACTTCTTTCTGTTCTTGACTAACCTGGATTTGGAACAATCCTGCAGTTCCCTTTCTATAGGTTCAAGGCAATATTTAAATATTTACAAGCAAGAAAGAAAACTTGTGAAGACTATTGTCGCATTCAGTGTAATAGTAAGGAAGGTCTGTAAGGGAGTTACTGTCAGAAAGATCTGGCAAATTTTAGGAACTGAGTGTATGACACAGCTCAGATGCTGAGGCAGCTCGCATGTTAATTCAACCTGGAATGACAGCTGCTCTTCAGTTGGCACCCATATCCCTCTGAACTGAGAGGTCTTGTGCTCTGCTGCTGTTTCTCTGCATACTGAGATGTAAATTGTGAATAATTAACTTTGAACTGGGGAATCCCAGGTCTGTTTATTAAAGAATTGAGTAGAAAAATAAACCCAAACCAAAATGGGTTAAAAACCCTGCCCAGATCCAGAATACAACCTGAAAAGGTAAAGGAATAAGAGAGATTCTTTAAAGCGTTGTATAATCTCTCTCATTTAAAACAAAACAAACCCCCCAAACCCCTGAAAACCCCCAACCCAACCCAGCCTCAAAACTAGGAAGCAGTTTTTAATGAGACTGAAGAAGTCTGAAATTCTGAAGACTTTGAAACTTTCTTGCTGTTCTCTTCTTTGCCTTACGAGCTTAACAAACACCAAAACTAGTCACATCTTGTAGTGGTCTCTCTAAAAGGTCATGAAGAGCTAAGGTGTCCTAACTTACTTCAGTCTTCCTCACTGAAGCCTCTACCAATCTTCCTCAATTTGGCAGGTTTGTCTTTTTATTCATGAAGGTGTTAATCATAGTTTAGCTTTGCTTCTCTTCCCTAATCAAGTTGCAGATGTCTTAAGACTGGGTCAAAAAGTTGGCTAGTCAAAGAGTTCAAAGACTGGTGTTTAGATTTAAGTTATGGTGTCAAAGAACTGACAACCGTTTATTCCTTCTATGCGCATTGGTTTAGCATCTCAAAACTGACAAGAAGCTGACAATTGTTGGTTAAGCTGAGACTCTGTGGTATTGGGGAAAGAAACTCAGGAAGCTTAAATTCCTTAACTTTGTCGTGTGACTTAATGGGAAACAGCTCTGCAAGAATTAACGTCCGTGTCCTTTTTTTTTTCCCCTCAGATGAAGGGTAAAATCTTTATGCATGGTTTAATTGTTTTCTGTGCACTGGAAGTAGTAGGCTTATATTTAATCATACCTCTCTACTCAGCGCACTATAATTACTCGTGTCCTAAAACATTCAGAGCTGCAGACTGAGGTGCTGTACCCTCCAGCATTTTGGAGAGGAGGCAGAAATGAATGAGTGACTTTAGAAGCAGTGCTGCGGTAGCGTACAGCAGTGCCTTGTAGCCTCTGTCGCTGGCATTGCTGTGGGTGAACTCCTCTGAGGTTTCATTATCTAACATTCACCGATGGAATACACAATTTATAGCACCTCTCTTCCATAGTGAGCTACATACTGAAAGTTAGGACTGAAGGCTTGCAAATGTGGTGCATGTTTCCTTATGGTAAGGACAAATACTGTCATCTACAGTAAAACCTCCGAACAGGGTAAACGGTGAGCAAGCCACTTGTTACAAATGGCTTTTACAAACCAGTGTCTTCTGTAAGCATTAATCAGCACTACAGAATAAAAGATTATTGGCCTGTTTGTACAACAAGATCAACGCGAATTATTGGAGCTCTGAGCTTGAACTGCTGTCATTCAATAGTATGGCTTTAATACTGTCAAACTTTGTCTGCAGAACTGCCTCCTTCAAGGGTAGTATAACTGACATTATACAAGTTAAATTTACATTTCAGAAGGTGTTCTGCGAAAAAAACCCCCAACACAACACCTGCAACCAAACCAAAAAACACCATGACAACAAACATTTTAAAATCAAACTTGGCAAACATCACATAATTCTTGTTTTCTGTCTCATTACAGAAAATCTTTCCACTGCCCTGAAACTGAAGACAACTTGCAGTTTTATGGCCATACAAAAGACAATTTTAAACACAAGCACTGCGGTTTTCATGGGCTTCTGACTCAGAGCTACAGATTTCTTGTATCTTTGAATGAGTCTGTTTAATAGAAGCAAAAAAACCCCCATAAAAATAACTTGCCATCAATTAAAAAAAAATAAATTTGCTAAACTTCTGAATGCCTCTGGTACAGCAGTGTAGGTTTCTGAACACACCAGGTAGTTCTCAATAGCTGATGCAACTCATTGGTCCGTTTAGACAGACTTGTCCTCTGGACTTTTTTGCCCTGCAGGGGCAGAATCAGTTGTTTCACAGCCATCTGAACCTTGACTTCTTGCTTTTAGCAGTATTAATACCCTCCGTGATATGGGGCCGTGCTGGGGAGGAGAAGCAAGTCTGTAAAGTGGTGAACCTGCTGCCCAGGTGAACTGAACTCCTGTAGGGTGTTTACAGCAGACTCGCATAGTTTAGGTGTGCAAGGATCAGTCACAGAATAATCTGTCTCCTTCTAGGGTAGAAATCTGTCATCACTGAATGACTTGAATAGTTGGATGAACATTGCTAGTCTGGGGGCAAGGTAGAAAGAAATATGTGGAAAATCATTAACAGTGATTACTGTCCTCTCAGGGAAAGTAAAACATGAGTATTTTCATTAGTTACACAGATAATGCGTAGTATATTAGTTTAGCTTTTTAATTTTTAACTTTTTCTACTTAGGTCTTCAAACTTTAAGCCTCAGCCCTACAATTAGGTCTGTATCCTGTGCTGTTTGTGTTGCATGAAGTTGTCTCCTGAAGTCTCGCTAGGGCCCTGCCTGGCATCACATGTGTTTTGGTCATGCAGCTGCAGTATGCAGTTTCCAACTGTGTCTCCAGAATAGGTAATAGCTTGTAGAAGGTCATTGCTGGCTGCCTAGCAAGAGTCTGTAGGTAACAGGTGATGTAGTAAATCAAAGATCCTATTAGTAGGTGTGGGATATAGATGCTAATGGAAAGCTTGCTGCCCTACTGTTTATGATTTAAGTACTTACCTTAGTTTCACGTACTCTCCTGTGCAAGTCTACACCTTCCTAATGTATAGGACACAAAGCTGTATTTTATTCTTGTTCCCTAAGACAGTCTAATATCTTATTTCTTCTGTGTAAGGTGCAGTTGCTTGCAGAAGACTATTATTCTTCAGTATAAATGAATGTCTATCCTTGTCTTCTTTCCTACTGTTGAGGAGGTCTTAATGTGTGCCTGAATGCACTCTTCTGCTGTCTAGGTCTGTAGAGACTCTAGGAGGTGTGCTGTCGCATGCTGATGAAACTCTAACCTCTCAGATGAGTAGAATATCTTTCTGGTGATACCTCTTTTTGCTGACGTGAGTGGGTTCAGTGTGCTTGATGTATTACCTGTAAGTGAAAAATTCCATAATACTCATTCATCTAACCCAGAGGTAGTGAACTGCCACAATTAACTTGAAAACCCGCAAGCAGTAAAGTCATCTGATGTTGTGTACCCTAACTTCATCTGGGATGAAGGTGGAGAAAGGTTGGGACATAGCTCAGGATGGAATTGTTGGAAAGCTAGTACTGTTGGACAAGAGTCAGACCAGTGTTGCTCTCAGCATGTACCAATATAATCTCAGATTTTTGGTTTTTCTTTTGTTTGTTTTGGTTTTTAAATCTAGAACATAAGCCTTGAATTTTCTGTTTGTCACAACCACAGCCTGCAGCCTGGTGGGTTGAGAGCTTGGCCACGCTGCAGACTTTTTCGTCTTATTTGTAGCACCTAACACCTTCTTTTTTTCTCCCTTACAGACTTGATCCAAGCAACTAATGAAACAAATGTGAATATTCCTCAGATGGCCGATACACTTTTTGAGCGAGCAACAAATAGTAGCTGGGTGGTTGTATTCAAAGCCTTAGTTACCACACATCATCTAATGGTTCATGGCAATGAGGTACGTGTAACCAGCTTTCTTTCAAGACCACATTGGCACTGAGCAGACTGCAGGCCAAAAACATCAGTAGTGCAAAGGCATCTCTTCTGAACCAGTAAGGACCTGAGAACAAAGGGCAAGAACAATTCTTCATAAGGAGCAAACTTACCTTTAACAACATGGTTGGGGGCGTGCCAGTTATCTGTCTCTTCATGTACAAAACTGTAGCATAAGAGCAAGCAGCAGCCTGTTCCCCGATGTTGACAATTTATGTGCTATCTAAATAGGAGCTATGCAGGATTAAAGACTACCTGGAACTTCTTGACTAGAGTCAAATTTGATTATCTGCCACGTGTAATGCCATCCAAATAGCTGCCCTTTCTGCATGAGAGTTAAAATCGTCCTAGAGCTGTAAATTCAACCTGATAGCCTTTTGGATTGCATTTTCCTTGCCCTTGCTTGTTATTGACCTGTTTAGACTGGTATGTCTGCATGGAAACGAAAGCACACTTAAAGAGCTTTAGTATGGCTGTGAAACAATTCGTCCTTGGCTGTATATAAAGTGTTTTCATGCAATGAACTTCTCCAATGTCGCAGTGTAAACTTTTACTCCTGTCCTATTTTTCCATTCCAAGTTTTGGCCAATATTCTGATTTGCTTTCTGTAACTGTTTCAGGCTGTTAGTCCCTGTATTTGATGTGGGGCCCGCTTGTTATTAAAACAGGCTCTTGGCTTGGCTGAAACTGGGGACTGCTGGATTGAAAAGTCTGGGACTAGCCTGGATATGCTGCTTTGTAATCTCTTTGAGAATTAACCATTTTTATTTCTCCTTCCACAATCTGGTTTCTATTTTGCACAGATTCTATTTTTATGTATACAGTAGGATAAAATGTAATTGATCTGAATGGATGAAAAAGGTTTTGAGGAAGTTATAGCAGGCTAGGACAAAAATCTGGGTTTTCCTGTGTGTATGCTGGAACTAGACTGGTAATCTTCCTGCTAGGAGGTACAAAGCCTTCAGATCCAGCTTGTGATAAGAAAATAACTTTGTGTTGCAGAGATTTATTCAGTACCTGGCATCTAGAAACACATTGTTCAATCTCAGCAATTTTCTGGACAAAAGTGGATCTCATGGTAAGCCTACTCATGTCTATAATCTTAACAAGATTCTAAGTAAGATACTATTGTTAATTTGCTCCTTCATTCATAAGATGCAAATAATATAAGCATGTGCTACCAAAGCCTTTTTATAAGTACTTAATGAATACAGGAGCTCAAGTGAAGTGCTGGACAACTTCAGTACAATATTTCTCAGTTCCTGCAGAATTTTGACTCAAAAGGTGAAGCTGTGCAACTCCCTTAAAGTGCTGGTTGAAATCAGGACCCAGTCAGCTATCTCCTTAGCTGTTATGGGAGTTAAGGATGAAATTGATAACTTTTCATTTTCAAGTTTTTTTGGTTTTTACTGTCTTAAACAGTAATACGGTTGCCTGGGGACACTGCACTTTTTAGGAATTGTCTGTGTTTAATTGGGTGGGAGCAGGCACCAAAAGAACTAGCTGCTTTTGATTTGAGTTGTGAATTTAGAAAGGTCTAGGCAGAAACTAAAGAGCTCTCTCTAAAGCTTACAAAGTCTGTTTTTCAACTTTAACTCTGGAATTATTAGTGTATTTTCCTGTTCCTTCACTTAGCAGAGGAAAAGCTTGTTTCATGGTAGGTCTACTAGAGAAACCTTGTAATTCTGCAGCTGTCAGAGATATTTGTAGACTGTATGCAGAGTGCAGGAACGTTACACTGATGGGCAAGATCGAAGCAATGCCGTGTTACTTCACCTCTGGATGGAGACATGTGACACCAAGACTTGAGCATCTTTTAGAAATGGTAACACAGGGCAGGAACAAAGCCAAACAAATATTAAAACTGTGTCTGTCTAAGCAAGACATGCTGTGCGTGTTCAAAGATACTGGTATTTGGCAACAAAGAATTCTGTTAAATGCATGCTTTTGTGTTCTTTGCCACTTTCTTTAAACTTAAATTGCCATTTCTTAGATAGTGCAACAGTGTATCATAGATAATGAGGCATCAGAGTTGGCAGTATTAAGCCTGAGTTGGCAGAGATAATATTGAGGGATATTAAGGAAAAAATCTGTCAATGACTAAATCGAGGCGTGTGGATGCTAACAGTGGTAGCAAAAAGGGACTTGAACTGAAGAGGAGGAGGAGTTGCCTTCTGCACACATTTCTGTAGCTTAGAGGAAGAAACTTTGAAAGAAATACCTGAAGGATAGACTGTAATACTAACTGTGCAGAAGTCTTATAGGCTTGAAGGTCACTGCAATTTGAGGCTGCTTGTACAGTATTATGTGCCTTGAAGATCTCTGGTGTAACAGTTCAAAGAAGGCACTAATCTCTGAATGCTGTCATACTTTCTTTGTTCTGATAAACCTAGTCAGGGGAATTTTGAAGGTCCATGTAAGAGTTGGAGTGACTGATGTAGCAGTGTTTATGTTGAAATAAGTCTTTATCCTGGAAGTCATGTACCAGTTAAGTATAAACTTTTCGTTAAATTGGCATTTTCCCCTGTTAATAGAGGGGTAACTAATTTCCCCATCAATTAGTGTTACCACGTAACTGTGTAGGAGCTACTAGCAGGTTTCCCCAGGAACTCTGCCACTGGTGCGTTGGATGAATCGGTTGGAAGGAGAGGACAGTGGTAGATTGCTTTGGTGCAGCACTACTGCTTTTTCTTCAGAAGCTGGAAGATGTCTTGTAATGCCTGTTCTGTACGTGGAGTTGTTCAGTGCAACAGAGATCACATAACCTTAGGATCTATTGACTGTATATATATATATAATATGCGACCATATTATTGTTTACTAAAGAACCTCAAAAAAAGCATGAAAATTAAGTGTAAAACATGTAACTGTTTTTTGCAGGTTATGATATGTCCACCTTTATAAGGCGTTATAGTAGATACTTGAATGAAAAAGCATTTTCCTACAGACAGATGGCATTTGACTTTGCAAGAGTGAAGAAAGGGTAAGCAAAGTTCAGATAAGTAAACTGATAGGGTTGCCGGACACATGAAAATCTTGTTTGTGTCATTACACTTAATTTAGTGTCTCAGTGACTCCATTCTTGCATTCTTTGTTTAGCCACAATGAAACACCAAAATGCTTGGATTTCTTGAGTATTTGTAATTGGTTAAAAATTGCACAAGGAGAAGAGGAAAGACTGTAGGTAGTGAGGCAAATACTGAAGACTAAAGTAAGGTCCCTTGCAGAGCTGGGAGCTTTTAGTGCTAGATGTTAAATCTGACTCTTACTAAATAGTGCTGCAGTGAGACTGCTTAGGATTTGGAGAAGGAAACGCTCTGAAACTATATTTAGGATGTTTCATTACACTCCAGACACCTTCTGTAAGAAAGATGACTGAGTACAAAGGAAAACTGAAGTGAACACCCGAAGTTCTTAGCAGGCAACACAGCCAACAGTTATAAACTGTTCTTGGACAGGCTTTCTATGCATGTCATTTCTGGTATTCAAAACAACGCACTGCCTCAGAGTATAGCATAAAATAAGAATAGTGGTATGCATTTCCAGAGAGGAGATGCTATACCTGTAAGTGGCCAGAATGGGGCAATACCTAATGGTGGTTGTGCAGGTTTGTGATATTCAGAGAAGAAAACAGGCACACGTGAAGACTGCTGTAAGGCTATGGGCAGCAATTACGGAATGCCACACATCCATCACTGCTGTGTGATCCTGTTGGAGTAATGATTCAAGACTGATAAGGCAGGTCAAAGTCAGTGGAAGTGCTATGAAGGAGTCATGGAACCAATTAGTATTCAGGAATACTGAGGAAATAAGCTCTAAGCAAAGATTGCTATGTTTTCAATTGTCGCTGAAATGGCATGCATATATTGTGGCACTTGATGGGGGGGGAGAAAACCCAACCAACCTGTAGCGGTTTTTTGCCTTCAGTGACCACAGGCACATCAGCAATGAGTTACCATTAGTTATTCATAACAAACTTAGAGAACTGGTAGTCTTTGTACATTAAGTACTTCTGTGACAGTATTTCTGGTCAAAGTTATTTAAACTCTCGATGTTCTATTTACATGGAGATCAGTCTCTTGCATTTGTAACTCTAACACAAAACCTCTCCTCACCTGCTGTCAGGGAGGGTGGCTGGATGAAGTAGTTTTCAAGCCAGCTCTAATGATGATGTGAGAAGCAGGAGAATCAGACAGAGCTTCAAATGTTTGAAATGGATTATAGCTGCTATAAGCTTAAATTTAGACAACAAATCAGTTTGGGGGAAGGGAGAGAGGAAATGCCATGGCTTCTAATCTGTATTCCCTCTTGCAGAGCTGACGGTGTAATGAGAACAATGGCTCCTGAAAAGCTGCTGAAGAGTATGCCAATATTGCAGGAACAAATTGATGCACTACTTGAATTCGATGTATGTATTGTAGATGACTCGGCATTAATGCTGGGCAGTGACTTATAAATGCTGTGGTGTAATGAACACATTTCACCTTGTAGGTAATGCTTTACTGATCATCCCATCACGTGGGCCCCAAAATCCCTTTTTCAGTGTCCCACTGAGGTAGTGTGGTGAAGGATGGCCCTTTCCTATATGTATGGAATGTGCAGATTGCACTTATTTTTGTGGACAGGGTAGAGGAACAGCATGGGAAATGAGGGCCATTGAGGAATGCTGACTCAGGAGTTTGGAGTTTCATCTTTTGCATCAGTGAGGGAAAGAAATGGACAAAACAAGGAGACTGAAGAATCTTCTTTCTGTCTCTTGGCAACAGACTTCTTTTGCAGGGAGGGAAAAAGCCATTAAAATACTACATGTACATTGTTTGGCTTCCTCAAAATCTTCATCCGGTTTTCATCTGTAAACTGGATGCCTAAGCTTTAATCTAGACTGTTCACAGAAATGTGTCTACAAAATATTTATAATGTTTTGAATATTGGTGGGATTGTTTATCTGCCTTAAGGATAAAAAGAGGAGTCAATTGTTGTAGGAGGTACATTGCAAAGAGGTCTTTGAAGGAATCAGTCTTGAAGTTCTTCTGTTCTTGGTGGGCAGAAGGACACGCTCTCAGGTGGAAGGCAGGGACCACTACAGCTTTCAGAGGAGAGCCTCAGATGTATGTGTCTTGCTAATGTGTTTTTCATTCCTTAAATGGCATAGGAATTGTGATAGTGGTCTCAGAAGAGGAGGTCTTTTTATTAAAAGAAGGAACTTTTAATAAATGAGAACTTATTTTCTGCCCAAGTTAACATGTAAACTGGAAGGGTCTTGACATCATTAACCCAACTGTATTATCTAGTAGACTACTGAGGTTTTGCCAAGCTCTGCTGTGAACTGACATCTTTTGTCCAGTTTCATTAAAGCTTTGTTAGTAGCATCTCTGCCTTCCTCCTCTGTGTGATAAGTAAAGGAGTCAAGACTAAGATGTTTACTGTTGATGGGGATATTCCTCTGCTGTAGTGGATTATTTGGGAGTGGTGAAGAAAGCAATCCTTGATCTGCTAACTGAAACCTTTGTTTGGTTTCTTTGTGTGAAAGCTTGTATTCAGTGCTTGATTCTGCCTATAACAGCATCGGATACCTGGTGCAAGCTAAAACTTCTGACTGCATTCAAAACATCTGTTGTAAATAACTGGTATTTTTTTTGTAGGTTCATCCAAATGAACTGACAAATGGTGTCATAAATGCTGCATTCATGCTTCTGTTTAAAGATCTTATCAAACTTTTTGCTTGCTACAATGATGGGGTTATTAACTTACTAGGTAAGTAACCTGGTGTATACATCTCACATACCATGAGGTAGTGAAAAACTAATTTCAGATCCGCTTCAGTTTTTTTATTTAACCTTCATTACAACTACATTTTTCTTGACTGCTCTGTTCTGAAGTGAGAGAAAACTTTAAGCCATAACCTCTTATATTAGTGTTCATCTGAGGCTGGATTGTCATATGCCCTTAAAATTGTACAGATGTCTACATAGAGACACTGAGCATCTCTGTGCTCAAAGAAATGTACAGTGCTGTGTGAGCTTGCATACTATGTCCTGCAAGGTTAGCAAAGCAACTTTTGCTCTTTGATTGCATTTTTAAGATGCCCCGATTATTCTGTTATATGGCCTATGTGGTAGCCTTCTATGAAGTAATATACTCCTGAATAACATTCCTGATCTGTCTGAAAGCGTGACTGCCAAAGCTGGATCCCCTCCAGAACCCCACCTGCTGTCTGCCTACAAAGTCTATAGGAGGCTGTGAGCATGCTCTGAAGCTCAGACAGCTTGGTGTGGTCACCAGCATAACACACCTTAAGCTGTCCCTGCAAAAGGCTTTGTTATGAACCAGGAGTTGCCGTAAATGGCAGGAAACATAATTGACCCCGTAGAAAATGAGCTTCAACTATTAAAACTTGTGAGCACTTGAGCTGATGTATAAAGGCAGCTAAACACTGAGGTTGTTTGGCCAGTACGACTGACCTAAAACTCTGGCTGCAACTAGGACAGGAAGAAAGAGAGAGGTTACGGAGGCTGAACAGGTAAAAAGATGTTCCTGAGCTGTAAAGCTCAGACAATTCTTTTGTACCCATGTTCCAATGCTTTCTGGGGGTTTCACAGAAATAAGTCCAAGGTGTTTTGACTGAAACTGTAGGCATGGGAAGCTTATGCAGCAGATACAGATGTGTTGAGCATAACAATTGGATGGAGATTTCACCACTTCTACTTAAAGTGCAAGTTCAGGTTGAAATATGTGGCAGTAGTGCTTGATAATGGACATGAACCAACTTTAGAGAGCTATTCAAGTGGAAAAAGTACTCTGGAGTGAAGACAACTTGGGAGAGGACATGTATTAATATGTTTAAGTATCCTTAATTACTTTGAAT
The DNA here is from genome assembly GCA_026212715.1 of Elanus axillaris. Classification (NCBI taxonomy): domain Eukaryota; kingdom Metazoa; phylum Chordata; class Aves; order Accipitriformes; family Accipitridae; genus Elanus; species Elanus axillaris. The sequence goes on along the minus strand of JANZLQ010000013.1, from coordinate 9,865,750 downwards.
TTTAAGTTTGGTAGCTACTTCACCTGCTTACTTATTATCTTTAGAAACCTGGTTCATATCATGCACAATGCTATAGCTAGTTGGGGTGCAATTTTCTGGTCTATATAATTCTTTAGCAGCTCAGCAAGCCCAACTTCTAAATGCTACTAAGGACTCAGAATGCCACTAGGTTAGTGTCTAAGTAGAAGAATGTTAATAGAGTGCAATACTCTTGAAATGTGATTTTCCTGAAAACTAGAGTTTCTGATGAATGCAGACCTAATGTAAGACATCTTAACTGAAATTTGCCAAATTATTTCTCTAGAGAAATTTTTTGAAATGAAAAAGGGACAATGTAAAGATGCTCTTGAAATCTACAAACGATTTCTTACTCGAATGACCAGAGTATCAGAGTTTCTTAAAGTTGCGGAGGTAAGTGACTTCTAGTCATCTGGAGTCTGGCACTTAAGTATTTTGTGAACTTTTTAGCACCGATATAAAAATATTAATTGCACTTCTTAAGCATCTGACTCACTATGTGTAAATGTAAGACAGTATAGAAGTTCCTGAATCTGCTTGTTCAGCTCTTGAAGTCGTTAAGCTCTGCTTAGGACTTCCACGTCTCTACTGTGCAGCCAGCCTCAACTTTCCTGGTAACTTAACAGGTGACGTGACTTCAACCATATCTAAATTTCTTGGAAATGCTGTAATAAACGCATGCTTCTAGGACAGGTTTGAAAACTAGAGGAAGATACAGCAATTAGGAATAAAAACATAATGATTTTGTAAGTCTGCTTTGTAAGTCTTTGCAGCCAACTGCAAGTTAAATGGGATGTGAGATTTTCCTGGTTTTGATCCTTGTTATCATCCTCTTATGTGGATAATACAAATATTACATGGTTAATTAACTCTTTTGCTGGGTCTTCATTTGTGGTAGTTGGTTTCTTGGCACAGGATGCACATTTTCCATGTTTTGTGCTTCATTATAATGGACAGCAGTAATGAGCTGAATAAAAAGGTTTTTTCTTTGCTAATTTACTGAACTATTTATGAAGGACTCTGCTAGACTCCTGAATGGCATGTAATGTCTGATATGGATGTTGAGCTTGAGGGAGTGAAGTACTTTATAGACACCTATAGGTCAGCTTTGCAGGACAGGGGTTACAGTGACTATACCTCAGGGTTAGTAGGTGCAGTGGAGCTTGTTCTTCTGCAAAAGCTAAACCAGCAGGCACTCTGAAGAGCCATAGCAAAGCAACAGGACAACTAATAGGAGATTGCAGAGTCAGACCTCATCTTCCCGTATTTGAAATGCTAGGAGAGAAGGGTGGAACAACAAAGTGACTTGCGCTTTAGTGTTTCTTTAAGTGATGTCTTCTAGGATTTTCTCACTGGCTGAATTTCAGAGAACTACATTAGGATAGTCATGTATCTGTATAATATGTGTTTGGCAGTTCACTAATGCTACCCTCTGAGACAACAGTGTATGACCAAAAAGGCCTACCTGACTTGCAGTATGAAGTTTACCTGGGTGGAATGTAAATCCCCTTTTTTGTTTTCTTCCCCCCCCCCTTTTTTTTTTTTTAATGGATATTTAAATAAAAAATACCCCGACTACTGCAGGTTGTTGAAGGTAGCTAGTGGAAAGACGGGCATCTGCTCTTGCTAACTTTGTGCTCTTTTTCTAAATATGAAGCACATTATATGTTGAAGAGTGTACCACAGTTCTGGTCAAAATTAGTGCCTGCTGCAGTGGAATAATGTACTTACGCTTTACCTCTTTTATGTCCACAGCAAGTTGGAATTGACAAAGGCGATATTCCTGATCTCACACAGGTAAGCTTCTCTTATAGTCTTTTTGGACCTGTGTAATAACTAAGAGTTATGTAATTAGGAAACACACCAGGAATGTAAATGTTGGTAGGAAGTCATACCACCTAACATTTTAAAGCCCTCCCAACTTGCAAATAAGAACTGCCCAAAGCTGTTTTTGAAGACTGATATAACTAAAACAATGTTTTCATGGTGACTTCTGACGTATTGTTGACAGGTAGACTGTTTTGCTCTTTCCTTGTGAAAGGACAGATTTTCACAGGTTGTAGCTCAAGGTCATTTTTGACAACAGGCTGCATAGAGATTATGGTGTGACTTCATAATCTCTCCCTGACACAGTGTTGGTCCAGAGATGAAATTCAGAGCCGCACTAGCACTAGTGCCTTGGTCGAGGTACAGTGAACTCGAAGTTTAAATGCAGAAGTTGTTGTGATTTGATTGCCGAACTTCTCTGTCAGTACACATGAAAACTTTTAACATCAAAATTCGCTTATGCTGTAGCTGCTTAAATTCTATCATGCTGGTCCATTTTCAGTATCACTTGCAAATTGGCCTGGGTGCCTGGCTTTGTGTTTAATGTGAAAAGGATATTTACTTGGAGGAACAGATCCATGCTGAAGAGTTCACTCGTGGCAGTTTTGGTGCCAGTAAAACTGGAACAGAAGAGCAGCCCAAACTGCTTAACAGATGCGTTCATAACCTATGAATGTGTAGTTATTGAAAGCCTCTTGAAAGGATGGTTTAAATCAGCATCAAAATAGTGGCTCTCATGGTTAAAAAGCCAGTTGAAAAGTCTGAAAGTGAGATACAATGTGAAGGTGGAGAGTTTTAATCTTTATGGGTTTCAGATGCTACAGGGCTGTGAAGTCTGGCCACTCTTTTAGCAGAGGAAATCTTAAGCCTTGTAGCAGCGTGTGGAATACTGAAGCTAATTCTGAAATAGCTGAAGTAGTATGTTAACCTAACTCTCTACCTCAGGAGCTCTTTTTTTAACACGGTCCAGTCAGTCATAAACAAAGTCCTTGAACCAGAAGAACTCACCTTAAACTCAGTTAATGAAATATGCTGTATAAATTCCTATAGGCTTTATCTGCTTCTGCTTGTCTTGTGTCAGCCTGCCGGGACTGCACAAGCCCTGTTCTGCATCATCGGTCAGTGCCGCGCTTGCTCAGCAGCACCTCAGGTACTGCTACTGCTGTGCTACCTCATGAACCAACACTTTGGAATATAATATACTAGTTCCTTGGGAAGGCAGGGATTTACAGGGATCATCTAGCCCAACTGCCTGACCACTTCAGTGGTCTTCTCAAGTAGTCCCTCATGGCTGTGTTCTCCCAAAGGCTGCTTGGGACTCGCTTGCTAAAGCTAATCTGCAACCTGCTACGGATTGTGTATAAGACCTAAGCAGTGTATTTCAGTGAGAAATAAATAAAAGGTGAATAACAAAACTGAATTTCAGCTAATAAGTAATTGTTGTGGTTTAACCCCAGCCAGCAACTAAACACCACGCAGCCGCTCACCCAGTGGGATGGGGGAGAAAATCGGGAAAAAGAAGTAAAACTCGTGGGTTGAGATAAGAACGGTTTAATAGAACAGAAAAGAAGAAAGTAATTATAATGATAACAACACTAATAAAATGACAACAGTAGTATTAAAAGGATTGGAATTTTCAAATGGTGCACAGAGTAATTGCTTACCACCTGCCGATCGACACCCAGTTAGTCCCCGAGCGTCAATCCTGATATAATTCTATGTAATATCAATGGTATACCTAAATTCCTAAAGCAAGCCATGGCAGTAGTCAGCAGTATTCCACAAGAAGCTGGCTGTATTGACACTTGATGCGTGTACATACTTTGTAAATACAAACAGGTAGTCACAGTACTCAAATACAAGTTGATAACTCATCTTTGGGCTTTCTAGTTTGGCTGCAAGGTTTTGGAGGCTGAGGAGGCATCTTGGCAGCTGAAGAGCTTGGCTCATTTTTATTTATTAGCAATTCTTAAAGTACGGCAGTTTTACCCCAAATAGCTAGTGGGGAAGCCATATCTAAGGTTCTACCACGATGCTGACTGATAGATTAGTCTAATGTTGAAGCAGTATCTAGAAGAAATTAAGCAGTGTTTAGTGTTGCAAACTGGATACCAGACAGTATTTAATTTCCAAATCGTTGCATCTGGGTAGAAACTTTTTGAAGCTTTCTCTGTGAATTCTGTTCGATAGATGAGTTTCATATTACCTTGTTGGCTTTTAAGAAACCTATGAATAATGTATTGGAAAGCTATTTAAAGTGTGTAGAAGTAATAGGAAATAATGTGGTTTGGTTTTTGTTGGGTTGTTTGGGTTTTTTTAAACATAGATTTCTGCTACAGCTTTTTTGAATATGTAGAAGTCTGATTTTTTTTATTTAATTTTTTTTTTTTAGCAAAAGAGAGCCTTTACTCATCTTTTTCTTGCTGCTGGAGAATTCTTGTAACTAAGTCACTTGTGTTTAACTGAATTCATTTCTGTGCTCAAATTAGTTGAAAATGAATAAATACGCCTATAAAAGCAGCAGTGGTTAAGATATTTCTGCATTGCGTATATACATGGGACATGCTTAAACTCAAGCCACCATTTAAGGATTTTTTGAGCATTTTAAATTTCTGCATGTGTTAAGTTACCTTACTGCTCAGTTTTAATGCCAAAATTAACATGCAGACACTGGTAAGTACACTTAGCTGTGCACTGGTACTAGCAGTTACTAAGCATCCTGAAACATCTGATTTAGCCAGCCAGCTGGTTTTCAGCATATTGTATGTAGAAGCAGTAGGTAGTCAGTTTTCAAGCACTGCAAACTGACTTTTTTGATGCATATGTGTATCCTGAAATTAAAGACACTATTTATGAAAAACACCATAGCTATTGCTGTCAGGAATTGTGGTTGATTTGAAAGAGACCGATAAAGAGAATTTACTGTTTATAGACTGTGCCATTGATGAACCCGTAACCCTGATGAAATCCTTGACTATTGAATCCTACTGTATCTCTGAAGGGTTTCCTCATAGGAATCTACTTACCTGGACTCTATTTTTATACTGGAGTAGCTAAGCACACCGTCATTTGCATTTAGGACTACTTTTCCTACCTACCATTGTCACAGCAAACGCATGCCTGGGGGTATCGCCTGACCACCGAAAGGTTGCTTCAAATAAAGCCTAAGATCAGGGAGGATTGAAAAAGCTTAGTTTTTGTAGATGTCTCAAATAGTAATCTTTCCAAATTTTGAGTTACCTGCTGGGCTCAGTAACCTGTGCCTGGCTGCTATTTGGAGAAGAAACAAACAGCTATAAGGTTTTGTGATGTTGGGAGTCCTGAACCAAAGGTAGCTGCTTTGGGGGGCATCGGAAAGGACTTTTAGTTTGTTTTATTTAAACTGCAAATATTGCCTAAGCCCCTGGTCATGGAAGAGGTGTTGGAGGTCTGACTAAAAGCAAAACTGAAAGGATGACCTTGAACTTATTACTCTTAAAATTAATCCTGTGGATGCCTGTCCTGTTGTCAATGTTTAACCCTGACTCCGAGCATGGTGAGCAGCACACCCTGGATTTAGGCTTCGGGCGCTGTTTAGTAGAGGTGAAAGTTTTCTCTCTGCAGATTTGGACACAGCTATCTTTCAAAAGCTGTGTTCATCTGAATACTTCTAGCATGGAAATCCACTATTTTCACAGTGGTGTAAATAAAATAGCAGCATGACCATACACATGGTGGACTTCAGGGAAACTGGTGCTGGATTTCAGAGTATCCTTAGGTCAATGCAGTGTGTTTAGAAATGTGTCTTTCTCTTTGCTTTCAAGGCTCCTAGCAGTCTCATGGAGACCCTTGAGCAACATCTAAACTCACTGGAAGGAAAAAAACCTGGCAACAAGTAGGTATATATGTTGTAGCATGTATCAGGGCATAACAGTAACAGTGTGAGACTAGCTGATGTTTAGGTTTGCCTCCCCCAACCTCCTCTGGTCGCTTAGTTGTACAATAAGCTGTGGTAAGACTAGGCTTTTCCTTTCCCTTACGAAGTCGTCTTAATGGCAACTTTTTTTCTTACTGGGGGGTGGGGGGAAACAACACACTGAACAACTAGACGCTTTCCAAAATGAAGTAAAACTGACTATGGAAAACTCCTAGAAGGAACTGTTTTTCCCTGCTGCTAAGGCTTTTATCATCAAAATTTTTCTAATGGCTTTGCATCTTCTTACTAGATACTTGTCATGGCTAAGTCTAGGAAGGATTAAGCTAAACCTGTGTTTTCTCTTTTACTGTTGCTTTCCTTGCAATTTAGCGAAGGGTAAGTGCATATGTTTACATATCACTTGCATGCAGACATGGTTATGGGTTTTTTTAAGATGGCTTGAAGAGTTAGAAATAGATGTTGTCTTGAAATTGTACCTAAACTGTTGCTTGCTTTTGTCATTATAGTTATTGAGTTATTTTTGGTCATTTCTGTCATAGCTCCAGATCTTTTAATCAGTTCTACAGCTCCTAGGACTCATCCAATTCAAGTAGCCTATAGGATGGATGACAGTTCAATACTGGTGCAGTTTTAACTTCACCTCCTCCTTTCATCTCTTAGATCAAAGCAGCTCTAAAAATACGTAGCGGAATTTTCATACCTCGTAATGATGAAAGTAAACAAATTCACTGACGTATTTTAACTTAAGATTAAGGCTCTGTCAGTTAGTTTCAGTGTGATTTTTCTTGCATGTGGGAAAACTTTCAGCTTAGACTTCCCAGCCAACTGATTCCATGCTTTTAAATGTCATTATTTTAAAGTAACTCTGACTTTCTTTAAGAGAGCAATAGACTGAGAATTTGCTGACACATCCTCAGAAGACTTATGTTAGATAACTGCATCCATATTGGTGTTATTCTGCTGCTGTTGCATGATCTTATAATATGGTGACATCTTGCCCCAGTAACTCTTTCCTACTGGCTCCTGTAGGCCCAAAAACAAGACATTTGCATGCATCTCTGCCTTCCCTCCATTTAGTAGAGCTTATTTAAAAGGCAGAATAATCTTGTGATACCAGTTAGCTTAAAAGATTCATTTAAGATTTGAAGTAAAACTTGCATTCCTTGTCTAAAGTGGTACGTGGAAGTTTGAGAAATGGGGAGGGCATGCGATTGTAGAGATCTTCAGAAAGCTGTCATGCTTAGTTTTTGGTCTTTTTGCAGGAGTTTTGATGACCAGAAACATAGTTTCCAAAAGTGTACTTATCTGAAAACCCCCTTTTTTTTCTAGATCTGGGGCTCCTTCTCCTCTGAGCAAGGTAAATACTGCCAATTGCTGTACTAGTTAATTCTTGTTCAGGTGATAAACTTTAGAACTTCTTAAGTGCCTAAAGAGTTAAATTTCCATCTCCTAACCTGCTTTTTAAACTTTTCCACCTAGGCCCTATCTAACTGACAACATTACGTCTTTTAATGGCCTTGTAAATAATGGCCCCATAAAAGCGCTTCACTGATCTGAGAGGCTATAGTGTTACACCAGTGCAGCATGCTAAGCAGCTTTGCCAGGATCTGATGATTACGCTTTGTGAAAGCATAAAAGATGCACATACTTTTATCTCAACTTCTTTTTTTTTTTCTTTTTCCTTAATCCTCATGTCAGTGAGAAACTTACTCCATACTGTTTCTCCTCTGAATTCATCACTCCATTTGCAGCTTCTTAGGAGGAAGTTCTGACTCTTAAAACTACGTTCATGTGAAAAGCCAGGAAAAAAAACTTTCATCTGATATACCTAGTTTCAGAAATGACCTTTATTAGCAAGACTGCTCACCTTAATTTAAAGCAAGAGCTGCCAGCGAAACTGTCTTGGTTTGAGTGTCAGATAAACTAATGAGCTTTTTGGTGTTAGTAACAGTAGTTCCTGGTATCCCTGAAGCATTGCCGGGTGCCATAGTTCTGTGTCTAGTAATGGGTGTTGTGCAGGAAAAACTCAATGAAAACTTCGGAATCTGAGGGAGGCAGTTCAATGGTTGATTCTAGTGAAAGCTCTTAAATTTCCCTCAAAAATAGCCCTTTAAAAAAACCCCAAACCAACAAAAAAAAATCTCTTGTTCAATATGTAGCAGTTGGTGAGAACTACACGATGGCTCAGAAAGTGTTCTTACGATGTTAAGTAACCCCATCTTCCCTGATTTACATGAAAAATTTGGACTACTCTAGTCTCAAACCTTAGTAAAGTCTTGAGGAGAGTCTAGAAAGCTTATATCCATCTCCTGCTAGAGTTGTGGTGATGGGATGGCAGTAGCAGAACCCAGGAGAGAATCACTTCAAATTTGCCATTCTTTCTCGGAAGTGGTCAGAATGGCAAACAGTACTAAACATAGTACTGGTTTTCGTGCATTAGGAAGAGGCTCTCTAGCATGTGAGATGCTGTAACGAAGCTGGTAGTACCTTTTAGAATTAAATTGACACTCCTCAAGGTAACTTGAGTCTTCAAGTGCACGGAAGAGTTGCAATATCCTCTCCTGGGTGTCTGTCCTTGCTGTACTTAAAGTATCTTTATCCAGAATTGAAGGAGCTAATGAAGCAAAATCATAGGCTGAGCTGTCTTTTATATCTTCCCAAGGACTTAACCATTAGCACTGTTGATGGCTCTTTTAGCTCTCTTCAGTCTGAAGGTTTACAGACACACTTTTAACTCAGTTTCTAACCATTTCTTTTCTCCCATCACTTCTATGGTTAGAATACTAGGGTGCTGTTGTGGATGAACAGATTTCACTTTGGACGAAATGAAGGGTCTGACACATGTAGAAACAAACCGACAAAAATACTTTGTTCCTCCCATCTTCGGGATGGTCTTTAAACTGAGAGGAGGGAGCTTGCTGGGGAGCAAACTATTTTCTTGGAACTTGCTGAGAATCCTTTGACACCTAGGAACTGTTAGTTACATAACTGGGATTTTAAAAGGCAGGTAAGGTATCTCCAGGTCACAAGTCTCTGAGTTAGTTGCCTAGATGTTGGGCGAAGTTTTGAACGCAAGGGACTAAAGCTCATAGGATACTGGCGGCTGGTGTCTGCAGGCGCTCTGAACGTGAGCAGCAGGCATTTCCTCTTCAGCCAGGCATTGCGAGGTGGAGTCACCTTGGAGTTTCTCAACTCTAACACCCTCTGAAAACTTAGCCCAGTCTTCCTTAAATTCTTTCAAAGGGGGGAACAGCTCCTGATAAGAAGACCTGATGTCAAAATTGGATTTTGAAAGTAGGTGAATCTGTGCATGAGTTGTCTGTGGAGAAATGCTGGTATATTAAATTTGAATATTTAAAATATTTCTCCAGTCTTCTCCAGCCACAACTGTTACATCTCCTAGTTCTACTCCAGCGAAAACTATTGATACATCTCCTCCAGTTGATCTTTTTGCAACTTCATCTACAGCTGCTCCAGTCAGGTAAGTTGAAAAGCATATATGAGTTTACTGAGCTTGATGTAGATGCCAGAGTCACACTTGTAATAGGATGCTTGCCTGTGAGATTTTGCTTACTTTAGAGGTGTAGTATACATCAGTATTGAATGGGCTACATTATTCTACCAATATAGATCACAAATGAGCTCTAACAAAAAAAAAAAATAAAATTTGTGGCTACTGTGATTTGCTTTTGGTGTAGTAGTGATATTGTACCATTCCCAACATACACTTTTTTATGAATAGACTGAAGTAATGTGCAAATCCAAAGGAGTCTTTGCTGACCGTCAGCATTCTGTTTCTAAAACTGCTGAATTAAGATTCCTTTTTCTTGCTCTTCAAATCAGCTACTGAAGCACAAAAATAATTAACTTCCAGAGGTTAAAATAAAAAATGAACATTTGACTAATGAGAAAATCTGAACCTTGCTTTCAAGTCAAAACCAGAACAAACTGCTCTTGCTCATTGTAATGGGCAGAAATGAAAGAACTCTAGACATGTGAAAGCTCTCGGCTTGAACCGTAAGTCTGAAGATGTGACTAACTTCAGTTAAATGTCAGATAAAGTACTTCACTGAAGAAGGAGCTTCTACTGTTTATTATTTGAATGTTCTAAATGAACAAGACCTTGTTTCCTAAACAAGCATCTAGCTGGCTTAAGCCACAAAAGTTTTACCGACTGTCAGCTACCTAATGCCTATTTATTGCCTGGAAATGAGTTTTTTTTTTCTTTCTGACATGGCACAATGAAATATTGAAGTAGAATAGAGCTGTTTTCAGTCTCAGCAATTATTTGCTCTGTTCTTAAGGACCACCTGGGATTTAGGGTTTTGGTTTGGGGTTTCTCTGTTTGTTTTTTTGTTGTGCTTGTTTGGGATTTTTAGGACTGTAAAAATCTCATAGATCTGTTACAATGTCATTATCAAGTAATGGAAGATAAGTTAAGGTCCAGTCCTGGGCTGTATTGTATTCTTGGCGCTTACTGTAGCAGAGGTGTTTATGGCCACTGCTCTAATCCTAAGGCCTGAAAAAAACGTGTCTCCGAATCACTTCATCAGTCATACAAACCAAGAGTATTTCCTACAATCCAGTCGTGATTTTTCTCTTTTTTTTTTTTTTTTAACTTGACTGAAATGAACAAATCCCTCCAATATTTAATCTCTCTCCTTTCCTCGGCAGCGCTTCCAAACCATCCAGCGATCTTCTGGATCTTCAGCCAGATTTTGCCACCGCCGCTGGGCAGGCGGCTCCAGCAGCCCCTGCCGGAGCCACGTCATGGGGAGGTAGAGAAACCTCACTCTCAGCATCTCTTCTTGCAGCCCCCGTTGCCTTGCCCGGCTGGACTGAAACCTGGCTCTTTCTCTGCGAGCACAGGATGTTCCCAGCTCACTCTCGGGCCTCTGCTGACCTGCCAGTCAGGCATCCCTTCGCAGCACAATTTACTCCTTTTTCCAGGCATATGCAAAGTAGTATAAGCTGCTTATAAGCTGCAAAGCTTGGGGGAGCCAGGATTAGGTGACTAAAAGTGAGCGGGAGGGGGATGGCTGAAGGTGAACAGGTAGGGTAGGCCCTTTAAAAGAGAAGAACGAGAACTGCTCGTGTGCTTATTGAGAAGGTGAGGGCAGAAATCAGTGCTTCTGTTCATAAAGCAAAGCCCACAGATCAGTAGGGGGAGGATCAAAAGTATCTTTTACAACAGAGATGCATCCACAGTCAACGGTGGCAAATTAGTTCTGCTGCAAGTGTGATTACCTCTGACAACTCTTAACATATTTTATTAAAATCTTCCTTGTCTGCTTAGAATAATAATATGAAAATAGAAGTAGAGGGCTAACTGCCTTCAAATAGGAATATCTAATGAGCTCTCTGAAATTTGAGCTTGGCGGTGAGCTGAGCCCCTTCCAGGCAGCACTAGCAGCTGGTGATCTGAAGAGGACTGCAATAAATGTAGGCAATGTTCTCTCCTGTCCTGTGAAGACAAGGAATTAGGCCAGTAAATGTGATTTAACTTACATAGTTGTAAACCCACTGTGGTGTAATCTTTGGAGATCTTGTATGGCAGCTTAATGAACTCATCAGCCCTCTCACGGCAGGAATGCTCCACCGAGTCGTGCTGATTCTGCTCTGAATGCTAATACGGGGCACTAGTGGCTTCCATATTCCGTTTCTGTCTTACCTTTAGTTTGTTAAAGATGACATTGGTATCATCTCAGCCACTTCATTATGAGAGGATCGCTGTGGCTGTCATGTAGACCATGATTTGCATCTTCCTATTTAATCTGTTGAATTGAGTATTTTTTATTTTTTATTGGTTTTTTTGCAGAAGTGTCAATTTTATTAACTGAAATGTAATCTTACCCAGAATGCAAGACTAGAGTTGTCTACTCTAGGATGCCTGGGACTAATTATTCTGCAGTTTTTGATTGCATCCTATTTGTCTTGCTTTGCCATTAACAAGTGCTGGAACACAAGCTTTTGAGATGTTTCAAAGAGCTCAGGCCTCTTAGCTAACTTCTTTAAGCAGTTGCTCTTTTATGCAGAGTAAAGAGCCATTAATATTGTAAAATACGGATTCACATTGCAATTGAAAGCTGATTTACTTGGTTTTTTTCTTTGCTCTTTTGAACAAAGCACTTGTAGTTTGGAACTTAGGTGATTTTATTCTTCCGAATTACTGAAAACTTTAAAATTTATTAGTGATGTACCTAGTTCTCTTATTCCATAATGCAAAGGACAGCTAATTTTTTTCCTTTGGCCAAGATTATCTCTAACCCCACCAAATATACTTCAGCCTTATCTTTCAGAATAGCATTTTGGTAACTTAATAAGCTTCAAGTTAGTCTGCTTTACTGCTGGTGGGAGTCCAGGTATGATGACCTGTTACTGCACTGGAATCTTGAGCTTTCTTTTTTTTAATTTTTTAAACGCTTTTAAATAATCACCGAACACCATGACAGACATGCTTAGATTGAGAACTGGAATGGCTTTGTTGTGAAATTTCCATTAATGTTTCATCTGGTAATGAGAAAACATTTGAGCCTGTGTTAAGGGTTGTTTTTTTATTTCCTTATTTAAACTAAATCTGCAGGATGAAGCCAGTAGTCATTATAAATTGTATGATCTCGTAGGTACTATAGAGCCTTCTAATCAGTGCAGGTGAGGCCACACTGGGAATACTGCATCCAGTTCTCGGCTCCCTGTTTAAGGGAGAGGGGTCTGGCAGAGGACTACCAAGACTCCAGTGATCTAGAGCACGTCTCTGTGCAGAGAGGTGGAGGGACCTGGACCTCTGTCACCTGGCAAAGAGGAGGCTTAGGGGGACTCTTAGTAGTGGCCTGGAACTACCTGAAGGGGAGTTACAGGGGAGTTACAGAGCAGAGCCAAAAGTTTCTTGGAAATGATAGTTGATTATAGTGAAGGGTAATAACAGGTTGCAGCTTCAGAGGTTGATTGGATACGAGGAAAAAACTTACTTCACTTGGAGGTTAGGGCAGTATTGGAGCAGATCCCTCATGGGAGTTAGTGGACTCTCCATTCCTGGAGATTTTTCAGGACCTGACTAGACAAAGCCGTGACTGCTCTGATCTGCTGTTGGGTGTAATGTTGTGCTGAGCAGGAGGCTGGACCTTCCTTCCACCCAGGGCTTCTGGGAGGATGTGTAACAGATGTGTAACCCTGCTATGTGAGCTTCTTCCTCATCTGCAAAACTCTTCTGGCCCACAGCAAGTTAACGTGGGAACTCATGAGAAAGAAGTAGTAGTAGTAGGAAGCTGGAAGAATTGTTGCATTTCAGAATAGCTAGGAAAATGTGAATATCAAATACTTCAAGTTGCATCATCAAACTGGTACTTTAAATGTCACATGAACCTCAGGAATACATGTCACTAACAAACGATCCTGCTTTCTTAATCTCACTAGTAGTGTAGATTCTATGCATTCTGGTATATACTGTATATTCAGTATAGTACACAATAGTGGTATACACAGTACACTATATTTTGTTGTATACCTAGTATATTCCTGAATACAACATCGGTTATCTAGCAAATGAATTACAACTTGTGAAAATGTATACTGCTGTGCTAACAGGAGATATCAAGGTAGGGTAGTAAGTTGCCTGCAGCATACTGCAAGGTGAAGGATAGGCATTTGGCAGGCAAACTAGACTGTAGTGTTACAAAAAATACAGTAGGTCAAATTCTGCATCCTTGCAAGGTCTGGCTCTTGGATATAAAAGCAAATTGACTTGAATTTCTGCTCTGAACTATCTTGCAGTGTGTCTTAGGACATGGATTTCCTATCACTATTGTTACTTTTATATTACTATACATTAAAGCATTGGTTTTAATCCTTCCCATATTAAGAGTAAGTATAGATTGCCATGCTGGATAATTGTAATTTCACTGTATTGTGATCTATAACATAACTGGATAACAAAAATGCGTTGAAGAATCAGCTAGTAGAAGGTAAAAGTTTGCCAACAGTTGCTTATTTCAAGCCTAGCCGTAAGATGTCTACCTGCTGTGCAGTAATGAGATACCAGAGCGCTGCATTTTTAATATACTGTTACATTCTTTCAGAATGGTGTTCTGACTTAACTCAGCTTGTGCAGTCAGTCTCAAGTAGAGCTCTTCCAAGGAACCAATTATGGAAATACCTACATGTGGTTTCTTGGTGCCTTTTTAGCAAGTATCATAAAATAAAAACAAACTTGTGAAGATTGAGCTGTATTTGCTCCAAGCTTTTTGCTTCCTACATACTGAACCTATAGCAAAGTATCTGGACTCTGCGCTTGCTGTTCAGTGGGAATCAGATGAACCCATGACCCTGTTACATGTACAATGAATCTAGGAGCAACACTGAGCTACTGGTTAGTAAATAGGTAGTTTTTGAGCTCAGAGTATTGTAACTGCAGTGTAAAAATGTAATAGGCCAAACTGGTTAGTTTTCACAGATTTTTATAGCTTGTAGTTGTTTTTTTGTGTAGGCAAAGCTTCCTCTGTCTTTAAGTGCAATCTGACTGATCTCAGAGGACACCAAATTGTAGGAAAGTCTGTCATTAAAGATGCTTCATTGGCTTCCAGAAACAGTTGACTAAGGAACCGAAGTTGGAACAGAGCCAGCCTGTTTATGCTGGAAATCATTCATATTCCTCACAGCAAGTGTTGACCGAGGTGGTTGTTTCTACGTAGTATGCTTTATGCATAGTATTCCTCTATCACAAATGCAGGAGAAGCTTTCTAGGAGGAGCTGCTCACCTTTTTTTTTTTTAATCAGTTGTAACACTTGTCTTCAGTACAAGAACCACAGCCTGTCTGTCTCAGAATATCCTTGGGGCCACGCATTGTATCCTGAAGTAACCTAAGACTGTATTTGCAAGTTGCTCCCTGCTAGAGACCCTGGCTTTAGTGTTAGTTTTGTGAAGCGTTCTAGGGCTGGTGGGCAGATCACAACAGCTCACTTTGGCAGAACAGTAAGCTGAATTCTGTCTGCTTTTAGTGACTCTAATGTTGATTTTGACTGCTTTCTGACCACATTGGTCTAGAAAATACGTGCAACTAAGCAGAATAATCTTGAGATTCTCTCTGGTATCTGAGTATGTTCTACTAATAGCTCATTGATTTTAACTAAGCTTCAGCTATGCTTATTTACTGTACTTATATGTGAACACTGGGGTTCACTGGGGCTCACTCCTCCCATGTACGCTTTTACTTGGTGAAAGTCTTCAATCTGTGTGCTGTTAGGCCCAGAAACTTGCATTTAAAATTTTCCGTGTTCTTGGGGGTTGTTGGCTGTTCATAAACTTCAAAGAAGTCTACCTACTTGTTGGTCTCACTCTCACACTGCTAAGCCAAATGCAAGAGAGAATTAGTATAATAGTGAATTGAACTTCTAAAGAAGTGATTCTTGGCTTTACCCTGGGGTAGTGAAAGGTAGGAGACCTTCCTGTCAATGCTTACAGGCCACTACTTGGTTCTCTCTGTTACAGTTTAGGAAAAGAAAACCAGCTGTATAAAACAGAAGTGGTAAATACTACCAGTGTCTGAACATCTTGCTTATTAGATATTAAGGAACTTATCAAATACGTGAAACTTATGTACTGGTTCTGTTTTGAATAGAGCTATTAAACGGAATGAGCTTTGTCATGTAACAATAACCTCTTGAATGTTGGAAAATCAAGTGCAGAAATTATGTTTAACGTAGACATGTCACATAGAGAATGAACATATGGCTAATGAACATCTTCAATCTGGCAGTTCTACTAATTGGTCTGTTTCTTTATTCTGCGGTCATTTTAATGGACAATCACTAGACCTCTTGGGAGAGGGTGAGTAATATTTTTGATTTCTAAGACTTTTGAATGTTAAGACTCCTTATTAAAAGCTCCAGCTTTCTGGAGTGAAGTGATTGTGGTCTCTCTCCCTCTTCCCCTTACTTTTCCTGTTTGATCTTCATTATATGGTTGCATATAGATAATCTGGCTGCACTTTCCGGTGTTACCTCTGAGCCACAGATTTCAGATCCATTTGCCCCAGAGCCTAGTGCAACTACTGCTGCAACTACTGATACTACAACTACTTCAGCTGCTGCTGCTACAACTACAACTATTACTGCTGCCACTGCTGAAGTGGATCTCTTTGGAGGTTAGTTTGGTTGCTCTAGTGCTCTATACCAGCTCATAAGGTAGATGAAGCAATGTTGAGTTCAGTGTTATAATAAGGCTTCTAATTTAATCAGCTGTACCAGAGGTGCCTGTGTGTTGGATGCTAGATGGAACAGGAAATGTAAACTGTCCAACTACCTCTTTGTTTGCCGTGGTTTCAGCTAATAGCCTCCTCTGCATATATATATGGAAATGGAGAACTATGCACTTAAGACTGATGTACCTTATGGTTGAACAGCTAAGAACATTAGTTTTCAGGTCCGCAATCTGGTAAGCAGCTATTCTTTCCACATTGTTCAATAACCATGCACTGTACTACAACTTCTGGGAAAAGCAGTTGTGCTTTCATAGTTGAGGATGGACGTGGCAGCTTCCTGCCCCTTCATTACATGTCACACTTGAGCTGTGTTTCTTTTGGATCTTTCCTGTAAATATTGTATTGAGCCAGCTGAAATTAGTATATTTCAGCATTCTTGAGCCTGGGTTTTAGTTCACATAGCATTAACAGTAAATTAAAGTGGCAATGACCTTGTACTAAATGCCAGCTATACAACTAATGTACAGGAAACATAGTTTAGTTACGCTCTTTCAGTCTCTAATGTTAGCTGCTACCCTCCTAAGTAAGAATAAATTTCCCCCTGTATGTTGTCAGTTTTCTTGTCACTCCCATGGAGCCGGAGGCTTCTCAACAGCCTGTCAGAAATTGCCATTTCTTTTCAACACTATACCAGCTCAGGGTAATGGAAAAAATCTTGTGATTTACAGACTATTAACCATGTTTAAGATCACCTGACCACTGTATTTTTCTAGTTTTCCTCTGTTGCATACTTTCAGCATGACAGTGGATGTCAGGAATTAGTAATAACTTACTTGCTATCAAAACTGAATTCCAGTATGTTCTATGGAGTGTGTTTATCACTTCTAGTGACAGGAGTGCTGGAGAGCTCTATAAAGAGTTGGACTAGAAAGGTGTTTCTAAAGACTGAAAGTTCCCAGCTAGAAGCTTTGTTTAGGATCGCCTTCAACAGACAGCTCCAAGATATCCCCAATAAAACTGCTGAGAAGCTGTAAGAAAGGAGTACAACTGCTACCTGCTACTTAACCGCTCCTTTTACAAAGATGGATAATAGTCCAAGTGCCACAGGATCAGGCAGTTCAGAAGCAATTTTAAAACAGTCGCGGGCAATGGTTTTGGACACCACTAGGAGCAGGAGAGTCTGATGTTGGTTACTCTCGAAGTCTGTTGCAGAAGCCACGGCCTGTGCTCATTAACACCTCTGCAGATGCATAGTGTGTGAAACTTCTGGGGTGTAGATGTTGGGGTTGAGCCAGTCTTGGATACAGCACTTTCAAATTGCATTATTAATTTAGCATAGATACATGACTTTTGAAAAAAATTAAACAATAGTTAAATGGCTAGAAATCACTGTAAACTTGCAATAGGATTGGAAAAGCACCTACCACTGCCTATTCTTCCAGTACTACAGCAGCAAGATATACCCTTATTTTTTTTCTACCTTTTCCACTATTCTATGCCTGGAAAAAATGGCTGCTACCAAATCATGTGTCTACTTCCATGTTTTTACAGTGGCAAAAGCTGGATGCTTTTAGTTTCTAGAGACGTAACTGATCATTAGATTAGTTAGTGGCGCATGTTAAGAAGTGGAGTTGCCTTCATCCTCCAATGTGGAAAGAATTTTACTTTTGCAGTATCCAGACTTCCGTGACTTGATCTCTTCTTTTAAAGAGAATATATTTTGTTGTTCAAATACTATAAATCTCAAGTGGATTGTATATTAGACGAATACTGACTTTTTCCTGGAGCACATCAGAATGAAGTAAGGTTTTACTATTTGCAATATCAGGAAACCTCTAGTTCTCAAGAAGAAAAATCGCTAAACTCACTCAGTAGTGAAGTTACTTCTGCGGTGTGTTCAAGACACCCACAGGGCAGACCCTTTTAAAGTCGTGGAGTCCATATTTAACTTCCATCTCTCTACTGGTGGGGTTTTTTGTTTCTTTCTTTTGTTTTTTTATCTGAAGCTTGTGCTGTAAGTCATGTCCCATACTAACATTCCTTGTTACGTTAAGACTGTATACAGAGCGAGAAGCAGTAGGTTTTGGGCAGACACTGTTGCTCTCTAGCTATTTTGGCACTAGGCAGGTTTACACTTCATAAGCAGGTATTTGACCTTTGAGGTCTGCTAGAGATACAGTCTTTGAGGTCGCCTTAACTTTTTCCAGCTTGCCAGTTCTTAGTTGCTTTACACAGTTCCTTATGGTGAGGTGTAGTAGGGGAAAGTACAGGAGCAGTGATCTCGGGAGAAAGAATGTAAAGAGTCTCCAGGGAGTGGCTAGGTACGGGAAGGAAGCTGAAGGCTGCTGGAAAAAGGCAGCCGAGTTGATGGAAGAAGCAGAAGAGGAGACTTGGCAGGAACGGCTGCTGACTGTTACTGTCTTGCACTTTATCGCTGGTACTTTAGCTGATTGGAGCCCGCATGCTGCCTACGACTGGGCTATGTCTTCCAGAGGAAAAGCAGTTCTGCATTATGTCTTCATCTCTAACATGGTGTTGGAAAGCGGATGAGAAATGCAGAATTGATCCAGCATAATTTTTTGAGGAATTCAATTTGATTAATGGGCGAGCTTTCAGTTACCTGGGCCAACTTGAAGCGTTCCTTATCTTGTTTCTGAGATAAACAAGAGGAGGCTGCTTTCAAAGTGCAGCTGGAGTCGTTCCTGAGAGGCAGAAACATAAAGGTAGAAGAAAGGTGAAATATATTGAAATGCCATGTATCTCAATAGTAGAATTTGGACACAGTATTTTTGGATGCTAGTGATGTGCTCTTAAGTTATATTCTGTTGTGCAATTACACCGTAAGTGGTGCAAGTAACAAGTCCTGGCAAACACTGTGCAAATATCGGTTATTAGGCATTCAGATGACATGAATCATAAGCAGGCAGAACTATGGTTTTCCCTTTAAAGAAACTAAGGCAAAGTGATCAAGACTTTTTGGCACTTGAGGGCTAATGAATGTCCTTTATGCTGGAACAGCAAACTAGTGCTTATTTTAAAAAGATAACAACAACAAAAAAATCCCATAATTATGATTCTTTCCTAGCCCTAAGCCTAGTGGAATTTTTCTTGTTAACTCGGGTCAGGTTCTCCATGTCAGAAAGTAATGAAGGTTGACTGAACAGGAAAAAATGTGGAAACAGAAAAAAATTCTTTTCACCTGTACACTTTAGTTCTATGATCTTTCCTATAATTGTGACTTTCCAAAGGGTTGTTTCACATGTTGCATAACACAATAGATGATTATAAGTCAGCTGCATCATCATGTGTGAGTAACTTTTGTCATGTATTGATGCTGTGGCACAAATAAAGCCTCAATTTATGAAATTAAACAGATCACCCTTCAGGAACATTTATTTTGCTGCAGACAAGATGTATTGAAGCACTACTTCAGTGTTTCAGAATGGAAAAATGCTCTTGTTTGCAGTAAGAACTATTTTTATTTAATAATTTAAATGTTCTGCAGTACATAATACACACCTATCACTCCTAGTAGGTGTTCCATGCAGTGTGAACTTACAAAGGTTTCAGCAACAACTCTTTAAGTTTCCAGGCTGTCTATAAACCCATGAGGATCATGTGCTACTTGATTCTAGAGGGCAAAAGCTAGATTCACTTTTGAAGCAGAAGATGCACATATGTAAGGAAGTCACATAAATTGAGTAAATACAGTAACTGCTTTAAAGGGATAAGATCTCTTACAGTGCTGGGTATGCAAGAGTAGGGTTACTATGCCAACATGGAGGAACAAAAAAGAAAAAAATCAGTCCAATTTTAGGGGGTTTTTACTAATAAAATACATAGCACTTAACTGTATCCATTTCTGCATGTCATGCTAGATTTTAGCAGAAGGCATCTGTGGAGGTGCAGCAGAACCTTTCGAAAGACTTCAAAGAACTTGATAAACATTAAGTTAAAAACCAAACCCAAAACAAACTACCAAAACCTTGGTTTGAACTGTGAGTTGTAGGGTCACCTGTTCAGGTTGGTTTGTCTCTATGCTCATGTAGGTTTCTTGAACTTCTCAGAGTAACTAATATTTGAAGTTCTTAATATTGTGTTTTTCCTTTAGATTCCATTAACACCTTAGGTGTCTATCCCACCTGCCATTTAATGCAAGTATGATGCTAAAGAAAATCTTACTGCTTGGCAACAACCTTATTCAGAAGTGGCAATAAATAATAAAGCCGGTGCCAAGCTAGCTGTTCCCTTCCATCAGTGGGCTGGAAGGAATTTGGACTCACCCAAATTTCTATGGGTGTTGCATGTGGAACTTCAGTAGTCTACATCTGGACAGGAATAGTTGTTACTCGGAAGCTGAAGTGGTCCCAACACAGAATTAGTGACTAACTCTATGCATTCTGAAATCCCATTTTATATGAGGTCTGGACTCTACCCTTTCATACTGGGAAGTAATTATAAGTAGTGTTGACTGACTTCTGTGCTGTTGGCCTACAAGTTTGTGTGGATAGAATTGTGCTCTTTTGAAAGAGCCCAGGGTGACCCTCTGTCCGAAAGCTGGCCCTGTAGAGCAAAACCCAACACACATGACCATACCCATAGCGTATTCTCAAGTAGTACAATTCAAAACTCTTCAGTCCAGTTCTGTGTTGAATTTCTTCTATGCAGTGTATGCCAGTGTCTGGTATACATACAATACTGTGATGTTTGACTAATTATGATTTTATTTTACTTGGACAACTGCCATCCAGTTTTGTTGTTGAACCCTGTTACATGAAAAATAGAATTATATTTGAAATGGCTTATTAGCAGGCGGGTTTTTTTGCTACTAACTCATTTTAATTCTATTGTACAAGAGTAATTGGCTTTCATCTCTTCTGTTGAAGTTTCAATGCATGTTCTTTTGAGCTTTTCTACATTAACTGGCACAAACTTGTTTTTAAAATGGTTGTTTTCATTTTAAAATTGACACTCAAGTTAAAGCATGTTAAGCTTTTTCCTGTAGTAGTTTGACAGTGCAACTGCAGTATTCCCCAACAGATTTTTTTTTTTACTTGCTAACTTTGTAGCAGTAGAAAAATAGCATTTATGAGCATCTTGAAGTATTTAATCCTAATTGTGCAGTCTTTTTGTGAAGAAAATGCTTGCCTATGTATGAGGATAGTCCAAATGGCACTGTCCATTGGGACTACTTCATGGAATTAAGAGCTACAGATGGTGGTTTAAGCCTAGAAATAATGCTATAAAAGTTCAGAGCTTGAAATTTAAACATACCACTTAGCAAGTGGCAAACAAACAACAAAAAAAAAAACCGTCAAAAGCCCCTCATGAGCAAGTTGTTCCAAAACCCCTAAACAGTTGTTTTCACTGACTGGACTGGTTGGCCTAGAGGTGATCCTAAAAGAAGGAAAGACAGACTGTAGCTGGCCAGTAGCTAAGATGAACATTCTTGATCTGTCAGAAGGAAGCTGAGATGCATAACATATGCATCAGGTTATGGCTTCAGAAAGATCCAGTTGGAATACTGTTAAGAAACAACTAAGTTCAATTTCTCAGATGTTGCATGACTGACTTGGCTTAAAAACTAGAAATGGTAGATGCAGATCTCTGCCAAGATAACTGGATTGTTATTCGTAGCAGTGCTTACGTTTGCAAAGCACTATGCAAATAAATTCACAGTTGCAGATTAATCACATGTATTACAGGCTTTGAGCATGCAAGTTTTTAATATCTTTATTAACACCAACTTACTGCCATACCTTTGCTCTTTCTTCATTAGTTAATTTTGGGTAGTACATGAGCATGCTGCTCTGAACCCTTATACAATGAGAATAATGCCGCCTTTTACACTCGCTGTACTTGGCAACACAAGAAGCTCCATCTTCAAACCCTGTCTAGAACCTGCTTGTGTGGGGTTGGGGGAGAGACCAAGCATTTTGTGCTGTGTGACTTGGCTTGCTGTCAGAGTAACAACATTCATGTTGTATAAGGGGATCTACCTGTGCAATTTAACTTGGTCCTTTTACTATATTTTTCTTCTCTTTTCCTTTTTCCTTTTAATTTCTGTTCTTACACTGCACCCAAGATGCCTTTGCAGCTTCTCCTGGGGAAGCCCCTGCAGCAGCTGAAGGGGCAGCAGCACCAGCTACCCCAACCCCTGTAGCAGCAGCTCTTGATGCATGTTCAGGAAATGGTGGGTTTTATGTCATTAGATAGTCTCTTGTTTTGCTTTTTCTTTGTTTTGTTTAAACTACATGGCAGTGTGTTTTTCTGAAATTTTCATAGTGTTTGCAATGGGTCAAAACAAACCTTAGACTGAAGAGCATGCGTGACAAAACTGCCTGTTTCCGAGTCCCAGTAACTTTGTGCTTATTCTGTAGTACTAATAAACCATTCTGTCAGCGCTGAGTTTTGTAAGCAGTAACCTGCTAAACTGGATATTCTTTTGTCGTATTTCTGTCTTTTTTTGGCCTTGTCAAACAGCCTGTGAAAGTTCTCCCCTTTAGTAACTAGACTGCTCAGCCTTTCGGATGGTCTTTATTTTGCAAAAACATAAGTTAACATGTCTGGATAAGTAAGCTAGATGTTAGAGCAACCTCCTCCGTGTGCGTGCGTGTATTTGCAGTATGTGCATTGCCTGTAGTTGCTTTGTTCTTGATATCCTCCCTCACTGATCCGAAGTACGCATACACATATATTTCCCCTCTCCTTTTTACAAGACCCCTTTGCCCCATCCGAAGGTAGCGCAGAGGCTGCTCCTGAGCTGGACCTCTTTGCTATGAAGCCAACAGAGACTGCTGTTCCTGTAGTTACCCCTACAACTAGTGCAGCCACTCCAGTTCCTGCAACAACTCCTTCTCCAGCTGCTGCTGTTGCTGCTGCTGCTACTGCTACTACAGCTACTGCCACTACCACTACTGCCACCACTTCTGCTACAGCCACCACCTCCGCTCCTCCTGCTCTAGATATCTTTGGTGGTAATTTTGTTTTTGACTCTTTGATTCTGGTGGATTGATCTGTCAGGAGTACAGAACAAACAAATCCTTGTTGCATGCGTGCTGTGTGCTAGGCTTTCAAACCAGAGAGCCTATTAATTCCAAATGCAGTGTACAAAAGTTGAAAGTTCTGCTTTTGGTCCTGCCTTTCAAAAATGAGTTAAAGACGTGTTGTGTTCTTGGCCTTAGATTTATTTGAGTCTGTTCCTGATGTACCTGCAGCACCTAAACCAGATGCTACTCCTAGCATAGATCTCTTTGGTACAGGTAAAGAGAGAATTCTTCCAATACTCTGCTGCTTTGATGCTGTGTAATGGTGTAAACTGACTTGAGTGATACTTACTTTTCCTCGTTTTTTCTTTAATTTCTGAAGATGCTTTTTCATCTCCGCCTCATGGAGCTTCTCCTGTGCCTGAGAGTTCTCTCACTGCTGATCTCTTATCTGGTGAGTGCTTGTTTTCGCAGGCCTTCCTACAGAGTTCCTGGGTTTGGTTTTTTTCCCCTGAAGATTAAAAAAAAAAAAAGGACTTATTACCAATTTACATCTTTAAGCTGAAATACTAAGTTGTGGGTTTGATGCTTTGGTCACAAGATGTGCAGTTTCTGAAGACGCAAACCATGAAGTGGCTGACACTGAAGCTGAGTAAGTAATGTGGTTGTTGAGAGAGTAAATCCTCATCTAAGCATACAAAAATTCTTAATAAGCAATGCTTTCTTTAAAGTACTGTGGTTTTCAGTTGCTGTGTGAGAAATGTAACACTTTGTTTGCAGTTCTGAAGACTGTTACCTGAATTTACCAACCCTGTAGTTCTAAGTGGTGGAGCCCATGTGGCTTTGAAATATTTAGCTATCATTGTTGCCTTGCTGATACTAAATATTATTTATCCTATGCTTACTGCAGTGGATGCATTTGCAGCCCCCTCTCCTCTACCCACTGCCTCTCCAGCAAAGGTGGATTCTTCAGGTGTGATTGACCTATTTGGTGGTGGGTATTTTTCTTTCCTCACCACTTCAGAGTTGAATCACTTCATTTCAATTACCTTTGCGCTTTGCTAAAGCTGCGGGTTTCCCCTTCTCACAGCTTTTCTGTGTGGCATTACAGCTAAGACTAGCATGTCCAGTTCTTCGTGTTGCACGATAACGAACTGCAAATGTGCTGTCAGTGGGGTCATTCTGTTGTTATGACACTTGCCATTCTGTCTTCAGTCAATGCATGCGTGGGTGGGTCTTCCTCAGAGATCCAGTGAATGTCTGTTGTGTTCTTTTTTTCTTCCTTGCAACTATCCATGGTCATGTTGCTTTCTCTCCATTCCGTTTCTCAAAGCAGCTGAAGTTTTGAGGGTGGCTTGTCTTAACCTGGGTATCTGAATCGCAGGATCTTTGTTGGATTTGACAAGGTGGAAATTAGGATGGGTACAACCAACTCTAGGAGTCTTGTAGAACAGGAATGTTGCTTTAAATAGGGAATTTTCAAACATAAGTGAAATAAATATTCCTCTGAAAAGACTTATGTGAGTCAGTAGGTTCTGGCTGGAATTACTCCAAACTCTCATCTGATGCATTCATTTCCAAAGGGCTTAACCCTCTTGTCTAGAATGCTCTGGTTTGTATGGGTTTTCTGAAAAGAGGCCCAACTGAAAGAACAGAGATTTCTTTCAAGTGCTGGTTTGTTGCACCTCCTTTTTTCCACCTGAACTTTGCATCCGTGGTACTGCTCTGCAGTAAAGATGGCCAAGCACTTTCATTTTCTTCTTCTGATGAATGAAGTGGTTATACTTTTATCATCTTTTGTTTATGATAAGTGATGAATTGCTGCATTTAATACTGAACTCTTTACCTTTTCTTGATGCTTTCTGGAATTCCCTTTAGATGCTTTTGGAAGTAGTGCTTCTGAACCCCAGCCCGCAACCCAGGCTGCTTCTAGTTCCTCAGCTTCTGCAGACCTACTTGCTGGTAATTAAGAACTTCTCAAAACTTGTTGTTTTAATGCAAAAAAAAGAAATGGTCTTTGAAATCTTTTATGTTCCTTGGGTGTATGTGGACTTTTGCAGTGGAATAAAATACCTGTTCACAAGATTTCTTAGTACTGTAGATATCTTAAAACTACATTGATTTATAATGGAGGTAATATACTGCAGTACAAGTTAACTTCTTGGATTATCTTCTTCCTATGCTCTTTGTTTTCCTACCTCCTACACAAGCCTTATTTTTCTGTACTGTTCACTGAATAGGAGTGTATACATAGTTTCTTTGGCTGACTGTAGCAGTACTTCAGCGGTATTGCAGGCTATGCTGCTTGTTCCTTACTGCTAATTCATCTTCGTTTCTTGGTTGATCTGAGGCAGGTTACACATTTAAATGTTAGGAGCTTGAATGAATGACTTGGTAGCAGTCTTGCACGTAGTCAAGGAGAGTGGGGTGATGAGAAAGAGCTTTTCTGAGTACAAGGGCATAGAAGCAATAGAGACCCTCTCTTTTATACTGGGTGAGATGAAGTCTCTGCAAGTTCTGAGTATGGCATCACTGTCAACACCCTATTTCAAAGGCTGAATAACTCTATCATTGTAGTCTTTATCCTACAGATAAGCAGCTTCAGCCAGATTCTGTTTGTACCATTCTCCAAAATTTGTGCTATGCCATGTATTTTAGTGGCTATAGTGATTGTGCTAAACAGTCGTGACTCCTTCCCATTGCAGTTTGAAGTTTGTAGAGAATGAGATCCCGGCATGTCTTCCTCACTTTTAAAGGAAACTAAATAAACATCTTGTTTGAGGAAGACTTGGCTTAGTTTCCCCCATCTTTCTGAAAGGTGAATTTGTCAGTAGAATTGGTTTGTAGGTTGTTCTTCCTGAACTTCAAAGATGATTGTTAGCTTCATGCTGTACCTTTGTGGCTTTAATTCTAAGCTGGAATGACAGTCTGCCTTTTATGCACCTGCTAACCACTCTAGGTATGATGGGCCCTGACATCAGTTGCTGTCTGCATGTCTGAAGGTCTCTCATGCCAGCTTACACCATATCAAAAGTCCAACCCTGTGTATGTTTTGCCTTTATATGCTCGTGAGAAGTCCTGTTGTATGAGGAATGCATAATGCAAGTGAGATACCTTAGTATTTAACCTGCTCCAAGTGCAGTGAGTTGATACAGGTGGGTATTTGCATGCTGAAGCCATCTCAGAAGAGGACACATTTTCTAGTACCTGCTTTAAGTGTGGGCATCACCTAGTTGTGCTGCAGGAAGGTAGAAGTAATTTAGATAATAATAATAATGTATATGTCCATTCTCAATCGGTTCCAGTGCTGGCAAGCCAGCTACTTGGAAGTGGAACATAATGCGTAAATGCATGCTAAAGCTTTAGTAGAGGCAGCTTCAGGATTTTAAGGTAGAAGACCACCTTTTGTTTTAATATTGCTTCAATAGATCTTTGTATTAGTCTATGGATAGCTTAAGGCTGATCAGGCTTTAACTAGTGGATTCTGAAACATACCAGTCATTTGCAGTTGTGTGTGTTATCAGGGGACTGAGTGCGAAGATGTTGTTGGGCAGAAACTAATTCTGCTTATGTGAACATTACAATACAAAATATTTTGTCCTTATCTGTAACTAAGCTTAAATTCTAGTAGGAATTATGCTCCAGATGGCTTAAACTTCAGCAGTGTGCTCTCTGAATCTGATGAGTCATATCATTAAATCAAAACCTAAATTATAAAAGGGATGTTCTAAGTCTAAATGCTCAAGCAGACCTGAAGCAATTGGGGTGAATAGATGATTTTTTAAAATATTATTTTATTTTTGCTTTGAATATATGTTCAAAAGGGCTCCAAGTAGATTTGATTTTTTTTTTTGGCTGATCTAGGGAGTCTGTAAATATCACAGCATATTGCTAAGCATTTGTTCACCCTAGATAATGGCAGATGTATAGCCTGCAGTGTAATCCAGTTTTAAGTTTCAGAGTGTCCAGAATTCATATGGTGGCTGAAGGCTTGTCCTTCATGGTTTGTGATATTTGGTTGTACTAAGTGTTTATATGCGTAATGTTATGCATGTACTTATTATGGATTGTCTTAGGTGTTCTGCCGTCAGGTAAGTTTCTAGTCTGATCTTGGCTTGCTTTGAAAATATGGTAGAATTTTTTTTCATACTCTTCTAAGCCTCTCGACAGACAAGACTAGAACTATGCTGATGAATACAGTAGTCTAGCCATTTTCCCTTCTAGATCTTTCTATCCAATTCAATTGTGTGCATGTGTATGCCAGTACATACTCTAATAGCATGTTCTTATAAGAAATCTTCCTTGAATGTGTAAGTAAAAGCAACCTCAAAACTGGGCAGTTTGGGGTGTCCAGACAACACATCTAACTCAGTTGCTGCTGTCTCTGCAGACTCACTCTGGGTCTTGCACAAGCCCCAGACAACTTGGAACTTAATCTGTTAAAGCATTTTTATTGCTTCTGTGCCTGATGTTACTGTTTAATTGTGCAAGGCTAAAAGCTATGGAATTAGCAAGCTTCACCTGAAGCTGGGGAGAACTCTTCTCTGTAGCTGAAGAAACAGACACTTTATGGGGCTTTGCAAAAGCTTACATAACTTTCTAAACAGAATTTTATAAATGGTTATTAAGTCATGCCCTGCTGCCAAGCTCCTTGTTCTCACTCAGGACATGGAAAAGATCTAACTGAGCACAGGATCTTTAGATTGCTCCAGTGCTTTAGGAATTGATGCAGTCATTTGCCTTTGCCATCCCTGTATCTTGTCAACCTGCTTCTGGTCTGAGTCTTGGGAGATTAGTACTTTTTTGCAGAGAGTTGAATGCAGGGAGCATTGCCTTGGGGCAGGTGATAAACTAGGACAGAGCTTGTGTGTAAGGACCAGAGGACAGGCCAGCATCGATCATGTTTGAATGTAGCAGGTGTCTGCTACAGACCACCCGATCAAGAAGAGGCAGTAGAGGAAGCCTTTTTTAGGCAGCTGGGAAAAACCTCACTATCGCAGGCTTTGGCAGCTTTAACCACCGTAGTATGTGCTGGAAGAGCAATAGGCAATATGGCTGGGTGCAGATAATCCGGGGGACTTCTGGAATGTATCAGAGAATCTCTTGATGTGGGTGATCAAGACGTACCAGAGTGAGTTCAGCGGAGAACCGAGATGGTCACCACCGAGATGGTGACACATGACTTACGAGGAGAGGCTGAGAACTGGGTCCATTCAGCCTTGAGAAGAGAAGGCAAAAGGGAAGCCTTATAGTGTCTAAACTACCTCACTGGAGGATAGAGAAGACTAGCCAGGTTCTTGGAGGTGTGCAGTGGTAGGAAAAAGGGCAACGTGGGTGGGAAATTCCAGTTAAATACTGGAATCTTTTTATTTTTACCATGAGGATGGTCAGATATGACAACAGGCCACCCAGAGAGGCAGTGAAATCTTTCCTTTTGGAGGTGTCAAGGCAAACCTCTGGGTAAACCGATTTGATTAGGCCGGCTTTGAGCAGGGTGTTGGGCTGGCTGACCTCCAGAGGTCCCTTCCAACCTGCGCTATCCTGTGACAAACCTGCTTCAGGAGCAGCCCTTGGAGAGCTGAGAGCAGATCTCTGATCCCAGTGCGTTTGTCCAGCTTCTGAGTTAGCATCTGAGCGTGTGACTTGCTGTGGGCTAGGATTTGGGTGATGTGGGCTTCTTGGTGCCAGAATCCTGAGGTAGGCCTAATAAACACAGGGAAGCTCGCAGAAGCTTTTGGAATGCTCTCTACTTTGGACTGCAGTAAGCAGGCTGCTCTGCTTCCCGGGCTTCAAGCCAGCGTCCTTGGTCGGTACCATCTGAAGGGACCAGTTTAAGTTATGATCTGAGTGGTTTCAGTCATTGCCTGCAATCTGGCAAGCTTCAGCTGAAGGACGTAATTTATGAGGTGTTTCTAATCAGGTTGTGTTCTCCTGGACCTGTAGCACATAGACAGGTTTGCTGTCCTCTCCCAGCTATGTCTGAGGCCAATGTATTTGTTGATATAGACCAGGCGTTCCACAACTAAAGCCTGTCTGCTGGTGGTACGGCAAATTGCTGGCTTGGTGCCCAGGGCCCGGTGATGGCACATCACTCTCGTTTCCCTGCTGAGGGTTTTGGTTTGAATACAATGAGCTACTGCTAACTCACTTCTCTTCTAAAATATGCATCTGATGTGTAAATAAGTCTGATGCTTGCATCAAGTGTGTTTGTATCAATTTCTCTTATTCTTTCAACACGGGTTAAGTGTTTGGTGTTTAGTCTTACCCTGTTCTCTGAGAAAGCAAAGTTTTCAGGAGACCGTCTGAGATCTCACAGCAACATTTGATATAATTGATGCTCACAATTTGAGCACAAGCTCTTTATGTTGAGCTCTAGCCTGTCTCGTAGTTAAATGTCTGGCAGATGCTTGATTTCATAGCTGGGAAATGTGCTGTTGTCGCTGTTTATAAGATGTCTGCATAATGTGCTGTAATCAATATATCCTGTGACCATGAAAAAGAGTTTGGATAAAAAAGTGGTTAGAAAATCTTCAGAATTTTCTTTATTTTCCCATTTTTAAAAAGTTGACTTCCCCACTGAACTGGTAACTGAAGAAGGCTGAAGAAAGAAGAGAAAGAAAGGACTGTTTAAACAAGAGTGGTGCAAACTATCTCTGTAAAAAGACAGCAAGTAGTGATAAAGGTTTAGTGCAAATAGATGATCTCTCCTAAACTGGCGAGTTGTGTTTGGTGCTTAATGTCAACAATGTGACTGTTGGAGTAGCATGCTTAATTTTTCAGCTTTCACCCACATGAAAAGATCTGTATTTACTTTGGGTGAGAATAGGACTTAAAATGCTGTCTACAAATTGGAGAAAATTATCTGAAGGAGAAGTTTCAAATGAATAAATGTTCAAGCTTCTGTCCATAGGCAGCAATGATTAGCTGGACAAATAAGAACCATAGACTGTAAGGCAGGGTGTTCCCTGAGAAGAAACTAAAGGCAGTGGTAGAGCACTGGCTTGTCACTGTCTTGTGCTCAGCTGTGGCAAAATAATACGCTTCCTACTCTGATATGGGGTGGGGGGGAAGTACAGCCTGCAGGTTGTGCAGAGCGTTCCTCCTGCTGTATTTGCGTAGTCACGGTCGCAGCACGGAGCTCAGATTTGATCCTTTCTGTGCAAGGGCAGCTGGGAGAAAACAAGGCTGAGACTGATGATGTAGTATAGCGGTCTTGGACATCATGTCAAGAAGAGATTGAATAAGAGGAATGGCTTGTAGACCAAATGTCTGTTCTCATTTTGATGGAGTTTTAGCATATTTAATTAGTTTTCAGAGTCTGTAGATAATACAAATAAGCTTAAATTGCAAGGGAAATCAAATTATATAGTGGGCAAGGGAGGGTTTTTAAGAATAGTGAAGCATGGGAGTGCCTTGCTTGTAGGCTAGAGAATCTCCATGAGAAGGGTTTATTTATATAAATACAGGGTTTATAATATATACATTGACCTTAATCGTGGAGATTCTCCAGCCTACAGGCAGTTTGATTGGGGATGCTGTTGATCCTGCTTTGGCATGGGAGTGGCAGGGGGAAGCAGCTTGAAGCCATCTTGATGAGGGAGACCAAGACGGTTTAAGATGGTGAGAGAGGCTAAACTGGATTAGTAAAACACTATCTTATGAACTGACATTCCAGAGTAGTTGGTGGGTGATCATGTGCTTTTCTCAAGTTAGTCCTCTGTTTCTCTTTTTTTCTGAGCTAATTTTCATTTGTTGCATTCTGCCTGTGAGATTACTTACCCAGAACAATAGCCTGTATTACTGGAAGAATTGTGTTCTCTACTCCATTGGTCTGCCTCTGCAGAAATCTAAATAACAAACATTAAAGTTTTTATTGGTGACTCTCACAAAATCTTAAATTCCCTTGGTCATACCTGGCATACCAAGGATGCTTGTGTAGTACTGAGTCATTTAAAATGGTCTAGTAAGAATTGTCTCTATTGCTCTGCCTTGTTAAACGCAGCCCAGTAAGACTGACCCTAATGCTCTCTCTTATGTGGCTTTTTCAAGGCTTTGGAGGTTCTTTCATTGCTCCCTCTCCATCACCATCCCCAGTCACTCCAGCTCAAACCAGCTTACTACAGCCTAACTTTGATGCAGCTTTTGGGACAACAGCTCCAACGACTGGCAGTTCGTTTGATGCATCAGGTGAGCCACAGGGTTTCTTCCTGTGAATTTTCTAATGTGTTTTATGAGTTAGATGAGTTAATGACACCATGTTTAGGCTCAGTGCAAGCAATATCAGTGGTTTCCCTGTTCCTTCTCTACTGTAAGAACTCAGGGTGGGGTTTAGGCTGGTGTGTGCCCAAGAGTATGCTGTACCCATTTTTTATTCTACCATGTCAGTAAAAAACAAACTAGTGTGAACATCAACCTTGCATGTGCTTGATTGCATGAATCAGGAATTACACAAGGAAAACAGTGTCCTGTAAATCAAGTATATAGGCAAGTCATCTTGCTGCTACTGCTGAAGCTGTTCATAAGCTTGCATGGCACCTGAAGGTACACAAAACAGACCGAGGTTGTGTTCTTTGCCGGACTATAAGCTTAAACTCCCACTGCTATCATTTTGTTTGCATCTCTTCCATTCTGTATTTTCCATGCTGGGTCCTTGCTACAAACTTAAAATTGGTGAGTTCTGCAACTGTACAAGAAAAAAAGGTTAAAGTAGTACTGCGGCTTGGTTATTTGGTTGCTTGCCAGTGCACATGCTACCCCTTCCTGTTGACTTAACATTAGCATGTACCTCAAATACAGATCAGAAGATAGAACGCTGGCATGAGATGTACCAGGCGGTTTGACTTCAAGGGATCTAAAAAATGAATTTCTGAGTTAGGTGGCTGGACTAAGGAGGCTAGCTCTGTCAGTGTGGATGGTTCTGGTTCCTTCTGATCTCATAAGATGTTAGTAGGTTTTCCCAATTCCCTGCTGCTTGCAAGTGAATAGTAACATCTTGAGACTTTCAGTCCTGTTGCTGTAAGATGTCAAGGTATAAGACTGCCTTTGCCACAGTAATTCTGACTGGTGTTTGCTGCAAGATGTTCATTTTAAAAACCTTTGAATGAATATCTCCTGACAAATGTGTGTGCATCTGATATCTCTCTAAGAATAAGAAAACTAGTGTCATGTGGAAGTGGTGCCATATCTGTGTAGATTCAACTCTCCAATTAAAGTCCTTTTAGGCATGTCCTTTCATGATAGTTCTCATTGGTATCGCTCTTTCAGCATTACTGTACATTCAGTGTCTAGTAAAATGACATGCATGTCCTTGTTGGCATTACTTTTAATGTCAGTGTTTTGTTAAGATTTGTGATGTGGTTGTCTGTGGTATATTTGTTGGATCAACAGTGAAGTGGCAGGTAGTGTTTTTCTTACCACAACTGCTGTTCTAATCCACTTTCCTTTCACTTCCAGTGTTTGATGGCTTAGGTGATCTTCTTATGCCAACTATGGTTCCTTCTGGTCAGTCTATAGCACCTTCAGCCGCAGCAACAGTCACTGCTTCAGCAGCAAGCAAAGGCCTCGGAAGTGATCTTGATTCATCTCTTGCGAACTTAGTAGGCAGTAAGTGACAAATTTTGGTTTTAAGTGGTGTGACATAGAGCCATGTTACTTTTCCGTGGAGCCAAATACCTGTCTGTTTCGGCTTGCTTCAATGTCCTCCTGTTTCCCTGGGGAGATCAGGGAATCTATGGGCAGGAATAAGCCTGATTCAGATAGCTGGTAGTCTGGGTTCATAACTTGTCCCTCTTTGTGCCCAGGATCTGAGTCAAATAACAGGATCTGTTCGGTAGGTACGATTTGGAATGTGTGAACATCCCAGGTACATCCATTAAGAGTCTGATACCTACCAAACAGATCCCATCTGTGTAATAACAGATGGAAAGGTGAAAACTGTCCAAAGCATGTGATAGCACAGTAGAATTTAAGCAGAAAAGCCGGTGGACACAAGTAGCTGACTTCTTGCTTAATGAGAGGAGCAGTAGCAGTGGGGTGAGGAGCGCAAAACAGCCAAGAACAGACCTTCTCTCAGACAGGTAACTTGCCAAAACATGTTCTTGAAATGCTAAATTAAAAAATGTTCTCTTTCCTGTAGTGGAAAGTTTGGGGGAGAAAATCAAACGTAGCAATTTGTGACTTTCTGGTCATGTGAGAAGAGTATTCTTTAAAACTTAGCTTAAAACTTCTTCCAAAGACTAATTAAGGAAAATGCTCCCGTAGAGCAGATGAAACAGTGCAAAGCTTCCAGATAACATTCAGATTTATGTGTATGTGAAAACCAGCTTTTTATTTCTGTATGTATAATGAGGAACAGAAACTAGCATTGTCATTCATGGCAAATAGTTCAGTGCTATTAAATAACTTAGCATTTTGTAGACCTAAATGTATTGTTACTTTGGTTTGCTTATGCAGCAAAAAATGGCTTCTTCAAGTATGTGACATCTGCAGGTTCCTCAAAAGTTTGTCCTGAAGATGGCCAATCCTCTGATGCTGTCTAAATGAAGACAGCCAAAACTTTATTACTCTGTATAGGCCTGTGTACAGTGAAATGTGAGCTGTTGCTTTGACATGCTTTAATTTACTAAACACGTGACTTTTTTTTTCCTGTTTTTCTTACAATTTTCAGATCTTGGAATTTCTGGTACCACTTCAAAAAAGTAAGTTCAACTTTGTTTAAAAAAAAAAAGTTTTCAACTGTGCTGTATAGTCTGTATCTATTTCAGTGTTTATTAAGAATCAATGAATTGGTTATGTGCCCCCTCCCCCCAAAAAATCAGTTCAGAAAAATTCTGGAAGAAGTATTCTGTTCTATACAGGTTCACTGAATAATTAAGGTTAAATGTTCCTGATGTAGCTTTTAAACTTGCTGGCTTCATTCTGAGTCTTAATTCCTGTCTTCATATTGGACAGGTGATTTCCAAACAACCTAAAATGAACTGGTAGTCTGGATAATAAATTGTATAGCTCCCTTCAATAATCTAGGCTAATGTGTAATAGTTTTGTTATCTTTTTACAGATGCTGGATGTGCTTATCATGTAGGCATTGGAATACTTGTAAAATAACAAAGAAGTTGTCCCATGCAGTGAAAAGCTTCTTTTTGCAAGAAGAAATATTTACAGCATTGCATTTAGTTTTGAATGTACCTTCTTAATCTAACTGATTGCTTACTTCTGTGCTGAGTCTTCCACTGTATGCAAGACCAGATTATGATGTGTGTACTTCAAAATGTTTTGTGCCTCTGTGGAGATGATAGGAGGGTTATGTATAAACACATCTTGAGGTTTATCCCGAAAACTTAGCTTCCTTCGATCTACTTCATTCAAATAGCATATGTTATTCTGGATAGAGCAGCCTCCAACAAAACCTGGTTTTGCAACAGCCCTTTTATTCTACAAATTATTTATTTCTCTTGTATTTATCAGCTTTTTTCAGAACTGAATGCTTATCTCCTTCAGCTGTCTGAGCAAGATTTCCAGCAATGAAATGACCTTTCAAAGACTTGTAGCAGGCAGGTCTACTGCCTGGCCCCAGTAGAATAGGCAGTAGCAGTGCCTCTTCCTACTTTGCAGGGGTATATGCAACTATAGGTTACATTCAGTCAATACTAAGTAAAACTTGTCTTTAATTTTCACCACGAAGACCATAACCATGTAACTGGCTTCTGTATAGAGTGTACTGGTGTCTACTGCTAACAACACTTGAAACTGAGTAGCACTAAAAGTGTATCTTTCTGTTCATAACTTAAACTGCATACACCATAAACTAATAGAGCTGCAAGCCTAATGTTAATGTATACTGCAATTTGTTTTCCCTTTCTCTGTGAGGGTATGTAAATAATAGGTCTATCTCTCTTCTTCTCTATTAGGGGAGACCTTCAGTGGAATGCTGGAGAGAAAAAGTTAACAGGAGGAGCCAACTGGCAGCCAAAAGTAGCACCTGCAACGTGGTCAACTGGTGGTGTCCCAAGTGGTCCACTGGTAGGTGGTTAATCCATTGATACCACTGGTATTGAAAGCTCAAGGTTTCATGAGGCTACGCAAGCCTACGTATAGGCACTGCTCCTGTCTACTTCAGCTCAAGAGTTTGCTTCTGTATAAATGATATGATTGTTTCAAGTCACTTTTTTAAGACCAGATTTACAGCTGGCATAAATAACTGAGTTCAGCTCAACAAAAATACACTAACCTATGTATCAAGATGTTACTCTACATTTACACTTAATCCCTGTGGACATTTGCAAGTTCTGTGGTTAGCTGTATAGGTCTTGCCAGCACCGGGCCCAGGTCAGTTGCCCAAAAGACAATAATATTGATCCAAAGCTGAAGTTCTGGAAGGAGAGAAAATAAATAGTTTTTTCTCAAGGTTTCCTGAATGGAATAGATCAAAGGACTACACAGTATTCATACTGATCAGGTGATTGATGTTAGATTAGAAGTGAGTGGCTTGCTTAGCAGAGTAAAGCAGTCTGTTGGAAAAGTTAAGATTGCCCTGTAAAAAGTATCAGAAGGCACTAACTTTGAGAGAAGGGGGTTAAACTGAGCTAAAAATCTAAATTTGGCACAAAAGCAACTTGATCATGAATAAGCTACAGAGTAATCTGAAGAGGGGGTCATATCTCATCTCATCAAAGTCGCATAGGGCATGAAACTGCCTCTATTTGAAAAAAGTTGGGTTGGGAAGGGAAGGAAAGGACTCTCACGGGGCAGCATGACCAGCTCAGTCCCCTTCTGCCACAGCCAGATGTTAGTGTGACTCTAAGCATGTTCCATCTTGTTCCTTATCCTTATGAAAGAGATAAGAATTCCCTGAACTTGGTACTTCATTGAATGTATTAGTTGTAACATCAACTTTTTTTCTTAATAGAAAGGCTGGGCAATACTGTACAGTGTAAGTGAATTTTTTTTGATCTCTTACTGTACTTACTTACTAAACACAAAGATACTAACAGCCAGCACTTCACCTGCACCTCGGTTATTACCAGTGGCTTAAAACTAGCTAGAAGCTACCTAACATGGCTGCTCTTGGACTGTCCAGCAGGCAATTCTCAGGCAATGTGTTGAATATGGTAGTAGTGATTAACCACTTCTGTGCTGTAAACTTGAAAATAATGGCTTCAAACCGTCTTTGCTTTACTTGGATGTGAACTGTCTGATGACTTGTACTACCTGTAATTTCCAACTTCTGTAACATCAGCCTGATCTCATAGTGGTTTTACCATCTGCTAAGTAACTAGTCTTTCTGGAAAGCTGGGTGGTTTTGATAGCATTTCATGAAACACAGGTGCTATATATATTTCTTCAAAATCATGCACTTTGGTATTTTTTGAAACCAAAGCAAAGCAGATCTGCAGGAAAAATAAATGTGGAGACTAAACTGAAGCTTTCTTTCACATCACTGCTGAACCACTTAAGTTTTGGTCACGTCTTCCCTTCCTTGTCACCTTTTACCTTCTGGATTAAAATCGGCAGAATTTCATAAAAGCTTGCTCCCTGGAGTGACCCTAGTGCTTTGAGGCAAAAGCAGATTCAGTTTGTGTGGCCATTTTCTTGGCATCTGCCCAACTGGATTTTGAGCTACGATGTGTTCCTGTGCCTGCAGTCAGATCACTGCATCTGATGTCATTAATCCGTGTCTTTCTATTCCTTGCTTTCCATACCTGAGTGTCCAGATGTTGGTTTTAGTTTAGGGACAGCTGGGCTGCTAGCACAGTACAACTTTTAATTGGAATGCTCCCCAGAAAACTTTCAGACTGGAAAGCAGGTTCATAATTATTAGCCAGAAACCATAGGGTGTCTGCTGTTTCATGAATCTGGAACAGGTTATCTTGACTTGTCTTCAGTTTCCTAAGAAACTGGCATATTGTAGTCTGGAAGCAAGGATCAACCAAGGTGCTAAATGCAGCGTTCACAGAAGTGGACTGTGCAGTGAGTAATTCCGACATCTCTCCAGAGACGCACTGTCCTTTGAACTGAATGTGTTCTAGCTGCTCTCCAAGCACGGTGGGAAACAACTGACTCAAGGTAGGCAGTAAGGATGTGGAGGCTCAGGCACGGCCCTGCAGCTTCTCTCATAGCTTCAGAAATTGTGCCAGTATACTTGGGCCATGTGACAGCAGTAATGAGATTCCTAAAAATCCTACTACCATTTTTAAATCCCTTCCTTGAATGCTTCCTGCCTCTCAAGAGTCGTCAATAATTTGGATTGTATATACTTCTGTGAAAAGAAGAGACCTGGCTGCTTTCAAGGCCATAAGGAGACTCTGTGCGTGAGAACTTACAGACAAGGCAACCAAAAGGGATGACGTGTAGGTTCTGCTAGATAAGTTGGGTGGCCTTCTTCAAAGATGCTGTTGTGCTATATATCCAGTCACTAACAGTGACACTAGTGACGGTAGTAGTGACACTACTAAACTAACAGTTCTCTCTTGCTGGATCCTAGTGAAAGATCACTTTTTTCCTTGTGTTATTTGAATGAAAAACATAACAAATTAAGGATATGAATTAAAAGACAAGAAGATAAACTAAACTCCCCTTAGTAAAGTATGTAATGGTTGTGACGGTGGCTTCAGTGTGTGAACTTATTCTTTAATTTAAATGAATCTCACTGCATAAAAATACTATTTTTGTTTAATTAGAAGCTAATTATAGCAGTCATTTCCCTTAGCTTTACAATCTGCTTAAGCTTTTACTAAAAAACAGTGCTACAACAAGTGCTATAGTGTGTTGGCTATCAATTATAAAATTGGGATGCTTTCTTACACTGTGCAGAAGGAAAGTATGTATTCTCTTGGGCCTATTTTGAGTTGTATTCAGTAAATGGACTCCATTCATGACGAGAATGGAGTCTGTCACCCTTGCTTTCTTATGAAGAAGCAAGCTGAGCATCAGCGTAAGGACTCATTCAACTCTCTCACCCTTTGAAGCATTGTGGTTTTGAGGTTAGGTGTTATCTGCTACCTAACAGTCCTACTGTTCAGAACAAATTTGAGAGTGGTGGAGACTCTGTGCAGTTTCCAGCTAGCTGTTGTTAGAGATTCTTGCATTTCTTAATTAAAAAAAAAATATATAATTTTTTTCTAGACAGGAGCCGTGCCTCCAGCAAGTGCTGTTCCTGCCACAGGAGGTACTCCACCCGTCCCACAGCCAGGAGCAGCTTTTGGGATGGTGAGTCCCTTCTGTTACACTGCTCTCCTTTCTTCACCCAGAACCCTACTCACGCTGCGTTAATTTACAGCCCCCAGCAGGCACAGGCGTACCCATGATGCCCCAGCAGCCAGTTATGTATGGGCAGCCTATGATGAGGCCACCATTTGGAGCTGCCACTGGCCCTGGTGTACAGGTAAGTGTTACTGCTAGATGAATGCTTAATTGCGCTCCATCGCTCTAGAAACTAGCTTGTGTGTATGCATTAGCTCACGCAATTCCAGCTGTAGGTCTATAAATGAGATTTCTTATAATATCAGCCTGACTTGCAACAGATCACATGAACCACCTTAATTGTTTTCAGTTCCCTTGTATGAGACCAGTGGAACAGGTTTGAAAAGTCTCCTACAGCTAACTACATCCAAGATCTGGTTTGGGGGATATTTAAGTAAAGCTCAAAGTGGAGCTGATGGCCATTCCTATGCTGTTCAGAGCTTGTCAAATTTTGCTAGAGCTGCACTCAGCATCTTCCCTCCCAGCCCACCAAGAGATTCCTCAGAAAACTGACCTTCTGCTTGTGAGCAAGCTAAGGTCTCCAGTTCTGTTTCTCAGTAAATACAACTTTATCTGTTTCAGGCTGGTAGCTTGCTGGGTTTCTTTTGGTGCAAAACAATTGCATTCAAGTATGAATTACCATAGTGTTTGTAACATGGAGTGCTCAGGATGCAAACCTTTCACAGCAGTGCGCAATTTTAAATACTCTGGAGCGAAGTTTCTCTTCAGACTTATATTAAGGTGAAGGAATGCAAATGAATAATCTTAATCTTCAGTCACTCTCTATTCTTTTGTAAGTGGGAGATAAGTGACACTGCTTCATTTTTCATGGTTTTAAACTATATTTACCTAGTCTGACTTTGTGACAATCACATATTGAGACATAAAGGGACACAAGTTTGGCCACCTAAAACCAAAGCAAACCTATTCTTAATGCTATACTAATTAAACATAACCAGGAAACATTGTGTCACAAGGTACTGGCTGCCAGGGAGATGAGTCCTTTCTTTAATATGATGAAAAAAAATCTAACGGAGTAATTAGTGATGAAGTAGGTTGAGTGAATGGAGACATGCCATCCTTCCTGTTGAGCTGGGTGGTTATCAGCTGCTTCTCATGGCTTCCTAAGGATTCTTTTTAACTCAAAGCTAATAAATTTGGAAGTGCAGCACCCTGTACCCACTCTGACGCAAAGCTTTCAGTTCCTAGCCACAAGGTGATGCAACATTAGCCGTAATACCTGTTCCAGGCTATGTTTTCAAAGTAGAGTTTGGTTTGTAGTAACTCCGGAAAGGAAAGGGCCCTTCCAGAGGAGAGGCAGGGAATGACTCGGCTGCAGTATTTTGCTGCTTTGTAAGTCAGAAGTCCATCTTGTCTTTCAAATAGGGTGAGATGGAAGTTGATGCCGCAGCTCTAAAATCTGACTTGTAAACACTTGAAACCAAGCCACTTCCCTTTTTTGCAAATATCAAGCAATCAACCTGTAGCAAACCACAATTTTTAAGCAGGGAACCACATTCCCATTGAGGTTTGTCTGGGTTTTCTGTGTAGAAATGGGAAGAACTTGGAAGTGCTCTAAGTGAGAAGGTAGGTTGTAGGTATTGGAGCCTGCCTTTCATATATAGCTACTTGGTCTTGCTTTTCATCCCACCTTAAACTGTCTCCACACTAAAGTTATCAAGAATAATATTGTAGAAGACAATTTTTTCTCAGGGAAGGTTAGTCATCAAGGTGCCAGGGCTACAGATAAAATACTTCTAGTGCCCCGAGTAAGGTAGGGATGGGAGGAGTAAGGACAGGATGGGACAATCCTTGGCTCCCTAGTCAGAAGAGTTGCATGGGAGTTGAAAAACTGACATTTTCTGTGGAATAACTGATGATTTTTATACCTACCAGAGGAGGAACTGAGTATAATATAGTCATGCCTCCAGTACACTTTGGACTCTTATTTACATTACCTGTGTTGAAGAACTTGTACTTAAATGCCAGCTGCTGGGATTTTCAGACATACTCTGCAGCATGCACTCTGCTTATTCTGCACCTTGGTGTTTAACATCTAACAGTTGCTTAACTTCTGTCTGGGTTGATTATCCAAACACTGTTCTGTCTTACAGGAAGAGAGTGATTTGAAGCTACACTAACTAGAATATGCAGTGTCTATAGCCTTATCCATTAAACCAGCCAAACATTGTTAACCCTGTAGTAAGGACAGAGTCTAAACAATGCTTGAGCAAAATGGCAACATGCTGAACTTGCAGAAAAATGAGAACTTCCTATGCTTGCGATGTGCTTGAGTGAGAACCAGCTATATCTACCTAATGCTTGTGTATCCTTGTCTGCTTTGTTTTTTTCTGCCTTCCTGGCTGGCGTCTGTTAGCTTTCTCCAAGCCCAACTCCTGCTACTCAGAGTCCCAAGAAACCTCCAACAAAGGACCCATTAGCGGATCTTAACATCAAGGATTTCTTGTAAACAATAAGGTATTCTGTGACTGCCTGCCTAAGCATGTTACCCTGTGATTTGTCTGGCACACAGATGTTGATTAGGCTGGTAGTTTGACTATGCCTGATAAAACTGTAGCTGCAGACATAGGTAGAAACATGCACTGATAATGTGGTGGTTTAAAGAGAAAACCGAATTCTCTGCCCACACTCTTAATTTTAGCCTGAAAGCTTGACGTTTTTGCCAAAAGTGACTGGCAGGAAAAGTTGTCTTCAAGCTGTAGCTTCCATTTCTGCCTTCTTTTAATTGAGCCCAAGAGTTCTTTTTTCTTTTTTCCTGAAGTTAATACTGAAACAAAGACAATCATAACAGGGTACAAATACTGGGGGCAAAATGGTGCTGAAGAGGCTTGTTCCAGTCTTGTGGGTAAGGAAAGAGATTTGGCATCACAGGTGTGAAGAGATCAAAAGAGGAAAAACTTACGTATCCTAATCATCAAGGGAAGGTTGGTTGCATCTCTTAACTGCTGCCAGCTAAGGTTCTCCCCCACCATACAATTTTTCATGGCACTGTTTTGTCTGAATTCTAAGGCATGAGGTCCTGAGTAGTACAATGTAGAGCAACAGTGGCAAAGAACAGAGAAGTAAATAAAAAGGAAAAAATGGAGGAGAAGGAAAAAAAGAGTACTGCAGAATGGAAGGAAAAAAAGGCAAAAACATTACTGCGAGGGTTTTGGAGAAGGATGTGAAGAGGGCCAAGTGGACACATTAGGTTGAAATGAACACTTAAGACAATTAAAAAAATAATAATGCAGAAGTAAGGTTGGCGTTTTATAATTAAGACTAGAATAATTTGCCAGGTGAGGAGAGGACAGCCATTACATATCTGTAAAGTGTTCTTCGTAAGTCCTTTTTCTTTCTTCCTATAGCTTAATTCTGAGCCTTGTTCTAAGCCCCCCCTGCACTGGTGTTAGCAGCAGTGGACGGGATCAGGCGGCTCTTAGTGGGCACCACCCGGTCCCGCTTCCCCCTTCTCCAAATTCCAGCCCTGGGGAGGTGCACCTGGTGCTTGGTGGAGATGGCCAGGAGTGGAGATGCACCTTCATGGCCAGGAGTGGAGATGCACCTTCATTGCCAGGACTCATTGCTTTCGACTTGGGTTTATAGTAGGCAGATTCATAACAGTCTGTGGGAAGCCTGCTGCTTCGTTAAAAACTGGTAACATCTCCTTTGAGGTGTGAAGCGATGAGCAGATTTGGTGCTCTTCCTAGAATGGGAAGAGCTTTATCTAAGCTCTTAGCTTTATCTAACTCATTATTCTGGTTTTCATCTAATACTTTTCTATATTCACAGCTGCAGTTTTTCTGACTGGATGATAAAAACATGAGTTTGGAGTCTACAAATGGATGCTCAGAGTTTCAAAGTGAGCCACCAGTACCAAACCCAGCGCTTATTCAGACTTTCTCTTCCTCCTGAAACGTGTAGCACAGCTGTGAAAGTGAACATTAGGAATGTGTACTACCTTAGCTGTTATCCCTACTCTCGAAATTTGTGTACTTGGGTTATTTGTGTTTTACAATTTAAGCAATGGATGTATGTTTCTGATGCCTTCTAGTGCTTTTCTGAACCTATCCCACGGGGACAGATTATGCAGCTGTTGTTTGGTGAGCCATTTGGAGCGATGTCTGTGGTTTTTGAAGGTTTCAATGTATATAACTTTTTGAGGACACCTAAAATTTCCCTAGGACTCAATTTCTCCTTTATCTGTTACGAAACATAGTGTGATAATACCAGATAGTAAGGAAAATACTTATGAAATTGTGTGGAATACTTCTTTTCTTTTTTTTTCCAGTCACAGGAATCTCAATTGTCGTGAAAAAATGTTTTATTTTTGTGGCACTGTATATGTTAAGATAAAGTAATATAAAGGTAAACTTCCATAACAAGTACTTTTTTGATGGTTTACCAAGAATGACAAATCATATCTGAAAGAATACCATATTTATAGCTCTTTTTATTTTAAAATCTATTTTAATTATTTAAGGTTTTGCATTTAAAATTGGCATATTTATCAGTTCTTGCTAAATGCACTGAAAATAAGTAAAGGGTCAGTTTCTCTCCATGTAGTTGGAAAAAGCAACTATAGTTGTACTGGCATTAAGGGACTTCAAATACGAGAGCACTCTTTGGTATATCTGTAGTCAAAACATTACAAGTGATGTTACTCATCTCTGTTCAGTTCTTACATACATCTCTTAATTTAGTGCTTACCTGTGTATGCCTTAGGCTAGTGTTTTCTCCATTGCCCCGAATGCGCTGTGAGTAGCTTTTGTACTATTGGTGATTAGATTTAATTCTGATCCAGAGATCTGTGCCCTTTACTGTACATACTGTGTTTCTTTAATTTTTATTTGTTCTCATACTGTTTCTGCTGATGGCTTGGCGTAAGATCTTGACTCTTCAATGAGGTCACTGTTGATCAGTGTTACAAGTGGCTTGGCAGTTCTCTGTAAAAGCATATCGGGTTGGGAAGATATTCACCTAAAGTCTTTCAAATGAACTATTTAATCAATGTATGGTACCATTAAAAGTGGTTGTATCTGAATTTGCTGTGGGGATAACATACACTGTAATGGGAAAGTTCTATAAAAAGCTAATTTCAAAATGGCTCTTCTTTGTATTTCAGTTTAAAAAAACAAAACAAAACAAAAACAAAAACACCCCAGTGCATGTGTGCCCTCTGAGATGCAATAAACACCTTGATCAAAGTAAGTAACTTGTTGCCAGTTTCATGATCATTGGGATGTTGAGCACAATAATATGCTTTGAGAGCGGAAAAATGTGTATAGGTCCTGACACTGATTGTTGAGTCTGCCGTACATGGTAATGACTTTTGCTGATCTTTAAGCAGTATAGCAGAGATCCATACAAAGCCAGACTGACCACAAAGCCACAAGTAAAGTGGGGAGAGGGAGAGGAGAATTGTCTAGTTTAACTTATGACACCTCAGGAGGCTTCATTAAAGCTCTTCATCTCTTAAACTAGAATATTGGAACTGTGGAATTTTATAATACTGGTCCTGATTTCTTTCCTATGAGGTATCATTCAACAGCTTATTGACAGCTAGTGCAGCTACGATGCTACAGGAATTGCTTGTGCTATGGTTTGTCTTATGGCAGGATGAAAGGAGGAGAAAACGTTTCATACAGTTTAGTGTATTAAAGTCTTTCTGGTATGAGGTGACTAACTAGAGACCTCCTTCATTTTGTAACAAAATGAAGTGATGAAGCAGTACTGAATGCCAAAGGCTGCTTCAAAACACTATAAACAACAAAACACTGAAATGACTCTCACGCTCTGGTAAGGTTTGAATCTCGAATTGGATTTCAAAGACATTTCCAATTGTGCATCCAGTAGGGGAATGCCACTGCTTAAGAGGTTTTTTGGTTATTCATTTGGGGTTTTTTTACTTGCTACTGTGTTGGTAGTACTTGAATCTTACAAAGTTTGGCCTTGGAAAAGTTGATTTTGTACTTCAGCCTTAGGATAAGTGCCCTGTTGAGTCAGGGT
This sequence comes from Elanus axillaris, assembly GCA_026212715.1. NCBI lineage: Eukaryota > Metazoa > Chordata > Aves > Accipitriformes > Accipitridae > Elanus > Elanus axillaris. The sequence goes on along the minus strand of JANZLQ010000013.1, from coordinate 9,821,561 downwards.
GTTCTGAATTGGAAATCTGTAGGGCTCAGCAAATTGCTGTGTTTTCTCACTATTTGAGCACAAAGACCTGAACAAGGTCAGTAACTGCGCTCAGTAACTGCACCCCCAGGAAGGCTCACCATGGTTTTGCCCGTGCTTCCTATGCGCTATGTGTTGCCAAATGCAAGGAGCGCTCGACTTCTTACCACTGTGTTGTGCATGTCTTCTCAAAGTAAGGACAGCATTTTCAGAAGCTAGTCATAACCAAACATGTAGATATATTCAGACCAGTTTATTAGTGTCTCATTCAAATTAAGGTGATGAACTACTACTCACTGAATTGCAAATGGATGTTTGCAATGTTACATGTTTCGAGGGGCCAAACCTCAGCATGAGGGCTTTTTCTTTGCCAGTTACCTGCCCCTGGTGTGCAGTAATTGCCTTTTCTGCATCAGCTTCATCCATGTCCACAACCTTTGGTCCTCACTCTTGTTAGTCTTCTATAGATCTCATGGCCAACAGCTCTGTACAAACCCATGAGGTGTGTGACACTTGATATCCCATGAGGAAGAAGAAGCCTGGACAGAAAGCAAACTTGGTGGAAGAGTAAGCAACTTGTGCGGTGTGGGGAGTAAAACCAGTGTATTTCCCCATTATGCTGAGTAAGGTTACGCAAAAGTGACTCTTGTTGTCCCCAGCACAAAGGAGTTATAAAATCTGGTTTTCAAGGAAAACAAGTGGTTGTCTCCTGGCCTGTAGACAAGAACATGTTCTTGTTACCATCTGAGTTTCATCATCCAGGCATGAACACATCTGTGTCCTGCTATGACTAACCACTTCTCAATACAAGCTATAGAGAAGAGTGGGTAGGGAGGAGGGCTCCCATCTGTGGGAGGAAGAAACTGTCTCCTTCCCCTGCATTATTCATGAGGGGAGGACAGGTTTCAGACAGATGATATGTCCCTTACCCAAGCTCTTGCTGTTCTGTGTGCTGGCTTCTTTAGAAGCTGGCACGTCTGACCAGACGAGACTTCTGCAGCTCCCCCTTTAGCCTTGGGTGCCTTAAGGAGTGGTGAATACCTGGAGAACTTGAACTTGGCTTACTGTAGAGCTTTGAACAAACCCCCCAACTTGTTCCTCAGAACTGACTCATTTTTTAAAACGTTTGGGGTTAGCAGTGGCTCCTACTCCTCTTCCCCATTCATTGGTCATCAATTTTAATTGGCTTTATTTGAGGTTTTTAGCTGTTTTTTTGTAATGTATGCCTTTCAAAATGTACTGTAGCTTGAACTGAGGGCTTCTGGATTGATGCTGGTGTTCCCCCAGGTGAAAGCCTGGATGGTGAGAACTAAGTGGTTGTCTTCTAAGATCCTGGGGACCACCTTAGCATTTCAGGCTGGTTTCAAAATCAGTATTGAAAGTCTAGAGCAAAAACTGTAGCTGGGGGGTGGGGGGAGAAGGGGCAGATTTACTTTTGTAAATGCATTTGAGACTGGTAATATGAGGTGCTACTTACCGGTAGGTGACACCATGTAGTTCATTAAATGTTCAGCAGTGGCAGCTGACATTGTTTTGTCTTTCTGGCAAAAATCTTTGTTCCTGCTCCTCCTTCCCTATCTCTTGCTCCAGAGTAAGAGTTGCCTGCTCAGGCAACTTTATTCTGCAGGGGGAAAAAAAGTCCCAATAACTCTAAAGGCCTAGAAAAAACAACTGAAACTTCCTGTGGTAGAAGTAGTGGCAGTGACACGAAGATGATACACTGAGTTAGTGATCCAGCTCTTCTAAAACATGAAATATATCAGAAATTTTATTAAAAAAGAAAAACTTTTTTCCATGTATTTTATATTGCTAGTGCTGTGAGCAGCGTGGGAAGTGGCAGACGCTGAGTGGTAACAAGGGGATGAAATAAGAATTTCAGAGATGGGATTACAGAAGGAGAGAGGCTATACATATTTTAAAGCAGACAGCACTACCATTTTTTCTGTTGCAGATCTTGGCTCCTAAAGCTTCACCACCTCTTCCTTTTCCCTTAATTAAACTCTGCAAATTATGTGGGTAGCAAAAGCCTGATGCTTGTTCAGTTGCCCAAGACATCTCTGAATGCAATTAGAGGTGTAAGAATAGTTGCCTTTGGGAGTTTGCAAAGGTGGTAGAGCAGAAGCAGAAGCTGAAGCAAGTGAAGAAATGTGTGTGGGGGGTGTGACATCCACTGCAAGGACTAGGGAGAGCGAAGCTCTTCTCTGGTGCTGTAGGGGAACCTGTGATGGGTCTGATGGATATCCACCTTGCAACAGGTGGACCTAAGGCACAGTCCAGGTCCAGACTCGGAGATAGGCAAAGCACATTGTAGCTAATTTTTAATTGACACAAAAGCACAATTAACTCCAGTTGCATACACATCACCAGGCAGTGCATCTGGTTTTGTGCATGAGCTGTTTTTAAGCATCCTCCTAAACTTATAGGGAATTAACTTAGGCTAGTTATTTGTCTAATAATTCATTCATTTATTTTTTTCTTTCTAAATCTTTGCTTTATATTTTAAAACCCAAGGCATGCAGATGAAATCACCTTCTCATTACCATAGTCCTTGTACAGACTAGAGAGAGTTGATTCCCATTTATTAACAAAAAGACTATATGAAAGATACTGTTCTTTTACAAAGCGATGTAACTAAATTACGTAGTGACAGTAAGCAGATTTTCTGTTTAAATGCTCAGCTATTCTTTAGGATTGCAAGTAGTAATTATAAAACGTAACATGCCTTTGTATATAGGTCTGTAATGTTCCGCACGCTTTTTAGTCTGAGATACTACTAAGTAAACCTATTTCTCTGGAGCAGCTCTATAACCATGTTACTAGAGGACAGCTAATACCTGTTTCCATGTTTGCTTGCCTTCCTGGTTTCTTCAGAACCTGGGATCTTCAGCTGTCTAGAAAAAGTGCACCTTGTGGTTCCTAAGTGAATTATTTATCTTCTGAAGATTCTAAAACATAGCCTGACAGATTATGTTCTTGATGGTTTCGAAGATGTAACAGTAGCTTTTGGTATATACATCTTGCATGTATGTAATCAGTATAGTTAAATTTAATTTAGAAAAGTGTTACACTCTTCTGTCCACCCCTGGCAAACATTTATGGTAATAGAGTAGCTTATGTATCTGCTAAAATACTTTGCCTCTTTAGAATTTGGCTTCATGACTGATCACCAAGATTGACTCTAATCCCACTCTGTCATTTAGTCTGGCTTGTGGATTTTTCAGGCAACTGCTTTTTTTTTTTTTTTCTCCAACAGATGCTCAGTTCAGGGCTGGATTTGGGTTGTTTGTGCTTTTAGCAGCTTTTAGAAATACCCCAAAGAATTTGCTAACATATCACTTACAACCTCCATCTCTCTTTAGATGAGGAGTATATACCGAGAAATGGGCAAATCATCTGTATTTCATTCAAATGCAAATTTTAGAGGAACAGACAACTGCAAAAGAATTGCAAGCCCTGGGAGCTGCAGTGATACCTACACCAGGCTGCCTCCCATGGACACTTTCTGTCCTTAGCAAGGAAAATCACCCACCTCAAACCCCCAGTGTTGTCTTTGCTGTACCTTTACCCCTTTGGGGCTGACACAGAAATAGCTCTCACTTACACTTTAAGTAAAACCCTTTATGCCCATGTAGTGTTGCAAGTGGTTGGTCTTGAAATCTCAAAATCAAGTAGCAGGTCTCATGTATGAACTGTTTACAGTCCAGTTCAGCACAGAAGAGCCTGTCATAGATGTGATTCTCTGATTTAATGACCTTTAAAATAGCTGGCAGGCTTACAGAATATTATTTTTCTAGTTGTACAGTTCAGATTGCACAGGCAAAATTTTGCCATTTGAGACTGAACTTACAGTGGCTGGAAACTTCAACTGATAAGTCCAGTATTTGGATAGATCTGTTGGAGATGGAGGAGAGATGCAATTAAAATGAAATTATTTTCCCCTAGCCAGACTGAAGAGCTAAGCTGATTCAATCTATGCTGTACTGGAACACTCTTGTGCAGAATACAGTATTTTTCTCTTGGCCAAAGCATTTTTTTGCCAATATAAAAGTTCTGTATAACTACGCGTGCTGTTTCACTTAAAAGTTGGCTCTCTGCTACAGATAAACAAGACCAACACAGCTTGCTGTACTCCACTGCAAAGGCAATGCGTTCAGAGCATGTGAAGTTTTCACTTTAAGACTGCTGGGCAGGATCCTAAGATAGAAATCACAGAAAATAGAGCCATCTACTCTATTCCTCTGCTCTAAAGTAAAAATTGTATAATTCCCAACAGATTTTTCTAAAAGACCTCCATCGTACCACAGCCTTTCCAGACACCACCGCAGGACATCACCACTCTCACCCTGAGAAAGCTGCTGTTACTGTTACTACCTGATCCCTCTTCGCTGTGTGTTGAACTGTCATTTCTGCTGTCGTGGGATACTCCCTTTGTTCTTTGCAGCAGCAAAGATGATATTTGGACAGTTACCATGGTCATTCTTCTGTCTTATGCCCTCTGTCTTCAATCTTTCCTTGCCAGTCAAATTTTCTAGATATCTGATCAGTCCTGGTATTCTCTGCACTCTCTTCAGCTGGTCTGCACCTCCCATGAAGTGCAGCATCCAAAATGGGCACAGCAGCGCAGTGAAGGCACACCTGTGCTGTGTGTAACAGAAATACCATGTCCCAGGGCTTGTGAGCTGGGTGCCCAGTTACAGATCCAAGCGTGGCATCTGCACCTTTCCCAGCGGGATTGCGCTGTTGGGCCGTGGTCAGCCTACGCTCCTCCATGCTCTTAAAGCCTTTCCTGGAGAGCTGTGGCTTAAGCAACTGCCCTTCAGCATACATTTGTGCATAGTGTATAGCCATTTGGGGAAATAGAGGAAAAACAGGAATAAAAACTTAAAAATGAAATAATTTTTTAAAGGAAGAAATTTGATGGTTTAAAGAATTTCACTACTGAGCATTACAGTTTGGCTCTTTGTGACATTAATAAGACTCAGCACACAGCTAAATCTTTTCAGCAAGGGAAGAAATCTGGGGAGGAGGAGGGAGGGTGTGGGCTGAACGTCCCTCTGCACCCTGCTTTTCAGCAGGTTGGATCTCTCTGTGCGTGGGGAGTTGTCCTGGGAGAACTCAGCAGACGGCAAAGACGGCAGGGCAGAGTGGCTCCGCAGGAGATGGGACTGTCCATCCTCCCTCAGCCCTTTGACTGCAAGATCTTCAGACTCCATTTGTCCCACATGCCTGGCAGGAGAGACAGAACCAAGAAGTATCTGCAGGTCTCTGGAGGGTGATGGAAGGGATGAGGGAGGAAACAGTGTAGTGTGTGGACACAAGCTTAGGGTCTCAGACGCTGTGACAGCATCATTAGCTCCTCTTCAGATACTGCATGAGAATCCCATTTACAATCACACTACCATGTACGTATTGTACATAGTTATACATACATATAGTGTATTCACTGATATATTCACCACATATATGTATACATATACATGATGCACTTAATATTTAGTTTTCATTCAGGACTGAAATCTTCAGCTGCTCATGTACAAGCTGCTATGTACAGGCTGGAAAACATAAAATACTTTGGTGTGCTGGTCTTGGCTGAGATAGAGTTAATTTCCTTCATAGTAGCTAGCATGGGGCTGTGTTTGGGATTTGTGCTAGAAACAGGGTTGGTAACCCAGGGACGTTTTGGTTCCTGCTGAGCAGGGCTCAGCCAGAGCCAAGGGCTGTTCTGCTC
>JANZLQ010000013.1:9796995-9808450 GCA_026212715.1 Elanus axillaris | reverse complement strand
GGTTTATGTGTTTGGTTGTTTGATGTGTTTGTTTTTTTTTCCAATGGGGAACAGCCTTTACAGGAATCCCAACAAAATCTCAGGTTTGAGAAACTTTCAAGTGAAAGAAACTGCCTTTAGTCACTACAGTCTTGGTGACCCAGTGTGCTGGGAAGTTCATGCTGCCAAGCATTTTGGCCAGGACATGGATCTGTTGCTTCCCAAGGACCCTAAACAATCACAGGCGTAATCCCTGCAACTTTGGGCAGGGACTGTAGCTCAGAGTCAAAAGCCCCTGCCTGCTAGTGGTGCCTGCCAGAACCTGAGCCCTCTCACAGCCCTTTCCATGGTACTGTTGGCTGGGAAGAACAGCCTCATCTCTAACAGCGAAAGGAAATTGTTCATGTAACTTGTGATTTTTACAGCTTAATTTATAGTTATGCCTTTACGAGCTGCCTTCTCTTTCTTACAATAGGTGCCCCTGCCACCTCGCAGCCATTTCATCTGTTACTTTTCACACTTTCTTTATCCCTTGCATACCACCTCTGTCTTCGTGGCCTTCTGTACCATCTACTTCTCTTGCTCTCTCTTTCTGTATTAATTTCTGTTTGCTGCCAGGACATCCCTTATCAGCAGAATAGGAGGAACTCCACAGCTGCTTCTCTCCTCCACATGCAGATGAATTATTTTTTTTTACTTAAGCCATAGTCTGTGCTGATTCATACTGCATACAGACTCATAAATCTGCACAATTTGGATGGCAAATTATAAACTGAGTCAAGGGGCTTCTTTAAGCTATTTTTAAAGCATCGGGTACTCTATACCTTATATAACAGAAATAATTTTCCTACCTAACATTGTGGTTTTCTTTTGTGAAGATAACACAAACTTAAACTTAATTTTTCACATTGCAGATAATCCCCTTGACTTCCATCATATGTCTCAGAGCCCCATATTAAACACATGCACAAATGCCTTGCAGAAGCTAGTCTGGGTGTGTCAATGGTTTGTATATGAGGTTTACCTTTGGCCCAGGAAAAACTTGTTAACTTTACAAATTGCCAGTAGCACCCTAGAAGAAAAGGGATTTGACTGAGGTTGGTTTTTCCTAAAGCCAGGGATACAGTTAAAGACAAAGATCTACTATAGTAACTCTTACGGAAAAGCATTAGTACTGATGAAAAGAAGTGATGTACAGCCCGGTACTTGAAAGATGGAAATATCTTTTGGGGAAACATCACAAGGACTCTGTCCCCTTCTGGGCTGGGAATGCAGCCTTGATACTGGTGTCCTAGACAACGGCAGATCTGATCTACCAAGAACACCCCCTCCTTGTATTTTCTTATTGATAACTAGATACTAACTGCAGGTTTGTTAAGGAAGTCCAAGATGATGACAGCTCAGAAATTCTTATCCCATTTGCAGTGGCTGGTACCAAGAGCTGTATGAGGGACATTGACCTCCTGGGGTTGTGTGTAAGTACTCCATTTATGAACTATTTGAGAAGTCCCTGCAGTAAGCAGTCACAATGCCTACATAAAGCATTTCCTTCCCTACTAGGCCAAGCAGCAGACTGAAATGTTGCCCAGCATGCACATACAACAGGAATAACATTTTGCCTGTGACTTGCTGTGCCTGCATTCCCTTGCCTGAAAACGCTAACCCAGTCAAAATGGCACATGTTCTGCAAGCCCATATATTTGCATGTGTTTGTGCATGTGCACTCAAACACAGAGGGTTGAATATATAGATAGATTTGATTAATTTGTATGTCGCTCTGGCCAGCCTCTTTAATCTCTTAGTACCATAAAATGAGGCACTGAGCATCTAATGATTATCCTCTGAGGATAAACATTTGTTATCAGCCTGGTATGAGAACTTCAGGTTGTGTCTGAGGTATTTATAGCAGATGATTATTATAACAAGACCATTTGAAAGCTGACATCAACGTTTTTCATTCTTACCTTGTCCCCAATTCCCAAACTAAAAAAGAAATAATTTATATTTCTGCTCCTAAGGAGTACACCTAAATAAGACTCACCAAAACAAGGAATTTACTAAGCCAACTTATCTTGATCAGTTTGGGACCCAAATCAACAATGAGAATAACTGTAACAAAATCCATGGACCTAGGTTGACTTGTATTAGATTAAAGATGTGGTACCTTATTTGTCACAATTACTATGGAAAAAGGCACTTAAGAAAAACATTACAGAGCCAACTAAAGAATATTGTAGGCCCATTGCATAGAGCAAGAGTATTAAATACTGGACTGAGGTGATTTAAAATTACTGTCAGCGAAGCCATATGTCTTAATAGAGATGTTAACAGCAATAAAAAATAATTAACCTTAAAATCTTAGATATTAATTTCTAAACTTTAAAAATTATTATTAGTTTTCTGCAAACAATCACACAAAATAAAATAAAAAAAGAAAGGTTAAGTGTTCCCTGGAAAGGCTGACATTAAAAGAAATAGTTTCTTCTAAAGTGAGATCTCTTCCAATTAATGAAATATTGCTAGAGTTATGATTTGGAAGCAAGTCGTAAGTTTTTATGCTTTGGCAATAACATGACAAAGAAAGTTGCCTGCACATTCAAGGTGTCAGGTTTTATACTTTCAATCATCTACAAAAAAGTGGGTTATTAAAAATTATCTTATTTCACCAAAAGATATTACAAGCATATTTTTAAAGATACCAATAAACAAATAGTATTTTAAAATCTTGTTATATTTTTTTCTTCTGCACAGGAAGAAAAAGTATTTTGGTCATCCTAAAATTATGATCAAAAAAATGAAATATTGTGGTAGTGAATAATCTTTAAAATATTGAAACCCAAAGGACATAATTGGAAATACACAGTATCATTTTATGTTATTAGATTAACATAGCACCATAACAATCCTGTGTGCTTCAAAACCTTGATATAAAATAAAAGATATAGACTTGTGTAGCAATCAACAACAATTTTTAAAAAGGTGATTTGTGTTTAAAGGTGTGTAAAAGTCAAGCTCACTTTGTGTTTTCATTAAACATATGGTTCAGCAAACATATTGAACCAAATTATTTGCTAACTACTGCTGCTACCTAACAGGTTATCTGTTATAATGTACAGCATAGTTCTTCTACCATTCAGAAGGTGGTATAATTTAGTTGGGAGAAATTTTTAGTTTAACCTTGTAACTCATGTCGAGATGGAGTCTGAATATAACTTGATTAGAACTACACATTTTGCAAAATCGTCTAAAGCCAAACTAAAATATTGCTTTCCAGCTCCCAGTCTAATACATACTATCCTACCTATGAAGCTCAACTCTTATAAAAGTAATTTATAAAAACTGCAAAAATGGTTAGCACCCAAAAAATCTATCACCTGTGAAGCTCTAAATGATTGTCAGATAGCCACTTCAGAAGTCAGTGATTTCTCCCAATTGTAAAGCTAAACCTTTGACTAGAAACTAAACCTACAGCTCACCGAATTCTAACTGGAATGCAAATGCATGTGTTTAAGACTTCTGTAGCTTCTCAAAGAAGATTTAAAGGCATTCAATTATGTCCTGATGTTTCTTCTTCTTCCAGACATGGAAACTTCTATGTTCATTGATTTCTTTTTGCTGTTTTTATTGAGCAATGAGGTGAAACTTGTCTATAAAGTCTAACCCTCAGCTACAGAAATTTGGGATTTCCATGGAAGTGTTCCTGCAGCAACCAGTGGAGGAAGTTTTCCAAACTAACAAGCATGAACTAGACTGCTGCTTCTCAACACGGAGCTGTGGTCTTTAGAGAATGCCAAAATAATGTCTTGGTCTCATGCAGTTCTCTGGATCATTCTGTACACACAGTAATGTGCTGCATGCACAACTTGCATTTGAAGAATTGGAACAGAACCCTGAGAAAAGTAAATCCATTGGAATAATAGATATTGTTTAATAATACCAGTTTGAGATGTGTTTCAATCCTTCCCTTGGGAAAAAAATGACAAACGGGTGTAGCCATTTTTTTTCTGATGTGAACGATTTGAATTTATCACAATTGCAAACATAAATATAGTTTGGGATTTTAAGTGCATATCTAGGGTTGATTACAATTAGAAATATTCTGTTTGACAATTCTACCCATCCCCCGGCAATTCAGTGTTTCTCAAGTCACCATAACATTACTTGTGAGCTTTGAGTTCAAAGACATCCTGATGTGGAGTGATGTTCTTCCAGCAACTGCTGCGGCAGTCTTTCACTCTATGGTAATACGGGTGCTAAGTGAGTCACGTTCAGCTCTTTTCAGCCTCGTGTGCAATTCTCATCATTCCCATGTATCCAGAAGCAAATCTGGGCATATTTGAGAGGAGTAATTCTTACTGCTACATTGTAATCCTGCTGTTCACCATTGACATCCACCCACTGATGGCCTGAGTAAACAGCGATGATCTTGCGTTTCCACTTCTTTTTGTTTGGCTCCTTAAGACGGAGATAGACACCAGATCCAGTGGAGCCTGGCTCAGCATCACAGTACTGATAAAAGAGATCATTGGACTCATCAGAAATGCTACAAAATCTATAGACCAGCTGCCCAGATCGATCATTGTCAAAACCTGAGAAGTGGATCATGCTCCCAGGCATCATTTTGATTGTTGGGCTGATTCCCAGCTCCATGTACTTCCTTTTGTGGGGACGCTTAAGCTCAAGAACAGCATAATCATAATCCAGGGCAATATCCCCAGAGACACCTTTAAACCAGCCTTTCGGGATGTGGGTACTCTTCACCCTTGTCCACTGGAAGGAGGGCATGCCATCTGAGCTCCCCTGCTTCCTCCCAGATCTCCTCTGCTTTCTCCCACCACCCTTGGACTGTCGCCTCAGTTCTGTGGCAACGTCGGGATCCTCTTGGGCCACAGAAACTTCTCTCCTACTTCTTCTAGTGCCTTTGCGTTTCCTGCCGTCACCTCTGGATTTTGTCTTCATCAGGCCCACCCTCAGTCTTTTGCTGCCCTTAACGTAATCCTTGCCGTTGTGCAGACAGTGGGCAGCTGTTAGCACGTGCTTGGGGGAAATGAGAATGCCACTGCAGCCGGTGGAGACCTTCACAGCTGTGTTGAACGGAAAGTTGGTCATAAACCGCTTGTCATAGATGCTGAACCTACTGTCTGTTCCATATATCTGCCTCTTCTTTCTCAAAGACCTTCCTGTTGTTGTGTTTCCAGCTGGGTCAAGCACTAGTCCAAGGACATTCACTTCAGTCAGGGTCCGTGTGCCGTTTTCAAAAATGGTCTCATAGGATAAGAGGTCCTTCAAGTCAGACAAGCTTGGCACTGGCAATTTTCTTTGACATTCAATTCCACATACACTGTTCAGCTCTAATTTGGTTTTTGCTTCAAATTTAGGGCTGTCAAGGGAGAAAGTTCTTTCGCTCACAATCTGGGGGATCTTCTTTAAGTGCCAAGTAAAATCTTGTTCAGTTTCTGTTCCATTAGTGAGACCCAATATAGGTATGAAAAATATGAATAGCAGTAACATGTGCTCCATTTTATCTATTTTTTTCTAAAACAAGAAAAAGAGATTTGAAAACACGCATTGGAAATACACACAATTATCTTAGTATCTTCAAAGTACAATCATGCAATATTAGCAGTGACATCAGTGGAACAGAATTTCACACTCTGCTCAAAATAGAAATGCCTCAGATATTCCCTGTATTGCCTCTGATATTTCCAATGGTCTCTAGCAAGATGGGCGTGGATAAGTCAGCCAGCATCCATGCAGACCTACCTACTGGAAGGTGGAAACAGCTGAGTTTTACCTGCTTTTACCTCAGTTTTACCTCAGTGGGTCCGTAGTTGGAGTCATCCCACTCTGTGCAGTGCCCTGTTTTTATTTATCCCGTAGGAATGCAATTATGTTTCAGGCTTCTGCTTCTTTCCTCTATAGCTACTGGTTGTAGGTAGAACACGGTTGAGAACCACCAATGTATTCAAAAGTCACATTCAGAAGTTGGAATCCAGGCAGCGATGGACAGACAGACTACACTCGAGAGACTTGGGAACCCTTAGGAAAACAGACCAGTTGTGCTCTTGCATGTAATGCTCAAGAAGCAGCAGCTTTAAGTGACCTAAAAGTCACAAATGGTTCTGCCTTACCCACCCAGCTGAGACCTGTGAGTCTGCCTGCTATGGAAAATGGCACTTTGCTAATTGCTCTCCCAAGGAACCAACTTAGAAAGATCTGCTTTCCCCTTTCAAAGTTTATGTTGTCTGGATGTGACAGATGGAGCAATTTAGGCACCTAAACAAGGTGGCAAGTCCCATTTTAAATGTTTACAGTTTCTGCTGCTCTGACAGGCATGGGTCTCCTGCAGATCCTGCACGGTATCTCCCTGTGCACTGGGGCCACCAAAACCTCATTCATTTCCTATGTGTGGGTGTCTGAATCTCTCTCAGGGTGTCAGAGAGTTTCAAAATCCATGGTTGGAGGGGACAGATGATTGAGGAAAGTAGAAGGTTGCTGGTCTAGAGGAGTCTTCTGGTTATATACAGGCAGGAAAGCCTGGCCAAGTAGGAGGGACAAGTCTGCTGACTCATCACATGCCTTTTTCCTGCAGGATCCCACAAAGGCTGCAGGAACTGTGCTGTCTGTGCCTTATGGTCACATGTGGAAAGCCCCACCTAGATGAGGTGATGCACCACACAAAGAGCTAATACTTTAAGTGGGAAAGACAAAAAGCAGTATTATTCCCATCTGTAGTTGGGAAACATGCAGAAAGAATGTAAAATTGTTAGAAGTCTGTGGCAGAGCCAGAAACCAAACCCAGAAGTCTTGATCCTGAGCTCAAAACATTACTGAAAAGACCATTTTTCTCCTTTGGCAGCAGTGATGTCAGTGGCATTAACCAACTACTGGCTGCTGCCATTGGGAAAGCTGTGCGCTGTTCCCATATCCTTCATTCCAATTACATGGAAACCTCAGCTGTGCAGAAAGAAAGGGCCTATGATTAGACGTTAAAAGCCAAGCAGTTCAAGGATATGTATGTGGTTAAGCTCTCTGGTTGACATTGTAATGGCAGTGTAAACCAGGGCAAAGATAACAGCTTTCCTTTTCTTGAGCTTAGTTTACAACAATATGAGTACCGCTATCCAGTGAAACAGCCTGGTTACAACCTAGCTAAAGATCCAGCATGAAAAAAGAGAAGTATGTGTGCAGCATGGAAAAAGAAGTGGTAACACCACTTTAAAAGCTGTTTAATGGACCAATGACTCCTACAATTTTGAGGCATCTTCACCATATAGACATAGTTCTTATCTATAAGAGGTAACAATTATCATTTTTCAGCTAACTAAGAACTACGAGTCAAACACAGCTTGTTGCTTCTGATGCCAATTTCAGAGCGTGGTTTTGTTTCAGCACAATTTTTGATGCTTTTCAGCTTTGCCTGCATGGAACACCAACTTTGACCTGGAGTTTTCTTACTAGGGTATTCGTAAAACACATTTTACAATACAGTATAAAGATACCCACCCAGGCTTTAAAGTGGCTAACTCAGGGTTTGGAGAAGATGTGTGCACTTTTTCGTAAGACATCTGGAGATCACAGTGAATCACAGGCCTCAGCTCTGGGGTGTATGCAGTCATACTACAAGATAACTGAAGGTCTTGAAAACAGAGCAGAGTCATCCCATGCGCAAGATTTTGCAGAGAGACACCAGTTGACCATACCAGTCTAGGTTATTGGTATAGCAGAAATGCACGTATTTAAACATTAACTTTTATATACAAAGTTACCTTCAAAGTATTGTTTTGGTTATTGCTCAATTAGTACTAGATTTGACGAGGAATGATGTATGGATAAATTATAAGGTGTCAAAATAAAGAAATACTATGATGAGAACATAAGAATAGCTTTCCCGGCCTGACCAAAAGTCCACTTTGCCTAAAATCCTGTTTCTGACACTGGCCAAATGCAATCCCTATGGTAGAGCACAAGAAAATGGCAACCATGTATGTCCCTTCTCCCTCATAGTCTCAGCTTACAACCAGTTGCACCTCATTGACTTTAAACCACAGGTGGTTTCTGTAGTGTGAGGAAACCTTGGTGGGTTTCTTTTCCATGGTTGTCCAGTCTTCCCCTGAACCTATACAAAATTTCATATCCACAATGTTCTGCATCAAGGAGTTCCACAGCTTAACTACATGTTGTATGAGGAAGCACCTCCTTTTCTTTATTTTCAGCCTGTCACAAACCAGCATGGTTTGATGATAAGTAATGCGATATTAATGCGGAAAAGCTGGTTTCAATTTGCTTTTCCCTAATATAGCTGTTGAATAGACACAAGGTATTAAGAAACCCAGTTGTTCTGTCAGGCTCCGGAATGCCTTTTCTGTATTCTTTCCCAGAATACTCTTGCCTTTCACAGCCCTTCATCAGGGTCTGGATATTTGGTATTTCTCTGTAGCTGAATTTTGTGAGACCCTTAGAAAATTCATTCACTAACTGCTAGTTCATATACAAAGTCTTAGAGGTGCCTGGATTGATGTAATTCCACTGCGGTGGCTGAAGTCTTCCCAGCTGGACCCATAACTAACTTCACTTTATTGAGAGACTTTCTGCAAACAAATGGGTGGAGTACTATGTCTCCCTTTCACCACTCTTTAAAAAGAAAAAACCAAAATACACAACCCTCAATAGATGCATTGGAGCCTCCCATTTGAAATACTATACTCAAGTGCTTGCTGCTTACAAAGGCAGTCTTGGAAGCCAAGATTTTCATCATTTATAACGAACCACTTGTTGCTCGTAATGAACTAACTATACTTCAGTAGAACTGGAAGAACTCCAAGCGAGGAACTTGATGAAAACGGTAATTCTCATTACAGATCAGAGCAGTGGTCCTACTAGGCAGCATTGTCATTTACACCCATGCACTTAGGCTCTGTTTACTAACCCGATCTCTACCATTTAAGCAAGGCCAACTTCAAGCATAGGCAATGTCAGCGGGTGCCATGGCACAGTACAGGTTGCCGGCAAGGGGGAAACACAGAGGTTCCTCTTGCCAGACAATGGGGATGCAAATGTGTAGATGGCTGCAAAGACACTTTTGCAGCCTGAGAGAAGGGCAGAAGGAATACAACCTCCAGAGGACAGAGGAAAGGCCCTGACAAGGCTAGAAGCTGGATGCAAGAAAAAACCCTCAACATCTTACTCACACTTTCTGCCACGCTGTTCTCCACTCTTCTTCCAAACCCCAAGCTGCTCTGCCCTCTCCCTTCCTTCGCTCCTTTTGCATACAAATTTTGGGTTGGCTTACAGTAATTAGAAGCCTTGAGTCAGTTCTGTCCTTATGGTAGGATGAATTGCTTCAGAGAGGACAGAAGAAGATGGAAACTAGAAAGTGAGAGAGAGATCACCAGCTCCCTGAAAATGCTGAAATTCTTCCTCCAGTTTCCAAACCCAGCTGATAACAGTGAGGATTCCCTGCCTGGTGGCATTCCAGCTGCCAGGTGTACGTATACAATTAAAAGTATTTTCAGTTCTCACTTTCTGCTTCCAACATCAAATCTTTCTCCATTCACGGGACAAAACCTACCCGAGTCCCAACTTCTCAGGGTATTCTTCAAATATTTTGCCAGTATAACCTATCTTACTCCAGCAGAACGCATCTCAAATGCTCAGGGGAAGGCTTGTAGTCAAGCAGAACTAGAGTATCTTTCTCTTCAGGCTACCCCAGCGTGAATTTGCATGTCAGTGTAGCTCAGACGGAAGAGAAGTTGTGTCCAGCTACCTGGCAGCGTTGTATCTTGGTCTGTTCAGTGCAGCCTCTGCTCTGGGGTTTCCTTCTTATTGCAGGAAAGTCAGCACGTTTCATACTAAGGTTATATAATTTTAAATACGATTTTCAGACCATAAAATATCAGAGGCTGCTACACTAACCAGCTCCTTTAACTGCTTTTGGCCTTATTCTTGACATGGCCTGAAAGCTGGAATTCCCAGTTCTACACTGACAGAGCAGAACAGAGAACCAATACTGGAAATCTCACTCTCCCTGACAGAAACCATTGCCCTAACCTTATCCGCCACTGCCCCCTTCCCTCCTCCGTCTGCGCTCTCTCACTCTCTGTACCGGTGCACAGATTTCTCCCTCCACTCCGACTTACGGAGAAAAACCCACCGCGACTCCTGGCTCTTACCGCATTTAAGCAGCTTCAGTAGGCATCAGGCGAACTAACTGTACCCGGCAGGCGTGACAGCTGGCTTCGGAAATCACACAAACAGAGGGAACTAAAAAAAAAACGGCGGGGGGGGGGGTCCCCACCGGCGGGGTTTTCCCTTGCCCGGCCGCCCCCGCCGCGGCCGCGGGGCGGCGCGCCCGGACAGGGCTGAAGCCCGACCCGCCGCCCCCGGGGCTTTCCCGGGATGGCCGCCTCGCCGCCGCCCGCTCCGCTCCTGCACGCCTTAGCGTGTTAAAGCCCAGGGTTTTCCTGGAAGAAGCCGGGGGTTTGGAGAGAGAGGCTTCAACTCGGCAGCGCTTTAGCCGTCCCCTGGTCCGGCTTTCCGTGGGAGGCTCTGCTTTTTGCGCGACTCGTCCAAAGGAGTTCCCTTTCTGCGGAGCCTGCAAGTTAAATACCTTGGCACGGCTTTTTTTGCCCTTCCAAGATAAATCTGCTTCCAGCAGTGAAGAATCTGGATGAAATTAGTGTCAATTCCAGACGAGCGCGGGGATGGTAGCGCGAATACTGAGGGGATGAATCAGAATTAAAGGAGAGGCTGTTCTGAAGGGTGAAGAAGCTGCTCGCCTGCTCCCCGCAGAAGACACAGCCCAGAGAGAAACCCCTGAAAGCCCAATAAATACGCCCCTTGCTTCCGTCCCGTTAGCCGTCTTGTGAAACCAGCTTCAAATAAATATCAATAATTTTTAAAAAGGACCGCAGAAACGTGTCACGTCTTAGCCCTATCAAAAATATCTCCGCCAAGCTCCAGAGACAGCAGCTTTATACGAAACCCTTCAGCTGCCCAGCCCAAGGTACTGACATCGCTCAGCTTCATCATTTTTTTAAAAACGACCCGTGTAGGAAGAACGACATCGCAAAAACCCGGTCGAGATCACCTTACGGACGTTACCTCGGGCTGCCCGGTCCCCGGTCCCCAGCCGCCCCGTTCCCGGCCCCGGGGCAGCCGCCCCTCAGCTCCCATCCCCAGCTCCCAGCCTGCCCACCCAGCGCTGCCCCGACCAGATCTCCCGGGCGGTCTCTCCCCCCCGCTGCCGGCGTCGGGAAGGGATTACTTTCCTACCTGGCACCCCCCAAGGAGGAACGGAGGGGAAGGCGGCCGCAGCCCCGGGGCGCAGGCACCCGGCTCCCGGCTCCCCGCTCCGCTCCGCTCCGCCCGCCGCCCAGCGCCCGCGGCTACTGAGGACGGGGCGGGGGGAGCGGCCAGGTCTTCCCAGGCGGGGGAGGGGATGGAAAAAAGGAAAAGAAAAAAAAAAAAGGAAAAA
>JANZLQ010000013.1:9759310-9796736 GCA_026212715.1 Elanus axillaris | reverse complement strand
ACCCCGTCCCGGGGGGAATGGCGGGAGGGCGCCGCACCGCCCGCACCTGCCTGGGGCCGGGGCTGCCGGGTGCGATGGGGCCGGGCGGAGGCAGCGGGGAGGGCCGCTCCTCCCTGACCCGCCGTACGGTTCCTGGGGAAGGCGGGGAGCGGCTGCCGGCTCCACAGGAGGCTCCTCGGGCCGGGATGGGGCTTGTGGGTGCGGGAAGTGGCGTTCCCCTGACCCGTGGCCTGCCCGCGCCTCCCTGCCCTCGCCCCTCAGGGGCGTCCCGGCCCCGCTCCTCAGGGACTCTCCTTGTCCCAATCCTCAGGGGTGCCCCACTCCTCAGGGACCCTCTTGGCCCCGCTCCTCAGGGGTGCCCTGCTCCTCAGGGACCCTCCTTGTCCCGCTCCTCAGGGACCCTCCTTGTCCCAATCCTCAGGGACCCTCCTGGCCCCACTCCTCAGGGGTGGCCAGCTCCTCAGGGACTCTCCCGGCCCCACTCCTCAGGGACCCTCCTTGTCCCAATCCTCAGGGACTATCCTGGTCTCTCTCCTCAGGGACCATCCTTGTCCGACTCCTCAGGGACCCTCCTGGCCCCACTCCTCAGGGGTGCCCTGCTCCTCAGGCACCCTCCTGGCCCCACTCCTCAGGGACCCTCCTTGTCCCACTCCTCAGGGACCCTCTTGGCCCCACACCTCAGGGGTGCCCTGCTCCTCAGGGACCCTCCTGGCCCCGCTCCTCAGGGACCCTCCTTTTCCCTCCTCAGGGACCCTCCTCGTCCCTCTCCTCAGGGGTGCCTGTCTCCTCCCCAGCCCTCAGGGCCTCAGAGGCCAGGTGAGAAGCACCTCCCTCCTTTTCTCATCACTTCCCCCCTCTCCTTCTGCCTTCCCCTTCCCTTGGTGTCCCTTTCGTCTCCCCTCCCAAGGCAGCAAGCTTTGGGTGATCGGCTCTGCTCCATGGATCAGCCCCTGCACTACAAGAAGTTCCTCCCCGAAGCTTTCCACTGCTGCATAGATGCTCAATGTGAAAAGTTCATTCACTGAGCACTTTTGCAAGTGCTTAACCTGAGTAGTTGCAATGAGCTCGTCTGCTGAAAACTCGGCTCGCGCTAGACGAGGGCCCACTGATTTGCCAAAACCGGCAGGAAATTTGTGGCATTGCTAGAGATCAGACTGAGATCTCTAGAGTGCTGTTCCGTTTTCTTAATCATAGGCATATCCTTCCTTTAAAAGACTTAACTTCTGAGATTTAGTGGACCCAATTAATATATAACCAATATATAATTAGGTTGGAAATAAGGCTTTGGCCAGCAAGTGCACTCTGCAGTTTCATTTTGAAGACAGGTTGGTTTCTTCAAAATGTAAATTTTGTTCACAGTTCTGGTTTTGTTGTTGTTATTTGTGTGTACAACTTAAAACCAAAGTGTAATAATAATTGTTCATGTGTCTGAGAAAACGAGCTGAAGAATTCCCAGTTTAATTAACAAGGCAAGACAGAAATGAGTGTAAGGTAGTTAAGTTTTACAAGCAGTTTCTTGACTATAAGAGCTTCCATACTGAGCCAGACCAAGGGCTCTGCTGGGCCAATATCGTGTTGCATTAGTAAAGGGCGAGGTCATGCCTCTCCAGCACTTCCCTGCCACCAATATTTCAGACTCAGAGATTTTCTGAAGCAGGCATAGCTTCCATGACCTTAGTAACCTTCACTGGATTCCTCAGTCAGGCATTTGCCCATCTTCCCTTAAACCTACAAAGGTCTGTAGCATCTACAACCTGCTGTGCTGACAAGTTCCACAGGTCAGCCACGCGTTCTCCAAAACCAGCCTCCTTTTGTGTATTTTCAGCCTGGCTACTGCTTTTGTTTCATGCTCACTAGTTCTTTATCATACGCCCTGTAGGCCCTCTCCCACCATGAAGGATTCCAGCTAAGTTGGCTGTGCTTTACATGAAAGACTCTCCTGTTTTCTGTCCAACTGCTGATGAACAGGGACCAGAACAGCATCCAAAGGATGATGTGGCCAAACACTTCTTGGCAGTGGCAAGTAGAAAACAAGGAGCGGCAGCTACTTGCATTGGGCAGTTGTGTTGAGCAACAACAACTGCAGCTTGGGAGGTTCAGAATGGACATCGGGCAAAATTTCTTCACCAAAAGGAACATGCAACACTGAAATAAATTGGCCAGACAGGTTGTGGAATCGCCATCCTTGGTGGTTTCCAAGTCAGCTAGATGAAGACACAGCTGACCTGATCTAGTGTTGGCAATAGTCCTCCTTCAAAGGGAAGCTTAGACTGGATTACCTGCAGAGGTCCCTCTCAACTAATATTTCTATGATTCTTTACCTATACAAAAGATGCAAGCAAAATATGGATTTCTGTGGCAGCAAAAATATATTCTTTGTTTTGTTCTCTACTGATTTTGTAACACTGCCTAGTATTTTTTATTTTTTGGCAGCTGTTGAACACCAGGCTGATGTTCCCATGGAGCCATTTTCATAACTCCAGAATTCTCTCTCCTAAGAAGTAATGACCAGATCAGAACCTGCCTTTCCATACCTGAAGTAAGGACCATTTTCCCCCTTGTGCATCACTTTGCATTTATCTACATTGAACTCCATCTGTCATTTTATTGCTCAGTCACTCCCTCCCATAAACTTGTCTGCAGATCTTCAAGGTTGCCTCGTCGTTATTAACCTAAATAACTTGATAGCCTCATCAGACTTTGTGACCTGACTACTTATGCTTTTTCCAGATCGTTTATGACTATTTATGAATATGCTGAATAGTGCAGGGCATAGCAGATTGTTACTGGTAACCTATCATCCCTACAGAACAAAAAGATGCCTTACTCCTGTATTTTGTTTTCTGTCTTTCAGAAAATTAGGCTAGCAGAGGTTTCTTTCTGTTCATCGAACTTTGGGTGATGGGATCAGTGTGCTTCTGCTGCACCACTCCGCTCGTGCCTGCTTTCGGAATCTGGGCTGGGTCATTTATTTAATGGTTTCTTTTTTTTACCTGAAAGACTGGCTAATATTAATAGAGTTGACTCCTGCTTTCACACTCCTCTCTCTTCTCAGATGATACTCATTGAAAGCTCTCAAGGTAAATGAACATTGTAAAAAATTGTTTTAGAAAAATTGGAATACATTTATGAGCATAACTTATATTTATGATTTTTAATTATTTTAAACCATTTTTCTTTACACCTGTTTCATTACTAATATTTTATTTCTTGCAATAATGAGTTTATACATTTTGGATAAGTCTTCATAAAAATTTAGAGGGGTTTTATTTGGAAAAAATAATTATCACATTGAAAATGTCCTCAAAATATAGTTTGCAAAAGACATGAGGACTATATATTTCAGAGTACTGATTCTTTAGAAATACACTGTATAATATACATGGTAGGGCTGTAAAAATATAATGGTTGGAAAAGTTCCAGCATGCTAATTTTATCCTTCAGAAGTAATTTTATCTCATTAGAAGATTAGTGAGCCCTTTTGGTATTTCTATGTTCCAGAAATAAGTTTGACATCACATACCAACTGAGAGATGTTTGCTTGGAACTGAGCCTTGAAAGACTGATACCTAAAATTAAAAAAAAAAAAAAGTCAGAGAATAAAATAAAAGCAAATCTGCATTAACAGTCAAGAATGTACTGACTTCTGTCAAAATTAGTCCTGCATATCTACAAAGAAAAAAAAAAAAGAAAAAAAGGAGAAAGTTTTACCATCAGACTTGTACCCTGTATTTGAGTGAATTCACAGAACTGTAGTATTCTTACCTGAGGCTAGATAATCCACAAAATGAGCTACAAAATGTTTCCAAATATGATTCTTCTAGATTTTTTTCAGGTAGAAATTTGAGACAGGAGCTTCAGCTTTCCTGGTGGGCAGCATAGCCTGAGCGTGAACGTTCCATCTGGGCAGCCGCTCCTGAAAAGTCACCTGGCCTTAAAATGCTGGAGGAAATCACTTTGCTCTCATGTGGGTCTTGTGCACATGTAAAAAATGTTTGATTGTAGCAACAACATGCCTTGTCTGCAGTCTCCAAATTGTATTCCATGCAGAGTGTTATACCTCAGCAGGCAGGTACACCTACCCACAGAACATTCTTTCACATATGACTTATGGGGAGAGAAAACAGGCAGGTGCAACTCAGAAAAACTAAACCAAGGTTCATAGATGTCAAAAAGAATAAAAATGCCTATAACCAAATTAAAAGTTCAGTGCATAGTCCCTAGCCTTACTCCACAACTAGTTCAGCTTTAATCTCTTCCTTTCTTCTCTTTCAGTCCTTCCTGCACTCATGTATACATGTACACGTGTACTTTATTCCAAAACTAGTGATTACTTGGGTAGTGCAGGTAGCTCCCTTTCTTTCACCCTTTAATTCTCAAGCTGCATCTGGATACTCTTCCAGCTCAGCTGATATCATATATTTCACTTCCTTTCTACATTTCTTGTCCCAGGAAGACTTTTTTTATGAGCTTAACACTTTTCCAGTCCCCAAACACTATGCTTGGGATAACTCATTGGCTCATGATGAATGGATGTGAGATAATTCCTACTGCTTTCAGAACAAAGGGATGTGAAATACAATGGATCTTTCTTACAGGATCAAGAATGGTCTCCATGGTAGTGTCTCTTCTGTGGCAGCTTGTTGCCACAGAAGCCCTTTTGTTTTGTGGACCAGTTGAGGTTGGTTATTGTGCTGTTCAGAGGTTCCTGTGACACAATGCTGACCGGTTAGACTAAAACACTGAATGAAACAGACCTCTGTTAGAGACCCTGGCTTTGAGGACTTGGAAAAGATGCAAGAACTGCAATAAATTGCATCATTTTTTAAGAGTGTGCAGAGTGAGGACAAAGAGGACAACAACAGCATCGCTAGTTCAGGAGGATTCTGCATAGACCAGTGGACTATCACAGACCAGGCTGGTGAGGTAATTATTCATTTTAAATAGGGTATAGGTGTACAAGGGACCTTGCTGCCTGAAACAAGGATATTAACAATGAGTGCAGTGTGGTCAACACAAGAACTTAGAGGTGAAAAGAGGAAGGAGGGAAGTGAAACTTGAGGCATCTAATTGTGACCTGATTTTCACAATATGGTTTTATGAACTAGATATAGGGGTAAATAATAGACTTGAAAAAAAACCTCTTTTTAGTTGTACAAAAATTAAGTCCCATTTCTCGTTAAAACTATGTCAAGCTTGTGGTCAAATCAAGAGGATGCTTTCTTCAGGCAGCAAGCAAAAATAAATGTGGGTACATCTAAGCATATGGCCCATAGGAGAGAGGCTCTTCTGACTCTGCAGAATGGAAGTGAGTTAATAGCCCAGCATTAACCAGCCACCACCCATCTCCTGCCTTTTATCATTTTAGTCTCCCCCTAGAACAGCAGGTGAAAATGAAGCTGGTCAGGCTTGTTGTTCTGACGTTCATATGTTTAGTAGAAAAGCAGAGTCAATTGTTCACTTGTCATTGCTAAAAGAGCAAAGCCTACAATTCTTACCTGATGTGTAGCATCATGGAGAATATATTTAAAGTGAACATTTTCCTCAAGGAAAATTTCCACAAGGAGAGGTGCTTCTGGAGATGTGTCAGATGGCAAATACTTTTATACACACTGTGTGTTGGCAGGTTGCAGGCAGGTACTGTTAAGGAAAAAAAGCCCACACCATTTTTGTTAGCATACTACTTTGAAGGAAAAGGTTTCCTCCAACTGGCATTCCCATTGCGCTCAGCACACCAGCAACTTTACTGGAAAATTGGTGAACTGTAGATGGTAATACAGCATACTATGATATGGATAAATTACATTCTGATGTGAGGAGAAAAGAAGTGGATGACCAGAGACTCTGAGAAACTTTGGAAAAAACCCTGACTTTGCCTGGCTAAAGCTGAATATTCATTGCCTCCCCAAGCCTCTAAATTCCTATAATGGAAACAGCATACCGCAGAGGAAAGTTAATAGAGTGACGTTGACATGTTAGATAGAATAAGATTTTAGCTACCATCAGAATGATTGACCCAACAGAGGGGAAAGAGATTCCAGGGAAAGACGAACTGGCAAGGGACATGGTGCCTAATTTCACTATTCAAACCAGCAGAAGATCAGTGGCAGTGAAATGCACATCTTAAAAAATCTGAGAAATCAGAGGAATTAACAGCAATATGTTACCAGAGAAAATGTGACATTCAGCATAAAACTGAGTGCCTGTGGTACTTCCAAAGAGAATACTGAAGAACTCTTCCTCTAGAAGTATGGACAAAGTAGGAAAAAGTACAGTAACAGAAATGGTATTTTCAAGAGCTAAAAAAAAAAAGAAAGGGGGGGAGGGGAGGATGTTGGCCTTAAGCCATGGGTAGTAAGGAATATTGTCTTTATTGTCAGCGGTAACTGAAGGTGACCATAAACCATTTACTACCATCACAAACATGCCCAGGAGAGTACAAGATTAATTTTTCAGCTATAGCTGCATGACTTATAAATTGAATATAAATCTGAAGGAAAAACCACACCTTAAAAGAACCATTTACTTAACCACATTCCAGAATAGTATTCCATCAAAACACAAATCTTTTTGTTTATTCTAGTAAACTATAGGTATGAAGCCAGATCTGAAGAAAACCCGGTGATACCATCTTAAAATTCCATTCACATCCCCGAAATAGCTGGACGTTTCTGCTAAAATTATTAACAGTGTTATAGCTACTGAAGTTGGAAATTTTAAGGTTTCGCTTTAGACTTCAAACTTAATATTCCACTGAAGTGAACAGGCATTTTATACCTCTCAGAGCCATAATTACTATTAGGAAAACAACGTTACATTTATTGCCAAATCCCCTGGTGAATACAGGGTTAGGATTGCCAAGTATGCCTTGTTGCTGTCCAGAGTGCATTTAGCATACATTATCTTTGGGTCTCTGAAGCTGGCAGGAGAAACTAGGACCAAACAACATCCAAGACACATTTTTAATGCAGTCTTCCATCTTCTGTTTTGCACCCCACATAGTTCTCTCCTGTGTCCTCTGTTCATGTATTCTCACTGACCTCCGCTGCGTTAGGCAGGACTCGGTCATGCTGGTAACTGAGGGGAAGTACAGCTGCAGCTAAACTAACGGGGGATTTTTTTATTTTTTTTGTGGGTGATACTATGCAGGAGATTGAAGTAAATACTCATAACTGTCCTTCTTGGCTCTCAAAGTCTCTGCATATTTCTAATAGTTTTAAAGCTGTCTGTAGGTTTTCAGCTTGCTGCTGGAATTATTTCCACATGCTAACAACCCAGTGAATAGTTCAACAAGGAGAGGGAAGGCAGAACCGCTTCACCCTAATCAGATACCCCTTTGCGCTTTCTCAGTATTGATTTCTGCAGTAGTATTTGCACAGAATCGCATCTCCTGTTTGCCATTCTGACTGTGCCAGTGCACTAAGGATTTCTGAAGGTCTGTTGTTGTTCTCAAGATGCTGCAGGCAGAGGTGTCCTCGAAGGGAACCCATAGATAAACAGGAATAGATATTGAGGGATAATTTAGCTTTTTTTTTTTTAAGCCTGACCTAAATTTGACCTTTATCTTAGTAAAGACATGTCCTAAGACTGTCCGGCAACCCATCCTCTTTCACTGACACTCATTACACTCCCAGGTTCAGGCAAGATGTGTCCTCATGCCGTCACAAAGAGACTCACTGGGGCCTCTCTCAGAGGAGCAGTACTGTGACAAAGGAAAGACAGAAAGAGCAAGCTACGGCATGCAATTTTGCCTCGTGGCAGGCAAATTAACAAAATATGTTAACTACCCTGGCAAAAAAGAAGATAGAAAACATGTTATTGTCTTTTTCACATGTTGCTTGGGAAAACTGTAAATTTGGCGGTAAGTCTGGAGGGTAGTTGGAAAAACAACAGCTGAGTTAATCATGTTGTGAGCTGATTTTTTTTGACAGAAAGTTCTGCTTCTGTTAATTCCTGCCTCAAAACTCTCTAGCAGGTTGTCAAGCTATAACGCTCACAATGAAACATACAATGCAAGCAGTGCAGAACAGGACACTAGTAACACTTTATATCAGACCAGTGCTTTCAGGGGTATCATCAAATCAACAGTAGCATCTTGGTTTATTTATTATCCCAGCATATCCACACTTTTCATTTTGAATGACTTTTTGAATTAAATGTACTACAGAGTCTATCTTTGATGGCACCTTCCACAACTCTATGGATTATTTAATACCGATGTAATACTCATGCCCATTGATTTATTTGGTCTGCTTGCTGGTACAACTGATAAGGTATGGGAGACAAACCCAAAGCCCAAGAAAGATAGTGGAAGGGCTTGGTTTTTTAAATCCCAGGCCTTTGTATCAGGTCTTAAGAGAGAAAAATTATGCTGGAGATTCAATAACCACATAGAATCTCTTCCTCTGCACATTGCAATTTTTGCTTCTGATTAACTCTAGCCCATAGCCTCCCTGCATAGTTTAACTGTATTAAAGCAAAACAGATGCAAGAATATTGACTTTAGAATGAATTTCATGCAAGTTAAAATAAATGCAGAATTATAGCCCCAACTTGTAATGGAAAACTGATACTTCTCTTAAGAATTATCACCCATTCACATACCTCTGCTCAGCCAAGATTTTTAAACTAACAACTGCACGTGACTCAGTTACCAAATCCTCATTAACAGTATGTTTTGTCCAAACTCCCCAAGGTGGGGTTTGCTTGCCTCTTGTATTTGTACAAACCTCACCTCTTTCAGCAGATGCAAACATTCATACACATTTGGATTACTACCAGAAGTTGTGGGAGTACTCACTGGATAATCCTTCTCTACCACAGCAAGCATAAGCTATTTGTCTTCATCTGTGGCTAGTGCTTCCCCACTTCATTTTCATTAAGATGCTTATTATTATTATGGTGCCAACTCCTCTCGCTTCGCCTGCTTCTGGTGTTGGCTCTCTGCTTTCCATTTCACTTCAGAAGGAGCTTCCCTTTTACTTCATGATGCCCCTTCAAACCCTTCCTTAAAGTTCTCCCTTTCTGTGACATCTAGAGAATACTTATCACAGTTAGGCTATTGATGGCAGAAACCAAGCACACAGACCATTATCATTTTTTTTATCTCTCTGTAGTCTCCTTTCTGTCTGTATCCCATTTACAATATGTATCAGCAGATAACTGTAGAGTCCCAGTTTAGGACAGAGTTTCTATAAGCAATAATAAAACAAATAATAAATGACTTTTTGCAGCATGGGATGAAATACATGTGCACATACATTACTCCAGTTGCCACAATACTGGTTTTGGAAGAGATCTAAATAGATGCAGTTGCTCTGCTTGTGCTGGTACCTATTTTGTTTTAATCACAGCTGCTGACAGCACACTGTTGCAGAAACAACTCTGCATTTCCACTTGAAAATCTTGGGTTTAGCAATTCATGAACTGTGCCTAAAAATATATCCTCATTTGAAAATTGGCATTCAAGCTACAGTCTAGAAGCAGTTCCTGTTTAAACTTATTTAGTTAGTTCAGCAGTTTTATCTAAGGATACAAAAGATACCTTTGCTGTTCCAGAAAGCATTCTTCCATTTTTCCATGTTTAGAACTGGCTTTGATGACATTATTCTCATTTCAATTATCTCTAATATGAGCTTTAAAAAAAAATAATTCATTTGCCATTTATCAACTTTGTACTTCCTTGCCCTTTGACAGTCAGTGCTGAGTAGGAAGCCACCAGCTACAGTCACATAGATTAGAGAAAGAACTATCGAATGCCAAAAAGCATATGAAAATGCCCGGTCCTTTGATTTACTTTGGCAAATACATGCTGAAGACTATATGCCTAATTTGCAGACTTACTACAGAACAAAATGGCATTGGCCTTCCAAGTTAAACAAGCACCCAGCCAGGAGAAAGGCTTCCCAGTTGCTAACAGCACAATAAAAGGGAGTCCTCTAAGCTAATGTAAAACTCTTTCAGAGAATGAGGGTCCCAAGTCAATGAGACCCTCTCCCAGTTTGTTTGTAATTCCTTATTCAAGTTCATTACCCTTTTTCTCAACCCTGGGAGGGTCTTAGAACGTGTAGACGTTTACTCCAGCCTGCGATGGGCTGTACGAACTTCAGAGTGGCTGAGAAAAGCTACAGAGCTTTTAGCGTCCCCATCAACTCTTCTGCACTTTTCCTGCAAGATCTGTCAAATCACAGGGGAGGATTTAAAAAGGAAAGACCCAGGCTGGCTAGCTTGGCTTGGATTTAGCACATGACCAGAGATTGCTAGATGCTAAAATTTTCCACATTTGGTTTAGGACTAATGTGTTTGCATTGCTGTTTGGAACCTGCTGAAGGTCTGAATGGGGATGTGGCAGCTAACAATGTTTAGAAAGGGGGCATCTGCCCTCTGTAAACCTCATAAATTTAATCCCCATTGAGGTTCATTCAGCAATTTATTCAAACTTTCCAAGCTGTGTGGTTACACAGGCCTAGAACAGGATAACCACTGTCCTCATGTTGGCATAACTATACATAGATATGGAGCATTGCACACAATAAATCGGTGTACATTTGCAAAGAGAGCCAAATAATATAGGCATATGCTATCTGTAATGATGTCAAGTGCGTAATTTAATTATTTGATTTATTAGAGCACAAAAATGCATTATATACTTAGTAACACAAGTGATGCAAAACTAAAGAAGCAAATGTAATGGGTCAAATTTACAGCCAAAATTCACTATAACCCTCTGATTATTTTCAAATTATGTGTACAAGCAGAGCCCATCAAAAATACAATATGTGTGCAAACTCTTTGAGTGGAGGTCACACCAGCTTCCGCATAGGAAAATCCCCCTAGGGAGGTAGACTGCTCATCCAGATTATTCACTGCGCTACAGAAAGCCAAGCTTGTTAAACAACAGTTGTTAGTGATTTAATAATACATGAATATGACTCTGAGGTTAAAAAATAGAGCACAGAAAATAAAATCCAAAGGAAATAAGATAAGACTAATGGGCAAATCCAATGTCTGAATTTTTATGTACGTTATCACAGTCATGCTTTGTTGACTTCAGCAAATTGCATTCCTGCTTAAGTAACATTATTATCTTAACTCTAAAATATTAAATTAAAATTTTCTTGAATGGGGTTCATTAGAAAAATATTATGGTATTCCCAAAGTATGATCCTGACTTCATGTTTTGCCTCTGTTCCCTCACTTGCCAGAAAGAGTTGGAAACACTGGATTTGGTTCCACTGACTCAGCTCTTTCTAGTAAAACATACAGAATTCCAACCAGTTAGTCTCATTTATTAATTCTAGAATAGGTCTTTTCTGAGGTGACTCCAGGAAAATTTCTCCTTTATGAAATGTTCCTATTCTGCTTCAATAAAAGATTTGTTTTGACTTCTAACATGTAATTCTAAAAAGAGACAAGATTAATGAATTACTGCTATGAATTACTAAAAGTGTGAAATGATATTGGATAAAGGTTTTAAATTGTAGAGTGGGACAAGCTAATGTGCTTTAGCTAATTTACATATTTTTTATTTTTCAAGCCCACTCTGCTATCCAAAGAATAAACCAGTTCTGTTAATGTTTGCAAAAAGCAAGTTCCATTGCTTTTTAAGAAGCAAACATTACAAAAGTGACAGTATCATTAAGACTTAAAGTACTGAAAATGTCAAGAGCCTATGTAGGAATTAAAATAATTTTTTAAATGAAGGTTTGAACTGATATTGAATCAGAAGTTCAGTGGGTTAAAAATAGTACATGGTTAAGTCATCATTTGGCCAGATCACCCAATTTAGAAAGGAGGCAATCAAATCACAGAAGTAAAAGGAAAAAAGAATTATTTCTTATTAAACCTGTATTAGGTGATCGAAGAAAATTCAATTGGCTTAATCAAAACCTTCTTATTCCTCTTTCATTCCCAGCACATGACAGTGAAATGGAAATAGTTGGTAGAGGATCTTTTTACCCATGCTGATTTTAGGCCTTAGTTATAGATATTAACTAAAGCGGTAAAATCAATTTAGCTAGTCTTAAATAGTTTCTGAAATTTCAGATTCAGTGCTATTACACAATTGCAAAACTAAGCTTTGTGCTTTGTAGTTGTGCAGTCGATCTGGTACATCTTGCAGGATGGAGAACCCGCGTGGGAGCATGCTGGGCTTTCAGCCTCCCTTACCGCAGGCACCTCTTTGTCCTTCTCAGGTGTTTTACTTGATGAATCTTGTATTGCACTTGATGAAAAGCCTGCATGTTTCAGGCATTGCTGATTGATAGAGAGTATTCAGGTCCTTATTACAAGGAGAATAATTCATAAATGCCAGTTAGAGATTGCCATTTCTCCTGAAGATAGAAAAGCAGTTAGAGAAAGTCCTGTTGAGAATTATTTCTGTGGGATGGTCACTACTGCAGTCATATGGAGAAAAAGGCAAAGGAAGGAGTCTAGGGCTGCCTTTACAGAAAAAGGCCTCTTATTTTCAACAAATAGGTGATAGCCATATGATTTACTCTGGGTATTTATGACTGGTTTGGACCTTTGCAAGCTCACAGAAATAGCTGCAAGCCTTATTGTTAAGTCTTTGATTGACCCCCAAAGCATTTTGTCTTCCCTGAACATACTGGAAATCAGCTGGAAACCCACTATCAATAGCCCTGTCAGAGCACCAGGCATAAAAGCTAAGGGAGAATATATGGAGCCTTGCTAATTTAGTTTTTACACTGTATGGTTTATACCTAATTAATAAGAAAGAACTAATAGCAAAGATCTGCTTTTCCGTTTTATCAATGTAAGCTCCTTATAATATAAAATCATTAAAGTATACGCCAAGGAAAAATTCTCATTTGAGCTATTTTTCTCACAGCCCATTGTTATCATAGCTGTCAGTTTTCCAGTGCATTCTTTAGAAATGAAATTGCACATGGATCGACATCATAGTAGTTTTAGCATCAATGAATAAGAGCCTATAGAATTTATATAGTTACAGTGTGTCATAAATTACAGTTTCCATAAAAATGTTAAAATAACTGAGCCAATACTATCATAATGAGTTTCTTTAAAAAGCATATAATAAAATAACCTGTGTGCAGTGGCCTTCATTTTAAAATTAATGACAGATATCTCTCCTCGTTTTGTTGACTGTTTTCATACCACTTTAATGCATTCAATGTATCAATATGAGTGTATGGGAATAAGAACTACCAGAATGAGATACCTCACTGGTATTATTGTTCATTCCAGTCATTGTTCTCAGTCAACTATTTCAGTCCAAACTAAACCTTCAGCTTAAACCTGGTATGTATCCATTTGTTTATTTCTTTTAACTAAGGACCACAGTACAAGTAATTACAAACCATTTTCTTCAGTATATTCTAGGTATTGACAGTCTGGATTTCTTTCTGAAGACATAGACATAAGCTACTTCAAGACTGTCAATACCTCCAACAGAAACTTTCTGTATCTTTCATGAAGTTAATCAGCTGCCTCTGGATTTTCTCCAGAAATTGTATTTAGCAACGGAGGAAAGAAAGCAACTCAAGCTACAAGCTCACAATATTCTGTAGTTTTCTCTACTCCATCTGTTTTAGGGTGCGATGTTTATATCTCTAGGAGCTATCAAAGGAAACTTTATGACTAGACTGAAGACCAAGAGGGATCATACAGCATGTAGGACAAAGGAGAGGCATTTACTAAGGCTTTCAAGGGTCAGTGCAGAGCAATTAGGCTTTTTGGCTCTCAATCTGTAGAAAACTATAGAGGGAGCCCAGAAAGATTAGCTTGAATGGCTAAAGTTACCTTTTTGGAATACCTCAAAGAAGCCAAACTCGTAGGTGGCTAAATTTAGATGAGGTAAATCCCATTCTCAATATGGTGTCAGTTCGGTGGTGCACTTAATCATGAGCTACTTCATAGCAGCTGTCTCCCACTGATGAAAATTAGAGAAGAATTTTTTTTTTCTGGGTCAGGGTTATGAATAAGTGTAACTGAGGATAATTTTGAAACATACTTTCTTGAAATATTATATCAACATTTTAGAATTTGAAGATTCATTAAAGAATAAATATTTTTGATAGCTGTAAAGGAAAGGAAAACCCCCAAGAAGCAAGGTAATAGTAATTTCTTGGATTATTGATCATTTGAGATTCTTGTGGTTTTATCAGGAGGTGACTGTGAATCCCTAATTAAAGGATTAAAGTCCAAAGATTTTTGGAACGAAGTCTGAAAGATGAGGCTTTGTGCTCCTAATGTCTCCTTTGTTATTTTTTAGGATACTTTAATCATGAAACATTTCTGTAAATGGGAACCGTAATCCAGATCTTTATGTAAAGTAGAACCTGTCTCTCCATGATTTCCAGAGTTTTGTCTTTTATGGGAAGACTGGATCCACATTGTTCTATCTTTTTCAAAATATGTAGCAGAGGTTGTGTCTTGAGACTAAATCTCTCACAATAAATATAGTTAAAACTTTTTCCCATGTAACTGCTTTACATTTCTCTGTAAGAAAGAGCAGACTGAGAGGAGAAAAAATCCAGTACTTGAGAGGTGGTTGTTTAGACACATTCCTTTCTCCACTATATCAGTTACAGAGAAAAGTGAGATATCGTTGTTCTGTGCTGTCATACTCCTTATCAAGCCATGTATCCAAAATCATTGCAAGAACATTGAATTTTGAGCTTTCATATTTGCTATCTTGGCAGAAACGGCAGGTTTTCTTTCCTTCCATCTTTTTATCCAGTATTTCTCATGCTAGTTTTGTATTACTTTTGTTTCCTTCTGTTTCCCACTGTAGTGGAATTCCAGTACAAGATAATCCGATGCACAAAGGGAAAACAAAAGTAAGACTGCACATGATCTTGTAACTTTTGCAGATGTTACACTGTGAACTGTGAAAGGTCTATATAAACTTCAGAAATATCGTAACATCCAGCTGCTAACAAAAAGAAAAGTTAATAGCAATCTTTAGTTTATAGGCCTATCCCATCACCTCATGATTTTGAAGAATGCAAAAAATCCACATAAATGTCATTCATGTTTGACCCGTTCTTACAGAAATGAGTGTTATAAGGACTAAATAAAGAAATCTGCAAGATATCCTACCTCAAATTCTACCCAGGGGAAAGGACTCTGCCATTTCACCAATACTAAGACTTGACTCATAACTGTCAGGTCTTTGTGCTACAACATATACATCATAACTGAAAAAAAGACACAAAATTAATACATACAGGGAATTTCATGAACTGCTTTAATCACGTAAGTATTTTACACAGTAACTGTTCCTTTAGCTGTCTGTGTGTGTATTTCCTGTCAAAATTAGACTTGTAATTTCAGGTTTCAAATGAAAACAGCATTGGTTTTGATCTGAATTTGGAACACCTTCATATTCTTACTGTATCTGGCTATCAAACTCCTTCTCACATAATAATAAATGATTTGAAATTATATAAAATATTTTCATAATTAAGGGCAAAAGCAGAAAACCATAACGTATTTCAACAATTTTTATTTTAATGAACTAACCGCAATTCTGTTAATAGCTCTAGCAATTCTGGCAGAGACATCAATTACAGGAAAAAATAAAAATGCAATAATTAAATAGACAAATGACATCAGCAAATTAAGACCCTCTACTGTTTTGCCAAGAAAAACTGTGGCTAGTGAAACTAGATACTGGATCAAGCACTGAATGCAGCACTGCTTGGCAGAAGGCAGCCAGAGAAAACTCACAAGTCTAGGAATCTGTGCCTGAGAACACAGACAGAATTAGTAAAGGCTAAAGCCCATGAGGAGAACCCATGCCTGCTTGAGAAGAAAAGGTAGGAAATTCTCCCTTGGCTCCTTTCCCCAGAAGAAAGATGACTTCTAGTATTGGAAATTTTTGTCATACTGTTTAGGGTTAGAGGCTGCAGGGTTCAGTGGATAAGGGAGGAAGAGGTGGGAGGAAATCAGCTTCTCTGTACAAGGTCAGCATTAATTCCATGCCAGAAGGGGAAAGGGCTGAGAAGGCTGGTGCAGAGGGTAAGTAGGGAGTCAGGGAACCTGAATGCTGGACGAGAAAGAGAGCACTCCAGCACCCTCATACCTGCTTGGGAGAGGGCATCATTCCCAAGGCTAACCACTGCATTTTGTCATTCATTAAAGAAAATAGCCAAATTCCCATTTAATTTACTGAAAGCAAGTTTTAATATATTACCTTTGCCTTTAACTTTTTTCTTATCATGTACCCCAAATATTGCATTCTGCATTCTCAAGTCCAAGCATCTGGGAAAATAAATCATTTGTTTTCTCAGGGAATTTTTCTGAAGTTAGATCATAAACTTTCCTGGCAATTTAGCTCACGGAGATGATATATGAAGACTGATGTTTTAGGTCTCAGTGACTGCAGAAGAGATCCAGTTAGCTAGGGAAGAAATGGGAAAGGTTATCACTGGTACCTAAGCATCCTCCACTGAGCTTTGTGTGGTCTTCCGTTTCTAAAAGTAGCCAGAGCCCAGTGTGGAAGGGGAAGGAAGGGGAACATTTTTCTCCCATGAGCAGGAATTTCTTGAAGATGTCTCTCAGTACATCCTTTTTTTTTTCTTACAACATAAACTAAATCCAAGAAAGGCCTTCAAGAACAACATAGGTACCACAGACAAAGTTTGCAGGTGTGCTAAGTTAGTCACTGAAGTAAATTAAAATGATGGCCATTTTGAAGAGCTGCAAGAGGATATAATAAGTGTGATATGATTAATACTTACTGAGTGTCCAGGTAATAAAATGGCAGATAAAATCCAGTAGAGGTTACCGCAAGGTGATCTATATAGGAAGAAAAAATTTCAGCTTAACATATGGAGTGGTGGACCCAGAGTAGATGGTTACTGTCATGGTCTGAAATCACCCTGTATAAATAGTTACTTCTGCGAAAATATCACCTCAGTGTTGAGCAGCTGTCAAAGCAGACAAAGTTAGGAATTATTAGGAAAGAACAGAGAAAGAAAATAAAAAACAGTACTATGCCATAATAAAATAATTTTAAGATGTCCTCACATCTTGAATACCATGTGCAGTTCTCTTCATCCATCTCAGAAAAGACATAATGAAACAAGGGAATGGCAACAAAGAGCATGCAAAGTATCAAAGAGGTTCAATATGAGAAAATGGAAAACTCATTCGGGAAAATAGTTGATCTAGAAGAAAAACATAAACGTTTATAAAATCCTGTGTAGTAGCATGGAGATAGGAAATAGGGAATGAGTTTTCATTGTCTTTTCCAATAGGAGCAACATCAAATGAAACAAGCAGGTAACACATTCAAAATCAACAAAAGGAAGTACCTTTACATACATACATAGTTAACCTGTGAACCTTCCTGCCACATAATATTGCGGATACTAAAAGTTCACATTTGGACAAACTCGTGGATACAAAATCTGTTCCAGGCTTTTAATGTAAATACACCTCCTTTAGCTCAAACGCACCTCCTCCAGCTCCGTTAGCTCCTGAGCCAGAAATTACTCAGGAAAGTACTCTGGGAAGTGTCACTACAATGCTTGCTAGTAGCTACTGTTTTGGTTTTTTAACCTGGCTTGACTTTTGCTGGCAGCAGAAGAGAGAAAGAGAGCACAGTTTTCCTCACAGTGGAAGATGTCTATTGACGTATTTTAGACATGAAAACACCTCCCTCAACAGAGACATGAGAACCGAGAGAGATGACCTCAGTGAATTTTCTCAAAAATGGAACAAGCTGTGTAAAAAGACCAGCTCTGGGCACTCCAGAAAGAGAGGAGACATCTTTTTTCTATAGAAGGCACATTAGCTGATAGGGTCTCGTGAATCCTGAAGATGCAGCTCCAACAGAAGATACCAGTTGTCAAATTTTTTTGGAATGTGAAAAAGAAGCCTTTATTTTTTTAACACGTATTAGGCGATGAATTCATGGGGAATTGTCTCCAGCAGTTCTGGCTCTTTGCCATCAGTCCTCACAAAGTGTGCTTCTCTGAGGGGTGCAGGCTAGCATTTCAGTTGAACACCAGTGCTTATTTCTTGTGTTTCCTTTTGTTCACCTGCACAAGCTGCAGAAAACTGTCCGCTCATCAAGTATTTAATGTGCTCAATATGCACATCTGGAGACTGTGTTTAGAGCTAAGTGGGTCTTTGGTTTGACCCAGTACAGTTGTTCTAATAATCTTATTTAAGTGCTGCCCTATGTGATATGGCTCAGTCTTGAATTGAAGGATTTGCTTCTCATGCAGTTTCACTCCAGCTTAGAAAACCTAGGGAGCTCACCTAATTTTTGGAGTGAGTTTAGATTAAGCTGTAGATGGAAGAATCCCGCCCAGCTGAGGTCCAATTTGGCCCTCTTCTGTGGTACCTGAACACAAAAGTACTCTCTGCCTTCCCTGGCCCTATTTGCAGCACAGTTTCAGTAGCTCCAGCCCAGCTAGTCAAGCACTCCTCTGAGGCATGGGAGATGTGAAAGCCACCATGAAGCCATCAAGCCACACCAGGCTGAGAAGGGAGGTGAGCCCAAGGCTCCCAGTTACTTGGTAGGTGCTGTAACCATTAGGATATTATGTGGATGGGAAGCATTAGAACCATTCAAAATAGTATCTACAATTGCATTTCAGGAGCACCCAAACCTGTAGGTCTGAGTAGACTCAGAAAACTCGAGCAGAAAAATGTCTCATTGCATTCTTCCAAACTTCCCCTTGCCCTGCCAGGGACAGAGAGGTGTGGTTCTGGGAGAGGCCAGAAACCACCCCTCTGCCCTTTTCCGATGTAATGGGGAGCTCCTGATAGTTTAGGCAAAAGCTGAACGTGGGAGGGTGGACTCAGACGGCAGATTAGAACCGTGGCCTCCCTCAATTCATGTCTGCTTTTGATGATGAGTCTTTGATTAGCTGAAGTCCTCTATATCATGTGATCTTTTTAAATAATGATAAAGCAAAGATTAAAAAAAATAAATATGCATATCTCAGAGGAAGTTATCTAGCCACTCTCTAGATATGCTTTTAGCTGGGCACTGCTCTTTTAACAAAAGAGGCACTTCTCCTCCTTGTGGGAAACGCTGCTCCCAGTAGAGTCAAGGACTGCAATGGGAAGTGCTACCTTCTTTAGGGAGCCATAATAAATGCTATCATCAAGGCCCAAGGCCTGCAAAGAGAAGCAGAGATTCAGACCCTGTGTCTGCAGAGTGCCTCACTGAATGAGACTAGCAGCAACACAAAGATTGCCTGTGCAGTTCCTATGGAAAAATCATGGTTTGTTCATATACTTTCCCTTTCTACTGCCTTTCCTGTAATCTGCACGTCTTTCCCATCCTCTAAGAAGATACTTGAAAGAATCCTATATATACGGGTAACAGCCCCTATACTGAAGAAGTCAATGAAAAGGCTGTATTGTCCTTAATGGAAGCTAGAAAGGATCCAATATTATCAGCTGTAAGGGTTATTATCTCATTGTCTTCCCACTTCAGTGTGGCTAGCAGCCTAACAATACCTTTTCTTCAAAGTTTAGAATTTTAACTAAAACGCTTAGGACTGTCAAAATATATGTAATACAAACAATATCTATGTGAAATATCTAATAGATATGGAACAATTCATAGCACTTGAACTCAACAACCTAAGCTAATGAATATCTACAGGCATAAATCTGCAAAATTAGAATTTTTGGTACAGTTTGTTTCTTTACATTTGCAATGCTGCACATTATGCTGTTGATCCTGTTGACACAGCAATATCATTATCAAATCACAACAGACAGCAAGTGGCTTAAATCAGTCACCACTAGGTGTTTCCTTCACTACTGTGAAATAACAAATGTTGCCAATAGAAACAAATTAAGAAAGCGTAGCATTTTTAAAAGCTAGATGTCAACAGTACTGTAGTATTATTGACATTAAACTGAAAAATACTAAAAGCTTGGCATTTGCAACCCATCAGTTTCAAACCACCAATTAATTCCTTAATTCAATCCCTATGTAATATAGCAATGCAGTAGCCAATAAAGGATGAATGCTCATGGCATGAATTTTTACTTGCACTTCAGAAAGTCAGCATCTCACTTCCTGGTTAACTTCAGACTCTTTTTCTGTTGTGAAGACTCTCTCAAAAAGCTGTGAGAATTAAAAATTACCTTTTCAGCTATTCAAGAAATTAATTTTGTTTCAAGTTTAAGGGGAAAATCCAATAAGTTACTGGAACATGAAGAAGTGCTTTCACACAACAGATCTTTTCTTCTTGGGACTGTATCTTACGTGTTTTGCCCTCTCCATTCAAAAGCCTCAGATATGGTTGAGGATTTTAGCAGCTATTATAACACAAATTAACTACAATGATCCCCTCGCACAAACCCCAGGCTGGATGCCACCAAACCATGCCCTAACTCCCAAGTATAGCATGTCCTTATATCCTCCCTACCTGTGGATTCCTTGGACTCCTGACTGTCACCACCGTGTCAGTCACAGGAGGGACCCAGCACAACTGTGCAGCGTGGTGGAAGTCAGCCCTGGCATTCCTACTGAGCTAGGAATCTTAGCTATACCTCCTGCATTGTTTTTACAGTCCTCAAACTAATTACTTCTTTGCTTTTACAAAATGTATGTGCTGCTACATTCTGAAGTGTTTTTGTAAGTAGCTTTACACTCATTTGTCAAATAAATGAACCTGGCATATTCCTTAATACCTTTATTTTTTCTAACTAATTGTAAATCATTCATCCTCAGTCAAATGTAATCCTTGATGCTCTGCTGGACTTTAATCAAATAATAAAACTAGTGATACAGAAACTACAATAGGATTTCAAATCACTACAGATTATCAGGATAACATTACAAATGCTTTCTTGTCATGTGTCCAAAGACTGCACTTACAAAATATCTTCTTACTGGCTGTGATGAGTTCACCCTGGCTGGACAGCCTGTGCCCATCCAAGCCACTCTATCACTCCCCCTCCTCAGCTGGACAGAGGAGAGAAAATATAACTAAAGGCTTGTGGGTTGAGATAAGGACAGGGAGAGATCACTCGTCAATTACTGTCACAGGCAAAACAGACAGCATAGGGAAAATAATTTAATTTATTGCCAATCAATTTGGAGTAAGATAATGAGAAATAAGAACAAACCTAAAAAAAACACCTTCACCCCACCCATCCCTTCTTCCCAGGCTCAACTCCACTCCCTATTTCTCTACCTCCTCCCCAACAAAGGCGTGGGGGTTGGGGAATGGGGGTTTGTGGTCAGTTCACCATGCGTTGTCTCTGCTGCTCCTTCCTCCTCACACTCTTCCCCCACTCCAGTGTGGGGTCCCTCCCATGGGAGACAGTCTTCCACAAATTTCTCCAACATGGTCCTTTCCACAGGCTGCAGTTCTTCACAAACTGCTCCAGCGTGGGTCCCTTCCCCGGGCTGCAGTCCTTCAGGCACAGACTGCTCCAGCGTGGGTCCCCCGTGGGGTCACAAGTCCTGGCAGAGAACCTGCTCCAGCCTGGGCTTCTCTCTCCACGGGGCCACAGGTCCTGCCAGGAGCCTGCTCCAGCGCAGGCTTCCCAGGGAGTCCCAGCCTCCTTCGGGCACCCATCTGCTCCAGCATGGGGTCCTCCCTGGGCTGCAGGTGGAGATCTGCTCCCCCTTGGACCTCCCTGAGCTGCAGGGGCACAGCCTGCCTCACCGTGGTCTTCATCACCACGGGCTGCAGGGGAATCTCTGCTCCGGTGCCTGGAGCATCTCCTTCTCCTTCTGCACTGACCTGGGGGGCTGCAGGGCTGCTGCTCTCACGTCTTCTCACTCCTCTCTCCAGCTGCAGTTCCTGCTTCAAGTTTCCTTTTTTAAGCTTGAAAGGATAAAGGGGTCAATGTGTACAAATATGATTACAATGTTGAAAGTTTCAGAAAGGAAAAAGTTACCCAAAAAACCTACCAAAACCAATTTGTGCAGCTCAGATATGCCTCCCCAAATACTCAACTGGCTTCACCCAATGTCAGCAGATCTAAAAAACAAATGGCAAGTGCAGCATTACCAGACTTCATTTGTTATTGGATGCAGATAATATAGGACTTCTTAATACTGTACTGGGAAATATAAAAGGTCACAGGAAAACTGAAATGAAAAGTGCAATTGATTAGTTAGGGGGTAAGTGCCATCACTGCAGAACAGTTAGTAAATATTTGCAACCATCTGCAAGACCCTTCCTAAGAAACAAAACCATATACAGCATGTTGTGCCTTAATAACTTTACTACTATTTGAATGTTTTTGCCTTTTGTTCCAGCTTCTCTTGCCTGTTTGGCTTTCCTTATGCGAGTACTTTACAGACTTAAGAACCGTATCTTTGCAACTTGCCGTACAACCAACAAGGGCTGTGCAGACGAAGTGGGACAGCCAGTAACTGCATGATTGCTCATGTCCACAGGCAGGTTCTCTGGCGGAAGGTCAAGTCCTTTTCCGAATCTGAACTACAAAGCTCTTCTACCTAGAAAGGGTCTTTTTAATATTTGTTTTCCATTTATACTGAAAACAAATTCACAGGTTTCCACTGGTAACTCCGGGAAAAGTATATCACGCAGTCTTTCAGTGCCACTACCAAATCGAGTTATTGCTGGCATTTCCCCCCCAGCCTTTTTCCGTCACTTCCACATGCCGGTATATAGCACTATGCGGGTCATACAAAATGCAGATAATACTGCAGTTAGCAAAAAAAAAAAAAAAAGTGGAAAATAATTAATTTTAACCCAATTGAGCTGCTGATCCACTTCCCTGTGTCGCCTCCCCAAACAGCTGGAGCAGCACAGAGGTGCTGTGGAAGCGAGCGACTCGGGGTGCCACCACTGCATGTCAAACTGGCTTTAGTGACTATAGTCGGTGCATCTACCGCACACTGCTTTGTGTCCATCCTTACTGAATATATAAGTGTCTACTTACAGAAATAGACCGCTTCTAGATGTTATCAACAGGAGGCAACATTCACTCCTCTTGGGGCCTGAGAAAGGATACCAGTGGTTTGTCTTGTAGTAACACTTTACAAGATGGCATGGCTGTGGAGAATAAATTCATTCTCTTGGGAGCAGCAACAGTAATGCAATGGGTGCTGGAGTGAAAGCTGAGGTTTTCTCATTCTCCTTAAGAAAGCATTTAGAGATCCTGACTCCAGAGGAGAGCAGGGCACAGACAAGAGGCTCCTCTTCCTCTTCACAGCTTGCCTGAAATGGCTCAGGCGTTACACCTTTAATTCAGTTGGCTGAAGTGAGGCAAGCCTTATGTATTATGTAAGGGGGGCCTTATATATTAATGTTTAAAATGTATTTACCTTTTTCACACTAAAATGCATAGTAAATATGAAAGCCAGTTAGATGATCCAAAACTTTTCCTTTCCTGAAGAACGTACACCCCATACATTTGAAATTGTTTGCCATTCTCCTTTCAGCTCACAGATTATGTTGCTGTGCAAGTCCTAACTCAAAGTTGTACTATCTTCCAAGAAAAGGCTTGCCTTTTATTTTTATGCTAGTAACCATATATATGAATCAATTTTTTGCTGGTTTTCTGTGCAGTCCATGCACTTCTATGTTCTTCATTTAAAAATAATGCAGGATTTATTAGCTAAGCTTTTAGTATACTGGGCCAAATTCCCAGTTCATTATTGCTTGATGAAATAATAATAATGTTAAAATGTGTTAGATTATTTTAGCTATTCATTTATTTTTGTTATAACTTTTACACAGATATATACAGCTTATCATAATCTTAGCATAATTACATAGCAAAGCAGATGAGATATTGTAAACTGGGCTAATTTTAGGGTCCTCCAGTCTAGCGTAACAGTTTCTCTCCTGCCAGACAACCAAACCAGGAAGAATAGATTAACTCCTTTATTTAGGACCCATCCTCTGACAGGAGAAAAGAATGAACGATCCTTCTTGGAGCAAAGCTTTATCCTGAAAAGTGTTAGACACTGAGCTTAGTCCAGCAGCTAAGTCTCTAAAGACTTTGAGGAATGAGGAACAGAGCTCTCGGCACCTCTCAGGAGGGAGTTCAGAGTGAGGCAGCCTCTGCAGGAGATGGGATCACTGCTCTTAGAAATGAGCAGGCTGCTACAATAGGTGGTTCTGTTAAGGCGGGGAGGGGGGCGGGAATCCTGAATATAAAGGCAGATTTAAAGTCTACACTTCATGCAGAGTCTTTTTAATATATCTTGAATTAAACTCATGGTCCCCAGGAATCTGGATTGCCATTTGAGAGAAATTATTTTGAGATATCAAACAAATTTCTAGAAACTACAGTGAAGGTTCATCACGCTACAAATTGGTACGAATGCCACCTATAGGTGTAAAGGAGAAGATTCAGAAGCTAAACCTATGAGACATGCTGTACCTTAACCCCAAATTAAATAACAGTCCTATGAAGGAGCTTGGGGTGGGAAGGGAAAGGGAGGACTGAGAGCCACTGCAAGACTGGCAAGAGCTGTAGAGTGTTCAGGTCTGATTGAGACAAGTGCAAACAACTTTAGGACATGAATAATACATACTATGCCAAAGCCAGTACAAAGAGGTTAATATCAGTCATCAGAAATAAATAATAAAGAAGAAATGTAAGATTTACAGTTGTAGCATAGAATCCATGGACAAGATAAAAGATAAACACTTAATTCATAGTGTTTTTCATATAGAAAATATGACATAGCTTCTTAAAAATACATTACAGTATTTTCCATGAAAAAAAATGTAGTTGGGCGAACAAATTAGAAACTGAAGCCGTGCCTGAGATAGCACTTCCATTTTATTTCTTTTAAACTTCAAAATTAAATTCTAGTATGAACTGTGTAAGGATTGCTTGGTCACAAACCCCTTTACTTTCCTTAGAAATCCATGACTGAACACAAAAAGTGCTTCCCAGTTATTAAAAAAAGTGAGTCACTGGTTTCTGCATTCAGATACATTCAAATAATGTTGCTTTTTAAACTTTAAACATGTCTTATTGTATATAGCCCTCAGTAAGGAATGTGCACTTTGGTGCATATGCAAATATTGGTTGAGACACCAAGATGTTTGATGTACTGCATATGCACCATTCATTAATTTTTCCTGACAATTCATATGCATAGCTGTTGGGTTATCCAAATATAAACTTGCACATACCCTGAGAGCTTGGAAAGTTCACACCCTTTTTAAATGCAGGCAACCTTTCTTCTTCACGAATTCCCATTAGGCCTCTACAGGGCACTTGCCAGAAGGCTGAAGCTCAGCAGGTGTGGTCTTTCTGTAAATCTTTCCCAGTAGAAATTTAATGGGAACCTCTCATGCATATAAAAATATCATACTCACACAAATGTTTGCTGGACCAGGACCTCAGTTTTAAAACTCAGGGAGGCAGGGATTATGTCTTTTAGTATACACTAGCACATCCTGACTTTAGATCGGGGTCCTACATGCCACAGAAAATAAAATAATAACTGAACAGTCATTAAAATATTCCCTATGAAAGCTGCTAAATCATTTAAAGGCACAGTTCTAGAAAAGCTATAGGCTTATTCTAGAAACCAAAAGAAATTCAGGGTGCTCAGCATTTTGTATGATGGGCACGCACTTACTCGGTACAATGTTTCACAAAATAGAAGTAAAAAAGTGCAGCTACATGTTTCCAGATAGGTGACATGAAGATTATTCACTCGATTTTTACAAAATAGTTTGGAGATTAAATGTTGTGTAAAGGCTATGTGTTACTAAAACATGTGCTCTCATTGCATCTTTGCACTGTTGTGCTCATTAGGACACAGTAATTATAGTGGTGTTCTTCTGAGACATAGATTATGTTTCTGACAGCTTCTGTTCCTGACCCAACCACAAAATATCCTTATAGCTAAAACTGGACATGCCATCATCTGGCCTGAGAGCAACCACTTTATACCATTTGAACTGAGGTACTATTTAAAAACAAGTTAAAATCAACACCTCATATACAAGAAAGTTACCCTCCCTCCTTCAGCTGAACAATTACTTCAAAGCCCCAAATCTGGACTCACTGCACATCCCATGTAGCTGATTCTTAGAACAAACAATTCCTTTGTGGATCCAGGTCTAGAACACACACTGGGTTCTGATTCAGTTGGAATAAATATATTTCTAGCAGGAAAGAAATCAAATCATCTCAGTTTTGAGACACCCATGATCTGAGAAGTCAAACCAAGTATGTAGTATAACTTCATTACAAGGGAAAATCTAGTCAGGTACAAGAATAAGAATTACAAAGAAAGATGCTGCCTACTCAGTTATCTATTTTACTCAGTTATCTCTTTTATAGATGCACTGCATGGACCGTGACCTCCTGCCTTCTGCAAAACTCCTTTCCAGTCCACCCACATTTCACTACCTGATGTTGTGTCTACATCACACAGTGAAAAAAAAAAATTAAATTTGGGGACTCTTGCACTGGAAGTATTTAATTATTATTATTAACAATTATTCTGATAACAAAGGGGAGAAAAGCCCACCACTGTTTAGGTGCCTGTTTTAGGAGAAAAGATCTGTCACCTTACGATGGAGAAGCACTATTTCATGTGATAAAGAATACTGACATTTCTCTTTAACATATGTTATATCCCACCTATATTCCTTTTTGGTTTCCTCATGTCCAAATCTAACCACCTGGAGTCTGCATTACCAAGGATAAGTACATAGTAAACCTTATACCCATGGCACCTCAGCTACGCTGTGATTTCAGGGCACATAGCCATTTATTGTGCCATACTAACTGAACTTGCTTTGGGACTAGTCTGCGTTGCAAGAAGTCTGTTGCCCTTCCTCATCCTTCATGAAGATGTATTTGAAAGTATTTGTCAAAACACTTCACGTTCAGTTTTCTATTTGCTTCTTTCAATTTCTACTAGGGTATAAACTAGTAAATGGTTGTGATCTATTCCTGCTTATAAATTTACAGTGGAATAAGCACCTAGTGAGACCACAGCATACAGGGCTTGAAAATGATCACTGTTTCTTCATGGCACACTGGATAGTTGCAATAAATTCATAACTGCCCCTCTGTAGACCAGTGCTGCTGATAGGACAGAATTAGCATAATACACTAGGATCACTGTTATGCTGACTTTCAATGACTAGTTGATTCATAAGTTCTGAGCAGCTGATTAGTGCAGAGGTAAGTTGCCACTGCGCTCCAAAGTATAGCTATGTGCAAACTGTATACGTCTCCTGCAATC
Organism: Elanus axillaris; assembly: GCA_026212715.1. Taxonomy (NCBI): domain Eukaryota; kingdom Metazoa; phylum Chordata; class Aves; order Accipitriformes; family Accipitridae; genus Elanus; species Elanus axillaris. The sequence continues at coordinate 9,769,561 of JANZLQ010000013.1, read as the reverse complement.
CTGATTAGCGTTGGCCAATCAACCATTAAAACAGTTGTGGCAATGGAGGTTTTGTGGTTTCACCAAGGATTATGGGCATTAGAAATAGGACAAGTTCTGGCTTGGGGAGCTCACACTTTGTAGGGAACAAGGATAATACTTGTACCCATAATTCAGTTACCACAAATAATGTCACCTGCTGCATTTGTTCACCATCAGGGCAAGATCATGAGAACCATTCCAAGAACTACAGGAAAGAAGCATGATACCAAGATTTTGAGAAAGTCTTGTCTTTTCTGACTCATGAAACTATGTCCTTATGTCAGAGAGCTTGGCAAAAGAAAGCCTGACTCTATGCTCACAGCTGCAGGAGGGAGGAGGAGTGTGATGCAGTTTCAAAAGTCCTTGCAATTCCAAGTGAGTGGGTAACAAAGCGGCAGATTATATTTAATCCAAATATTACACACACACAATGCATTACTCTAGTTTACTTCTGACCACTTAGGAAAGAGGCCACTGAGTCACTGCAAATAATTCTTTGAAAACTGGCACAGAATTTTAAAGGCATTAAAAAAAGTGAATTCAGCTTCAGAAACTATTTATACACAGAAGCTGAAAACAAAAGACAGACTATGACCGTGATGTTGTATAAAGTCCTATGTAGTACACTTGCATCTTGGACACTGTCTGCGTTAGTGCTTACCTCAACTCCAAGGAGTTTTAGCAAACACTAGGAAAAGTATAGAGGGTGGGCTCAGGTACAAAAGAAAGATTTAAATAGTTTAAGACTTAAGTTTGGAAAAGAAACTACTGCAAACACAGTTCTATATATTTTGATGGTTGTGAAGTGTATAAATAGGTAATGATTATTTATAATTTCTCACACTGCAAAAGTAGGGGTCATCCAACAAAATTATCAGTTGAGAGCTGAGAACACACCCCACCATACATTTTGAAACATTGTTAATACATTAATGATGAATTATCTCACCAGGATATTGTATAAACCAAAGCACAGGGGTTCAAAAAAGAATCGGACAAGATCCATGCCTATGAAATGTGGTGGTCTGCTTGTAAACTCTGGCTCGGGAAGTCCCTAGTCCCTGCAAGTTATTGCCATGAACTGAGAGGGGATGCCAAGGAACGCTATGTTTCCTATGATCTTTCCCAAAGAAACCACTACCTGTTGCTCTTAAAAACGGGCTATTGTGATAGACGGTCCTTTAATCAGACCAAGTATGACAGTTCTTATAATTTACACTTGTGCATTATACAAACTGTATGCAAGATTTCGCTGCCCACAGAATAATTTGGATACTGATCACTGTGGCTAATATTGTCCATATGATTGTGGCACACTGAGCTCTACACCTATGCAAGGCTAATTACAAGTGGGTTTGCATATGTGGTTCTGTGGCTGTGGACTTGATATTACGGTCCCAGCTAGGATGAGCCCAGGCAGTTAATCATGAAAAGATGCTTTCTGTGCTCACATTCTGGCAACACAGAGTGATGGAGGAGAAAAAGATTCTTTAATATTGGTCTATAACAGTGTGGGAGCTGAAAGGGTACTCTTAAAGGCACTGTTTCAGCAGTAGCAGTACCTCCGCTGTTCTTTTTCCTCTAGCAGTGCCTTCCTTTTGAGCCATGTTGCAGCACAGACCGCAGGGCTATATAGAGGTGGGATTTGCTGAAAATAAATAACATTCTGTTTTTAATGGACATTTGGAGATTTGGCGTAACGACATATGGGAAATCCATGGTGTGAACATTCCTTAAAGAGTTATGAGGACTCTACAAGCAGTAATGGTAGGATAAAGTAACAAGTAGTGGTATGTAGCTTTGTTTAGACATACCATTCTCTCCTGCTAGGATTAAGCCATTTTAGGGATTTTTTAATATTTTTTTTTATTGTACATAAACACTCTTAAACACATTTTGAGTAATGTTTTTCTTCAGGAAATTTCTTGCTTCTTGCAAGTATGAATCAATAATACAGCTCACAAACTTAAGTAAGAAGACATCGGATTATTTGCCAGGTAAGATATCTAGTGCTGTATACTAAAGTTTTTATCAGTCCTCTCCATGTACTCTACCTAGAATTTCCCATTTACTCATATTTCTCCCTAGAGCTTGTTTATAGCCTAAATTTATTTAATTTTTGAGTAACATTTCCTGAAATAAATAAACTGTGCCCTTCAACTGTCCCTTGCAGTTAATTATGTTAACTGGGACAGCTATTCTTTGGACATTTTATAAAACACTGAAACTCTCATCCGAACTAGGCCACTAACTAATTGCTATGCACAGGCAACAACGCCACATTATTTCTGAAACCCTGTCATCATTGTCCTGTAACTGAAAATCCACAGTAATGGTGAATTATCTTGTGCATGACCACTTTAAAACAGAAAATTTACTGCTTAAACAAAGTCTCTGTTATTTTCCTTTCTTTGGCATGACAGAAAATAATACTAGACATTTTTGCAAATTAAGTTGCAGAAGAAATAATCTTAACATTGTAAAAGGACATAATGCTATTTGGAAAATATTGTCAAAACTCAAAATGACCTGGTTAGTTCATCTTCAAAATATTGTCTTAGAAATACAGCATCCTTTTGGGTTTTTGGTATGGCAAGTTATTGTTAACTGTGTAGGAATACAGCTTTGTTTAATTTTGCTAGATGCTTGCTAGCTCCATATTAAGAATTTAGGGTATGCATAACCACTGCATAAAAGTTATAGTATCCAGACTTCTGGAGGCCTCTATGGAGCTGTAGAGAATGGCTTATTGGATGACAAGGTGAACAGATCGATCAGTGAATAAATTCATTGGACATTGACTGCTGCTACCTCAGTAATCATGAGGTTGAGAATGACCTCAAAGGTGGTTGCAGAGAAATGCTCTTCTTTATCCTCTAGTGAAGTGTGAACTGAAAAGAATCATCTCGGGACTACTCATGAGCCTTTACTCAAGTGTTCTCTTTTAGGTGCTAAGCTTGGTAAAATGATAAACAATATTATTTTTCCCATAGGTTTTGTACTCATGCTGAAGCCCTCTAGGCCTTTTACAGATATTTACAAACCAGGCATCATAGCCATCGATGTCCATGATCCTTGTCCCTAGTCTACAGACTCCTGTCAAAAGAGAGTGGTAGCAATTAATTATCTGAAAAACTTTTGTCTTATTCTTCTGCCCTGCTGATTTAGCTGATTTTAACTTTTAATTGGTCTTGTCTAAATGATTTGTACATAAAAAAAAACTAAGCACAGCTGGAATCTCACATGCTAAACCTCTTGCGCTTTGGCAAGTGAACTGCATGTAACGGACCCCACACAGCTTCCTTTGCATAAGGAAGGGTTTCTGATGAACTAGGAATCGCGTTTGAGCTTCTGCCAACATTTGTGTTAGAAGGTTTGTTTTTAACATCGCTAATGATTTGGAAAACAAAATGGAGTTTGTGGGACAATCTCCAAAATACTTATGGTAATCAGAAGAAAAGAAAAGAAAGAGCCCTTCACAGGCTCCCCAAATCATCTGCCCTTGTATAGGAAAGGAAGTAGTTAAAAGAGGAAAATTTCTGAGCATGCTTTGTCAGTTGCTAAACCGTTAAAATTACTGTGCCAGACATAACCATGGAAGCAAACAATGGAAGTGCACTCACTAATACTATTCCAAAATTATCCTAAAGGTGCTGAAGTTGTTTGGAATTATGTCCATAATTGGCAGAGCCAAAAGAATTCACCCCATTTTTATAAACAATGGAAGGAGTCTCACAGATTTACCACTCTTATTGCTGGAACATACATCTGATAGAGTAATTTAAGTAAAAATGCTGTTTGGGACCTTTTTTCTAATTCCTATTATTCCTAGCAAGGCAGTGAACTCCCAGTATTAAGATACAAATCATACCATAAAGTCACAGTAATTTCATCCTGGCATTGAGTAATCTTCAGCTCCAAATTCATTGTTAGCACAACTAACATGAAGCCAAGAAAAATTTGTTCCGGGACACTTAACCAAACAGTCTAAAAAATTTTAATTCTAGTAATCTGAAACATTCTTCCACATATTATCTCCAAAATAGCTGAGATGGAAATATGTGTATACCTCTAAAGTTCTAAAACTATGTGTGATGTTAAATGAAGGCATTTGCATTAGTGAGGAAAAGATAGCACTATCGAGATTTCATATCTTTCAGATAAGCAGGCTTGGGAATCTAAAAATATTTTGCATTCCTCATCACCAGCCAATTCAGGAAATTAATTTTAAAAGGATATTTCAAGGAAGATTTGCTTCAAGCATTTTGTAACGTTTGAAGAGAAGGAATGTGATTTTCCACACTTTATGTAGGTCATTTAAGTCACTCCAGGGTGTTTATATTTTCACAATACAAGCATTTTAGATCACCTTTGCAATCTATTACTGCTCACATTAGATCTGTTCTTGTGTGATTAAGTGACAACTAAAGCAGTGAATACTTAGGCCTTTTAAGTTTGAATTTCATTTTTTGCGGGTAGAAATGGGAAAATTCTCAGGGAACTCTGTGCTATTTGGACAAATACTGAAACATGTTTGAATGCTTACTTTGAGAATTATTTAATCTCCTTGAATCATAAATTGGGCCAGAACATCTTCTGAGAACATCCTGCTCTCTAGCATATACATTTTATTTGTCTTGTGCTAGACTCACTATCGTAAGAAGGACATGGTCTACAAGTCAAACAGTAACACTAGGATGTGGGAGAATTACATTCTCATTCTACCCCAGGCATACTGTACAGCACAAACAAATGGCTATATAAGCATGCACCTACTTCTATGTGTCTCTTCCTAATTTACAGCTGCCTTGAGAGCTGATGGAAGTTGTTAATGGTACCATGTATGTGTGGATATTCTCTCACAGTGCTTCAACACATCCAACAACATGTTGGCCAGGTATGGCTTTTTTCCTGCAATACCTGGACTATGCAATGTCAACTAACAAAAATTGCAACAGGCATTTTTGCTGTCTTATTATATTTATATATTTATTATATATATGTTATACTGAAATAATTTTAGTGTTTTTATGAATCCTGCATTGCGATTCCAAAATTGTGGAGTCTTGAGATATTTACCATCAGTTATTGAAATTAAACAGTTTCATTAGATCTAAGGCATATAAGATAACACCCTTGCAAGAAAGGGGGCAAGTGTGAGCAGTATGAAGACAGTTCTGGGTAAAAATCCCACTGGCCAAACAGATGTATGCCTAAGCAGAAAAAGACGCAGAAAAAGAGACAGAAAGAGAGGAGCGAGATCACAGAAAGATGGTAGATTCACAAGGAGGAACAGCCTTTTGTGGCCATGATGAAATTCCTGTAGAAATGCCTGCACATTCAGAGAGTTTGTCATTCTCAGCAGTGAACTGCCCAAAGAATCACATAACAGTCCAGATCGGAAAGGGCCTCTGAAGTTCATCTGGCCCAAACTCCTGTTCAAAACAAGCCGAACTTCAAAGCCAGACTGGGTTGCTCAGGGCCTTGCCAAGTTTTGAGAATCTCCAGCCATGAAACTTCTCGACCTCCCTAGGCAGCCTGCGCCAGTCCTCACTGTCCTTCTGGTGGAAAATGTCCTGCTTAGGCCCGACGGGACCTTCTCCAGGTGCACCTTGCTATGGCCACCTCTTGGCATTGCACTCCTCGTCAGTGACGAGAGAGCCTGGCCCTGTCTTCTCCATAACTGCCTGCCATGCCGGTGTGTGGCGGGGGCCGGCAACCTGGCGGCTCCCTGTGTGGGCCAGCATGGCAGTGTCTCACCGGCCACGGCTCGTCCCACCACCCCCAGTAAAGGACGAGGGCAGGCTGAGGGCGGCGGTGGCAAACTCCCACCCAGCTCTGCCGCGGTGCCGAGGCTGATCTGAGGTTGAGACGGGAACGTGAAGAAGGGTCAGGCCCGGTGAGGGTAACCGGAGTGAGGAGGCCAGCCGAGGCCAGGCTGGGGAGTCAGACCACAGGGTGGTCAGGGTCAGGCCCAGCAGGGCCCATGGCCAGGCACAGGCATGGCTGTGGTGGAGCTGGAGCCTGGCCCTGCTGCCGTGTCACCGGGGCAGCGACCGGTGGCCGGGGGGGGGGACTGAAGTGGGATCCTGGGCCGTGGGCAGCGTGGGGGGAGCCCTGGGAGGAGGAGCAGGGGCAGGCAGGGCTGGTGGTGACCTCGGAGTGCTGGCACTCCGGGCACTTCAAAACTACTGTTAGATTCCTCTCTTAAATTCAGGCGTGCATTGTCTGGTTCAAAGTAAGATATTTTAAAAAGATCCAGCTTTGTTAGAAACACCACTTCTAGATAATAAAAAAAATATCAAAATTAAAATGAAACAATAACTTTGTAGAGCTTAATGCTGTTTAGTTTTTGCTTCTCCTTCAGCTTAACTGACTAAAACCATGCTTCCCAATGACCAAAAATGAACTTCATTTTCAAATTACCAAGCACAAGTCAGGACTGCTAACGCTACTGTAAAATGTTTATGTAATAGATACTTCAAAAATGCTTCAGTTCTATTTTAAAATCATTAAACAATTCACCTTTTTTAAAGCTAACCTTGTGCATCTGCCAAGTTTGACTTGATACTGCCAACTCATTCAGCCTGTATCCCCGCAGGAAAGTACACAGGGTTATATTGGATTGCAAACCCAGCATGAGTTAATGGTGTTGCACTATTGCACAAAAAGCAAATATTGTGCTGAGAAGTATAAAGGGAATTGCCATCAGCCAAACATGTAAAGGAAAGCTCTCGGCTGATTCAGGGCTGGTGAGGTCTTGGCTGGAGTACCATGACCCATTGTGAGCGCCCAACAGCTACTTACCATCAGCTGGGTAGTAGATCGATTACGGATCTTGGTGGGGTAAGTCAGACATGAAATACCAGAACCACCCTAAAAAAGAAGTCGTTAATTGGATGTTTTCATCAGGACGTAGGAGTTCCCTTTCTCTTTTTCCAAACTGGTAGCCCTGGAAGCTAGACCCTTCCCAGTACCACAGCAGGACACAGAGATCCCAGACTCAATAGTGGTTCAGACTACGGCTCGAAGGGTCAAAATCCTCTGATCAGTCATAGTGTAACATAGGGACATCTCCTGAGTTCCATTCTTAAATATTTAAACTGAGTCAGTCATCTTAATTAACTACTTCAGCAACAAGGAAATATTTTCTTTCCTATATTTCTCTCTCCTTACTATTGGCTTGCCAAAGCAGGCTGTGAAGTCTCATTTATTGGAGCCTTTTAACGCTAGGTTGAGATACGAAGGTACAGTAGCTGTTCCTTCTAGTATTTTTTTCTAGATTTATTTCAAGTAGAGCTTTTCATATACCCATAGTACATCTGGGGAGGTTTGAGAGAGACAAGAAGTATAGGGTGTGGGAGGAAACTGTAAGTAGAGGTACTTACGAAAAATCATGAGTAGGAGTTTTAAAAGCATACCATGTATAAACCATTCGAGAAACAGAATTAGGTGCCTGCCAGAAGGGCAAAGCCACTGTATTTTCTGTCAGAAACACCTTGATAATGTACTATGCTCACTAATCAGTCATCTGAATGCGGGCTAACATTTGCAAAAATACCCGTATGATGTACACAGCTGTAACAAAATAATTTGGCCACTTACAAAGGCTTTATTTGTATTCTTGTAATACAGCTTTATTGTGCAATGCAGTCCTCTTTTGGAATAACCACCTCTGACTGCAGCTGTAACTGCTGAATATTACTGCTTCGGCCCATTTTGAACTGGTTTTGTCGTTCAAATACTGTGAAGTCCAGGAAGAGTCACTCTAAAATTCATCGTGCTGAGGGACGCTCTGCAAAGGCAATACAAATGCACAACAAAATTCACAGGAAGTTGTAAACACTAGCAAGGAAGACAATCACTAGCAGCAGACTTGGACAAATAAATCCCTTCTAATCCCATTAGATGCTACAATGTTCCAGGCATCAAAGGGAAGACTTCTACAGGTGACAGGAGACACCACTTTTTCTTGTTTCTTTGGTCTTCCTTCCGAGCTGAAAAGGTCTGTTGCTGTTCTTACAACTCAGGGACATTTATCCTAACAGATAGTTTGGTTTTATTTTTATTAGTGTTTGAACATAACAAACAGAAATAAATTCTATTTTTAGGAAGACAGAGAGGAGTAAACTGGCACTTAAAACACAGTAGTAAATGGTTTCTGAAGTTTGATTACATAAAAATAAATATCCAAATGAACTTCACCTGAATTAGCTGATTCATTACATACCTTTTATAACTGGGGCGAGGTAAGTCAGGACAAGTGCTTAGCAGGGGTCAGACCTCAGAACAGGTACTCATAGTGATTGCCGTGACTTTTGGCATAAATTAGAGGTTTTTTTTATAGACAGTGTTGCAACATGAAGATAAAAATTACGTCAGTACACATTGCTCTCTCTTGGGCAAAATCTTGCATTTAGGTTAGCATTCTATCAGAATGGTTTCGGTGTACCCAGAAAGGGTACAGAAGAAAGGGAAAAGACTGTTTCTATGTCGCTTTTTATCTTTACCATGACTCTAGATTGCTTTTTGTTTTTATCATGACTAAGAAAGACCTGAAATGCTACCCTGATATCCCTGATACCTACTGAAGGTAATATTCAGGACTTGCATAGGTAGATGTTCAGCTATCCAGACAAATCCAAGGAAGGCTGGATAAATAGTCACAAAGACTCCAGGTTTAAAGTTTGTTCAAAACTTTTTATTAATACTGCTTTCTATAATACTTTCTGGGATGGTGGAGCAAGGGAGAAGTTTATTTACTGGATTTTCTGCTGTCTTGCTAATCAAGTTTCCAGAAATACAGACTTGAAACCTTTCCAACTTACCTTTGTTAATTAATTCCAAATAAACTTTTTGGAGCTACCTAACAGGAAATTCCAGAAAGGCCAGTTTCTGTGGGAGCCTTTTTTTTTTTTTTATAACATATGAGGTAGTAGAATGGATACAAGGCCTACAGATTGAATGGGAAGAGGTAGTTTAAAAGAGCTGCAAAATTTTGATCTGTTTGTTGCTGCTTGACAACAGACAGCAAAGCCCTCTCTCCTTAAGTCCTTTTCTAGCCGCACACTTCAAGCCGTGTAATTTCTCTAGAAGGACTGCGGTATCCGTATGGAAATTATTTCTGCTCACATACATGAATTCACAGGAATAAAGCCACAGTCGTACAGTACACCAGGGATCGTAGGCGAACAATTTCAGCACATACTGCCGACAAATGTTCGGGGTAGCGGTACGAGCCAGCCAGCACCTGCTCTGCCTTAAAGCTCTCCATCGCGGCCAGGCGTGACCCCGAAGAGCCCAGCTGAAGCTGGCACACGCCTCTCCCCCCAGACCAAAGCTAATTCCATCAAACACGCGCTCTGGGCTGTACAGAGCTCTGCAGCCCATCCCCATTCGCAAAGGCTGTATTTCATAGCCATTTCATAGCAGAAGGGAAGCGAAACTTGGCTGCTCCTCCAGCGGGCAGGCCCGGCTTCGGCGTGCGGCCCAGTCCGGGGGATTCGGTCCCTCCCGGGAGCCCGTCCCCGGCCTCGCGGGTCCGGGAGCTGCAGGGATCCCAGCGCGATCCGCCTCAGCGCTACGCGGTGCCGCCGGGCCCCGTGTAGAGCCCAGCGGGGTGAGGGAGAGCGGCGGGTGCCGCTTCCCCTCAGCGGGCGGCGAGAGGCCAGCCCGTTCCTGACGGGCACCCAGCGATCTGGCGGGGCTCTCCCAAGCGCCCCGAGGCCGCTCTAAGCCCCTCGGCGAAGGCCGGGCACGGGGCGAGGCTGCACCTGAGGGCTCGCCCGCCGGGGCTGCGCGGAGCTGCCGGTGACTCAGCGGCGGCCCGGTGACCCCCCCTCCGGCGGCGGCGCCTTGCCGCGGCTCTGCCCCCTCCCTCCCGGTAGGATCATCCCACCCCGCCGGGCGGTCACCTCAGCAGGAGGAGCCGCCGCTTCGCCTCCGCTCCCGCAGCGACCTGACGGCAGTCAGCCTCGCCCAGCCTCGCCATGCAAGCAGGCAAGGCAGCCGGCAGCCGGGACGCCGGCCGGCCCCTGCAGGCCACCATGAAGAGGGGCTACGACGTGCTCCGCGACCCCCACCTCAACCAGGTAAGGGCGGGCCAGGTGCGCCGCGGCGGCCCTGCGCGCCGAGGGCGGGAGCCCCCTCCCTCACCCCCTCACCCCGCCCGGCCGCCCACCGGGGACGGAGGAGCCTCCCGCGGCCGGGCGCTGCCCGCGGACCGGGAGC
>JANZLQ010000013.1:9747292-9759169 GCA_026212715.1 Elanus axillaris | reverse complement strand
TGGCCGGGTGCCCGGCTCCCCAACGCCTGCGGCCGCCAGCGCCTTTTTGGGAAGCAGCCGGCGCACGGGGCCGCATCCGCGCCCGTCCCCGGGCTCCGAGCCAGCCCCGGGGCGCGGAGCCCGCGGCGGGCAACGGCGCCGTCCGCTCCGCGTCTTGCCGGGGAGGATGCTGCGGCACGGTAGCCCGCTCTGATGCGAGTTCCCGCTGCCGTGTCTGTGTTTTCCCGGTGCTCCCCCTTCTTTTCCAGCCCGCTTTCCCACGGGTGCCCCAGCACGTTTTATGCCCTGGCAGGCGTAAAGGTATTTTTATCACCGTTATTCCACTTGCAGCGGTAACATTCGGCTCCGGTTCCCCCACCCCCGCTCTGCATCAGCTTTTAAGAGATGCGGTAGCACAGCAGAACCTTTTGGTCGCATCTCTGATTTGCTTAAGAATGGTAATTCGGCTCGATAAAACTTTGTAAACGTGTTAAACTACTCTGGAAAAACATAAAGCTGAGTAAGTAAGTGTTTGCACAGCTCTGATAAAGATGCAAAGTTCAGATAGTAAAATACTTTATTGGCCTGACAGGCTCTGGATTTGCTGCCAAAATGACAAATGGGTAAAGTCAAAGGTAGATGATAAACCACACCTAGCACAGGAAGCCTTGGTCAAGTCCTCAGCTCCAGCTTCGCTCTTGCACATTACTTTTAATGGTACTCTGACTTGTACCTCTGCATTAGAATGTACATACAGTCATTTTACTTACTGCTGAGTTGTATAAATTGACAAAAACTTTGTCTCTAGTTTTGCTGGATAGGTTGACTCATCAGTAAAAGCTCCATCTATTACTTAGATGAATAGTGCTTTTATTAGTCTTGGTGCTTGACTACAAAGTTTCCTCAGAGGCTCTTATGTCTGTGTGTGTGTAGGCCTGAGAAGGTCTCCTGAGGTGAGGTAGGAGGAAAATTAACCAAAATATAAAACTCCCAAGAAGAAACCAAGGAGAGGCTGTTTTACTCGGGATTGCTTTTAAGCAGCTGCAGTATTCACGGAAAAAGTCTGATTCAGAATAACCAGGAAAGCCAACCCAACATAAAAAACCCACCTTAAGAAGTAAAATGGGGCTTATTCTAAAATGCATTGAATAGAGGGCAGTCACAGGCAAAGCAGGCTCATTGCTACCTTTTTCCCTGCAAACGTCGCACTTCTTGCCTCTGAACAGTATACCTGGAGATGAGGTGCTAAAGAGGAAGGATCTTCCTTGATTTCTTGGCTTAGGCTTTATTCTTCCTTTCCCTCTCAGCCCTGCACACACGTTCTGTACAGCAGAGAAGCAGGAAAAAGTAGTTGTTTGTTACCAGCCTCATCTACCCAGCTAATGCAGAATATGGGGTTAGAAAAGGTCAGCTGAAAAACCCGGTCTTCAAGCCTGTGATGAGAGTCTGGTCCTGGTCTGGTGAAGAACAAGCAGCCACTTTTTTGACTGAGACAAGTGATTATTGGTGGGTGTGGATGTATTACACCCTACTGTATATATGCACCCATATATACACACGCACACCCCCTAATACATATATATATATATTATTGCCATATATATATATATAAGGGCAATAAAATCAAATATATGGAGGACTGCCAACATGGTTGCCAGTTTGATAGCTTGTGGCCTGCCTGTATGCATGGGAGCTGGTACTCCCAGTTCACTTTCTATTGCCAAGGCTGTTAAACAAGCATTAGATTGCAGGGAATTCAATTTGAAGCAGATAAAATATCTCATTTAATGATTCTAAAGTACAGGGATTGTTTGCAGTTCTGCAGAAGTGCCAGAACTTTCTGCTATCTCCTGGGCCCTGTCTAAGAGCTGCAATTCCTCGGTATCAGCACTTTCTTTTGGATATGGTGCCAGTTTTAATACTCCTATTTGCATATACTTGGCAAAAGTAGACTGTAAGTACTAAGTAGTGGTATCTAGCAGTGACTTGTAGAAAAATAAGACAAATTATGTTTTTGGGGTCCCTCAAGCCAAGACAGCTGGCCTGTCAAGCAGGTAAAGCTGAAGTATGCTGTAATATATGGAAGCTTGGGGCTTGCATCTTCATATAATGCATTCCTTTTCTCAGGCAAGTTGAAAGGAAGGTTTTACATGGAGCCATTTGTACTTGGACATCTTTAAAAATAGATGTAAGGAGACATAAGGAGCTAGACTTTTTATTTTAAATACCCATCTCCATTTAATGCCCCACTCATCCAACAATAAAGCTGGATTTCTGCACGCTCAGTGCATACAGCACTTTTTATACTTAACCTTGATGGCTGGCAAGAGGTGAGAGAAAGGGCTGTGGGAATGCCAGCGTAAACACCCAAATTTCTTCTTTTCCACTTGCTTTCTACTTCTGCCTGGACAGCAAAATTTCCAGAACATACTAAGCACTGAAGTATGTTGAAGCCCTAGGCAATGTTGTTCTTAAATCTTTTATGTTTTACTTTGTAAGTAATTCACAAACATGTACAAACTTAACTGAGGAAAAGCTTAATAAAAATGTTTGGTGGTTTTGCTTTATTTGGGGTGTGTGTGTGTTTTGCCTACATATGAAACTGTTGCTACTTTTACAAGGTCACTGAGTGGTTTGCCCCATCTCAGCAACAGTGATGCATCAAAAATCATGTGGAATAGCGGATTGTAACACAGTGAGTTTCATTACTTGGGGACACATGTCCAAGTCTATGGACACTAATCACAATTCAGTTTATTGCCTCACATTTTAGGTCCGTAGTGTTTAAAAGAGCATGTAGAACCTTTTTGGTAATTGTCTGTTTTTTTTCCCCTCAGGCAACTAAACACACTGTAAGTAGCAATTACAAGGAAAACAAACAGAGTTTCACTTCTTTTCACTGAAACAGATTGCATTAGAAACCTTTGGCTGGGAGTTGTATGCTCTTTGAGCTGATGAGTTACAGAAGTGTGAAAGCGATTTGCTCTACTCGTACTATAAATCTCATTTATGCTTTATTCAATGTACAAGTTTGTGATTTTAAAGCACACAAATCATTTAACACTAACCTTTAATTTTTTTATCTTTTAATATTGTTTAATGGATCATAGTTTCCCATAAGCTGCTTCTGTTCAGAACCTCGACGTGAAGGTATGCAAACATGTTTTTCAATACCAAACTTTTCCAATAGCCCGTATTAGTTGCCAAGTCTAAACACTTCTCTGATTGAGAAGCTTTGCCCTAGGAGGAGTGTTTTGCTTCCAGGCTGCTTTCCTATTCTTGCAGAGCAATTCAGAGAGCAGGAAATGGGTGATTCAATTAAATCTAAGTGCTGGAGGGCTCTCTGTCCTCCCCAGTAGCTTAATTTTAACCCCTCTCCTCAGACTGACTGCTGTCATCATTGCCGAGTGTAGTGCACTTGTTAACTGTTGGTCCCTCTTTTTTCTTTCCCTTTATTCAAGTTGCACTAAAGCCCTGGAAAATTTCAGAACAGGCTGTCTGATGGGGCTGCTGAATATCTGAGAGCTCCCAATCTCCATCCCCCCTCCAATGGCGTTGATGTTTTACCCTTACCACCTCCTGTATGCGATGCGCCTGGATCTTAGTGGGTTCTCAACTAAGCAGTGACATTAGTTGTTGGCTGAAGGTTGCTGTCAGCCCATTGACTCACTATGAGCTTTACTATACAAGAACCATACTGGAACAGACCAAAGGTTCACTTACCCTAATGGTTTATTTCTGACAGTGGCCAAACTGGATCCCTCAGGAGGAGTGTAAGACCGAAGGATGCTTCTAGTGATACTTTCTTAGAATAATCAATTCCAGGCTGAGGGAATGAGTAGTTTATTAGGGGGTTATTAAGATATGAATGGTTGTCTCTCCTATCAGATTACACATGCTATGTGTACTAATCTACTAAAGAACAATTGTAAACTTTTTTAAAGCAAAATTATTATCTGAGCTAGAGAGGAGCATGGACTTCCCATTTTGCCCCTATGTTTCAGACAGTGGGAAGAAAATGCTTGTGAAATAGAGATACATTTTGTTCTGTATGCAGCTAGTTGCTTCACTAAAATCAAATTTGATTTTGAGAAAGTATAATCCTGTGATTGGTGTGAGTGACAAATAAAAAAGGTCTTACGACTTTGATATTTGTTGGTGACCCTGTAATGGACGTCAGAAAACCCAGACCTCAGAAGCATTCCAGTCAGATTTTCTCTATCTGATCGGTAAGAGAAGAAACGTTTAAGACGCTTCTCTAAATAAATCTATTCCTTTATCAAATTCCAAGCAGTAGAAGTCTTCCTTCCATTGGTGATGTTCTTATTTTCACATCTTAAACTGTTGTGTACTTTGGCTGGGTCCTCTGGAGTGGCCAGTGCTCACTGAGTGTTGCTTTTGCCTTAGCTGTAGATAGACATTCTGGGAAGAAAAGTGATGAAGCTGGGGATGGAGGAGGAAAACACTCCTTAAAATGGCATATTAGAAGTATCTATATAATTTGTAAAATAGGTTTTCTGGCGGTTACATGATATTGCAAGGGATGATTTCATATTAAGTGGTAGTAGGTATGATACTGTCTTTTAGATTGGAAGATGGTCAGCTCCATGTGAAAGCAAAGGTAGAATTTGAGGAAATTTTGGGGGGCTATAGTTGCTGATCACTCTCACCGTCTTCTACCTCCTTGTTTCCTATAAACTTTTTGCCCTTAAAAACTCTGTAGTTTTTAACAGGACTATTTCATCACCCAGCAGAGCACTTCTGATCTTGATAGGGATAAACACATGCTATTTTTCTGGTCTTTGACAAGACTAAATGGTATAGTGGTTGTGCTAGCACAAAAAGCAAATCAGTCTGGTCTTTGTCTGAAATCTTTTAGAGGGAACTTGCACTGATTTTGCCTGTGCGTTTGACAAGCACTGCATTTTTGATCTATTACTGGGGTCTCCGACAGTGGAGTTGCTGTTCTGTGGAACGGCAACCTAAAATAGGACATTCTTCAAGGGTGAGGGTGGTTTGTACCAGAGCTGTTTGCCATTTAACAATCAGGACTGGCAGAACTGCAGCTACCTTGTACACTTGGGTTTTGGGCAAGGGTGTGAGCGCAGCGGTGGCTCACCGGTGGGTACCATAGGACTGGGTGAGGAGGTTCTCGCATCACCAGTGTATTCCCTCTTCATGAAATCACCTTCTTGAGGTGTGAGGGGGGAGTTGTGATGCAGGATGTTTTTTGTATGAGTGCTTTTATTTGCAGTATATGTGAAGGAGCTTTAAAAATTAATTCTGTGCTTTTTTTCACATTTCTTACTTTAAGGTGGGTTTGTCCTGCATACTGTTAATAAGGAAAAGTCTTGGGAAAAGCAGAAAGTATTTCAATCAGATTATTTTACCACTGTCTTCTATTTTATGTATACAGCTTGCAGCATTCATTGCCTCCTACTACTTAGTTCCTGACCTAGTAGGTAAGTTGCTGTGGTTGGTGTTATATTTTTTTCTTCCTGTTAGCCTCCAGTTCTTTGCTTGCAGTTATGAAAAAGAGTGCTGAGATATCGAGTTGGGAACAAAGTTCTGTGACTTGATTTAAAAGCACATAAAATGAAGGACATGTTACTTTGTAAGCTATATAGCAGTAATAGCAACTGAATAGTGGTATGAGTTGTCACAAGAAGCTGAAACCTAGAACTGTTTTGCTATTTCAGACATTAAAAACACTTTTCAGTTTTGTAATTTTCTTGTGAACTTCAGTAATTGATCACAAACAAAGTTGACCTTTCTTCTTTAGGCTGAGGAATCCTATGCCTACTGGTTATAAATGCTACTTGAATAGAAACATTAATCCTGGCACAGAGCACCTTGCAAACAGGATTTGTATATTTAGAATGGGTTAAATGGGCTTTTCTACACTAGGTTTTATAGGGATGCTGGCCACAGTGCTTGGGGTTTTTTAATCTTATTGATGGACGCTGACAATAAGTAGGATAAGAGCTTGCTGAGAAATCGTACTTCTGTCTAGGTCCAATAAACTGCAGAGAATATTTGTGCTTTCTGCAGAAAGCTTATCTCAGAGTACAGAAGTTCTTATTTTGCATTCTTCACTTCGTATTTCTAATTGTGCTGAATCAGTCTCTTGTATCGAGCTGTCTCTGAAAAAGAAAGAAGTTGTGGCCGTAGGAGGCACAAACTTCTCTCCTCCAGCCCTGCTTCCCTCTCTGGGGGAAGGAGGAAGTGAAATGTGTGTGACAGCAATGTTTTTATGAACCTGTGACCCCAAGTTAAAATGTGCCATCTTTGCTTTGTTACGCCTTTCCCTTTCCTTCCTTGCCTGCACAGGTGAGCTGCGTATTCGGTGTGCGACTCGCTGGTGGCTGCTGTAGCCCAGGACCTCAGGGCTCGGTGCGGGGTTTCACGCCGAAGGTCTCATTGCTCCAGGCTCTGATGGCTAAGCGGCTCCCTGCCGTTGTGCTAAATATGTTACTGATGGAGGTCTGAAATAGAGTATTAATACACTTCAATTAGGTCCTTCAATTAGGTTTTTCGAGTTTCTGTCAGAGAATTCTACAGTGGGGCAGCTGTTTTGAAGAAGTGTCAAAACCATTTGCTGGAGGACATAATTCTGAGATTTCAGCACAGTAGCAAGTGGTTTGTGCTCCCTGCAAATCTGAAGAGCTCTTGTAAAGTGTCCTTTGTGCTCTCCTGGCTGAAGCAAATGTACAGTGGTTGCCTGAGAGCTCTGTGGCCCATCATAGCTGGAAGAGTAGCATGGAAAGGTGGGAAAAGAGCAGAAATAAGAACATTGTTGGGTTTGCATGCCTGCGTAATGAGATGCACAGGGTAGTCTGTTCACTCCAATGTACCTGAAACAATGAAAGAAGAAATTATCTTCTGTGAGAATTAATAGGAGTGGGACATTTAGCATGTGCTGAAACCTCTAGTGTAGTTTTATCCTCTCCCCTCCCCCCTTAATGATAATGTTGGACAGGGTGGGATGCTTTAAAAAAAAAAAAGAGCAGACCAATTCCATTCGCTGTGCACAGGTGCAGTGTCAGGAAGGACCTGCTACCTGTTAAGTGCCAGCTGGGGAGTGATGGATGTCCATTCGCCTTTATGCATTCATCATTGTCATTCAGCACTGAGTTAAGCCTGCCCCACCGAGACAAGTACCTGTGGCCTTCTGACCCAGAGATGCACATACATGCCTATCAAGAAGGCTTTAGTGCATGGAACTGAACTTGAATAATTGTGTGTGTTTTTCTTTGCGTGGTTGCTGTGATGTCATAGTAGCACCGAGATGTTTCAAGCATCAGATAATTAGATTGTAAATGGGCATAAATTAAGGATCTCTTGGATTTAGTAAATAGTGCTATATTTGATCATGCTGGTATATACACATGATCTTCTGTTAAAAAGACAATGATTTGTGAACTTACTTTAAAAAGACTTTTCCAGTGAAGTTACCAAGGCCATCATTGGAGGAAGGCTCAGCCTTATGGCTTCTGAAGCATAAGGGATTGTCTGACTTCAGCAGGAAGTTTTGTGAGATCCAAAGCTATCATATAACTAGGAAAGGTGCCAGTTTTGGGAACGCACCCTGTGACCATCCACAGAGTTAGCTTCTGTAGAAGCAGGCGCAGAGGCTACGTCTCCGCCAGCAGAAAGCAGACGCCGTGACGCCTGCGCTGGCCGTCGCGGTGCTGCGCCGCCGGGGCTCTGGCCCATGCTTGTAGGCCTCGTCACCTTCTCTGGATTTTTCTGACTCTCTCCTTTGCCGTGATTAAAAATGGTAATACAGTTGGACAGTAGTAGGCCATTAGTTAAGCTTTGTTTCAATGTCCTTCTCTTTCATGGAGTGGCTCTCTTTTTGGTTTGTGCTGGGGCAGTGCAGGCCATGCCCATGGCTGGGAATAGTTTTATAGTAATTATCTCTGTTGTCTGGTTTAACACAACATCAAGGAGCTAAGTCTGTATAGGAAAAAGGCAATAAAATGTTGTAGGATTATTGACTTGTAATATATGGTAGCTGACGTTTTGTACAGCAAAGCTGCAGACAAACTTGGAACAGTAGCCACGTGTCTGCAAAACCAGGATAGGTGGGACTTGGAATAAACTTGCCAATGGACAGGTAGAAGTAGCAAGACTACACGTTAACTTGTCAGAGACCAGGCAAAGGCTTTGGTGCTTCCCATGTTTTACCTGATGTAGAAATTCAAATCTTTATTTGAAGACGCTAACTGTTTCTGGTCGGAGGATGGATTTGGTTTGACAATAGAATATTCTGCCTTATCATTCATGGAGAAGGGTATCATGCACAGTCGGCAGCACTGCTTCCTGGCAGGGCTTGCAGACATGAGAAATCTACCTTACCCAATTGGTATATTAAGACGTGATTTTTATTGTGGGTGTCCTATTCTCAATAACTATGAATTGACTTGAGGGTCTGAAATTGCAGCTGTGCAAGCTGTCTGTGGAATGTGCTGTATATCTGTTCATCTTCAAAAAAAAAATTAAATCATAGTCATGGATGAAGTCAAGCAAGGTAGGGGAAAACATCTAATAGTTACTTTAAGAAGTGTCGAAATATAGTTGAAGCGTTTTTGTTAATATTCACCCTATGTAGCCCACATAGAATGAACTTTTATGTTAGTTACTCTTTTCTTTACCTTCCCATTTCTCCCCCTCAATACCAATTTTATATGTAGCATGATATCTTTAATTGAGAAGTAAATGATTGCTGTCAAACATATCGAAACTCCATGAATTTACATTTTAGGAATATTTCAATTTTTTTTTTCTAGAGCCAGTAGTAGACTAATGATACACTTTCAAAGAAGTAAGAAAATTGCTGTGTAGTTATTACATGTTGGGTTATCATTTTGACTAAACTTCATGATCTCATGACATGTAGCAAGATGGTAGGAATTTTAAGACTGCCTCACAGTGTTGTCAGTACAATGCACATAACAGACATCTCCAGGAGCTGGGACTGCCATGACACACAGCCATGGGGAATCTAGGTTGGACCATAATGACAAATAAGCTCATGGCTTTTATGAAGATGATAAATTTGTGTAGGGTGATATTAGAGAAAGGAATAAGGACCTGAATCTGATACTGCTTTTAGTAGCGTAAGCTGAGAGTAAATTAATGGTAGAGGGATGCAAGAGGGGAAGCTGCTGCAAAACTGGCATGAAATTAGCACTGGTGCATTAATCCTTTAAAAAAAACCCCAAACTCCTTTGTCATTTGGAGAGTTTGAGTGCCTTTAACCTCCACAGACTTCTCAAAATTGATTCTTAGCAGCCCATTTAGAAGGAAATGTTGAAATATTCATTCAGTGTGCAAGATAATTGTTTTTGGCTAGTCTGACCTTTCTGAGGCTAGTCTAATTTTAAATAAAATGATGACTATTATAGTATCGCATTTTCTGATTAATTAAGTTGACTTTAAATAGTCCAAATCTTTGGGTGATTTCAGAGAAAAAAGAATGCTGTGAAGAAAGCTAAGTGTATTTCTGTTAAAGACAGATCTCTGAATTAATTTTGTATGAAAACTATTTTATGCATATTCCTCAGTAAAGATTTTTTTTTTTAGGAGTGAATTAAAAAAAACCCTGAATTGCAAGTGTAAGAAAACATGTTTTCGTCTCGTTAAAGCTTAAGCTTTGCTAATATAATTTGTTGCACAATTCAGGAAGCAAAAATCCTGACTTAGAAGAAGGACGTCACAGGGCACTCTGGAGGCAGTTCTTGCGGGCACTGAGTACTTTCTGTTGAAAACAGTGTCTGTAGTTTATTTGGATACTGTTAATGCCTATTGCTGTGTGAAACACAAACTGGGTGCAGGACTTGACGATGTTTACAATGTAGAGGAAGCAGAGGAAGTGTGGAGTAAACACTTTCTATATACATAAGGAATACATAACGTAGAACTGCATCATAATTCTCTTATGCTTTGAATACTTGTGGCTTTCAGCCAAAGATGTAGAAGTACGGGAGGATGTACTCGTCTGGTATAAGAGTTCAGAAAGCAAATTCATCACTGTTTTGCTCTTAAAATATAAATAGAGCAGCAATACATTTTGTCATTGCATGTTTATGCTTAGGTTTTTACTTTATTGTTCAAGTAGCAACTGTTACCTGTTTCTGGCTTAGAAAAACTGGTTTTTCCCCCCCCCTAATAACTAAGTTTAATATTAAAACTAAAGTCACTGTTCTGCCTCTTCTTTTTCTGTATTGATAAAATAAGTATTCCTACAAGTGGTTTGAAAAATTACAAACACCTTTGGTTCAATGTAACTTTGCTTAAATAAACTCAATCTTCCATCTTGAGTCAGTATTTTAGTCAACTGTCTTATTAATGAATTGTGTGTATCTTTGGAATAGAGTAGGTGCTATGAGGTATTAAATGATTTTGGCATCCAGTTAGATGGGATATCACAGTTTAGCCTTTTTAGCAGGTTGCTACTGAGTGTAGATGTCATTTTACAGACTTAATCTAAAGCTTTCAGGCCTGGTGAAGGAGAGCTGGTTCCCTGCTATACTCCAAAGCTTCTCCTCTGCGCAGAATATTAGCTGAAGTTCTTTGAAAAAAATTATAAACAGTTTGGGTGTAACAAACACCTATTCATGAAATCAGCGAACTTTGGTGTATTATTTCTATGCATAGCCTATGTGTAACAACAAACTTGAGGTAATGTAATTTTTAACAGAGTTCTTGACATGAAGACATCTGTTGTTTGTCTTTTAAGGCATACAAATTTATGTCTTCAAGGCATACAATTTTTATAGTCTATAGGAGAGCATAAAAGCAGTGTGGTTTATCTTTTTTTGTGTTGTTGCTTTTTGTTAAGACAAGATTTCATGCCAAATTCTCTAAGGGTGAAGCTTACCAATTGCATTGCTTTCTCTAAGCGAAGGCTGGCTAAAGCCGTCCTCTTGCTCATGTGATAGGGGATTTGGCATGGCTGTCTATTTATTAGGTCAGTCAAGGGTCAGGTAATGAAATAAGGAATGGCCCTTAAAATAGCTTGAAAATTCCAAATTATTTATATTTACTTTGTATATTTACTTTGCATACAAATTCTTACATTTAGAACACTGCAGTGGTTGAACTAAATACATCGTTTGTAGGTGAGGATAAAGAAATAAATGCAGGTGAGTCTGTGTAAACAGGTATCAGAAGAGGTGTGTTTCTCACTGTACTGCCTTTTTTCTGCATTGAAGGTGGCTTTCACCACATGCCCTCAGCAGCTGCTTGAAAGAAACACTTCATCTAAGCTCAGGAAAAGTAGAACATCTCACTTTGCATCTTACCTGGGGAAACACAACAGGTCTGGCTCTGTCTCGTAGCCACTGGCCTTGCATTTGCTAGAAGAGCGAAAGTGTTCCAGGTCAGGAGTCTGCGTGAAACTGGAGCCTCTGCTCTCCTGCCAGGCTTTTTGAGGTACTGAGCTCTCATGCTTCTTGGAGTACACAGATAAGCTCAAAGTAGAAAATAAAAAGTGAGTGCTTCCTTCTGAGGTGTAATTCTTAGGAAAAAAAAAATCTTAAGGATAAAGAAACACAACCTTCAAACTAACATTCTTTCCTAAACTTCTTACTGTTGTGTAGTTTGTGGCAAGAAATAACTTTTTTCTGGTTCTATAGTTACTGAGTCCTCCAACTTTATTCTGCAGTGAGGAAGTATTGAGTAAAACACAGGTACAGAAGAATAGGTGAATATAGCAAAGTGCAGTTTAGTTGTCATAATGTTGCGCTAGGAATTTAAACAGGGTGTGTGACTAACAGACACCCTTTCTGGTTTGCTTCGAGGTACACTTCACAAATCTTTAAACATGATTGAAGCTTTCTTTGTTTTACTTCAGGACGATGTAATGAGTATAAGCACACACATTCCCCCCCC
>JANZLQ010000013.1:9693660-9742242 GCA_026212715.1 Elanus axillaris | reverse complement strand
CCCAAGTTGTTTTCACTTTCCTCACTTGGATCTCTCAGAGGTTTTGGTGCATGGAAATTAAACTGCAAGCCACAGTCCGAGGGTGCTGCAGAAGAGACATAGAAATGAAAGTTTGAAAAGCTTCCACACGAACTGTTTCAAGCTGTTATCTGCGTCACTTGAGTGAATTGTTAAAGTAGGTCCTACCTCTGTTACTAAATAAACGAATATGAATGCTAGCAAAGGCAGTTTGAAACTCTACTGGCTAGCTACCTACAGATAGGTTGCTTTAGTTGAGAGTTGTTTGGATTCTCTGTGGTTTCCAGATGCCCTAATAGTAGCCTAGAAACTGAGACCAGAATCACAGAATAATTTAGATTGGAAGGGACCCCTGGAGCTTATCTGGTCCAGCTTTTTGCTCCAAGCAGGGACAACTTCAAAATACTGCAACGTGTGTGAATGGAACGAAACCAGATCAAATGGAGTCTGGTGGACCTATAGCTTATAGGAAACGGGGATGCCTATGTGCTTTTTTACCTTTGGGTTCCTGAGAAAAGCTTGCGCCATGGGACTGAAACCTTGCTGAATGTGCCATCTACTTCAAAGAAGGTTTAAAGCAACCTCCATGGCATTGACTAGCTATGGTCCTTCCTTGTGTTCAGCCTGCTCAAACATGCTGGAGCTCTACAGGGTCAGTAATCTCAGCGACTGGAGAAGAAACTCATGTTCTAGAGCTACGCTAGCTATGGAGCTTACAAGAGATAAGAATAAACTATAAAGTCTGGCTAACAACAAAGAAGACCTATGGGGGCTACACTTGACCTAATCAATGATAATGGAGTAGAAATAGCACAAAACATCTTGGTGAGTCAGAATCTCCACTGAACAGGAACCTCTTTTAAGGGAGAAAGCCAAAACCTGCTGCTATTGCTCCTCTTGGAATTGTAAGCTATTTTTTTTTCCAATTTGCAGTTGTTCTGAGTCAAGTGTAATTCTTTATGACGGCGCAATTCAGAATAATTTAATCGTATTATTCTTGCTTATGTTAACGTGTCGGTGGAAATATAACAAGTGCACCATAAAAAAGAATGTGACGTTTTTCTCTTCTGTATTCTGTTGAAGAGAAAAACGGAGCACTTGCAGTACCCCATGCTCATGTTAGAATAGTTTCCACACCTATCTCTTAGATCTTAAAGTAATGCACTTACATATATAGATTTGCAAACTGTATGCAAGTAGTAAACATTCTGCCCTTTATGGCCTGTGTTTTCAACAGCAAATAGCATTGATCTGTAGACCAGATGCCCACAGTATATAGTGTCAAGGATTGTTTTAGGAATGTCTGATGTTTGGAGCTACTAAAAAATTTAATTTAATTTTTTGTGGAGAGGTGGATTTTTTTTACATTTTTTAGTTTTTTTTTAATCTGGATTTTCTTTTTTTGTTGTTGTTTTGTTTCTTTGGTAGGGAACAGGAGATTTGGGGTATTTTTGCTTTGTGGGTTTTTTTTTTTTACTTTTGGGCTAACTGTAGTCTGATCTTATGGACTGAATGCCTGCTTACAGCTCAGGCAGATTAGGTGAACTCCTGGAACATATCTTCTAATTACTTTTTATCCAAAAAGAATGTACTTCAAGTGCTCTGAGACTGTTCCACAATATGAGCCAAATACAGTAAGTAGTGACCATCAAGAAACTTAATTCAAAAGCCTGCATCCCACTCAAACAAAAACCCTAATGTGCATGCACCTAATATGTATCATAAATAGGGGATTCAAAAGTTTAATTGTCTGGGCTTAAGCACTTCTATAGGTCCCAACAGCTTTTAGTGCAGTAAAAATGTTTCATAGGGTGTTTTAAATGTATATAGATGTATGCTATGGTTTAAATCCATGCAAGAGAAGACAATAGCTTTTCTGAGAATTTCACTTGTATATCAGACCCAATATGTGAAGTTGCTGTGGCTCAAAGTTAGTCCTGATTTACTGGGTTTCTTTCCACTTGAGCAACTATAGTTCTCATAACAAAGAAGTGAGAGAATTTCACCTATAAATAAATAAGATCAGTGAGATTAGACATGTACCAAAATGTAGGCAGCACTTTCCTGGGAGTGTCCTGTCATTTCCCTTTCAAGCTGTCATCTCTTCCAGTTGAGTGAATTGTTAAAGCTAGCAATTTAAAACACTGCTGGCTAGGTACCTACAGATAGTTTGCTGTAGTTGAGAGAAATATGTTATTTATAGAATGTAACAGTGAAAGAGTGAAAAAATTGACGTGTAGACCTGCCTATGTACAATATGCTTTTGTGTCTTTCCACTTATACTTAGAAATAGCTTAGGGAAAACCTTCTTGGCTGGGAGCTGGGATTACTCTGTGTATGTGGGTACAAAAATAGGGTCTAGTTCTTAATAGCCATTTTGCCCTCGGAGTCAGACTGAGGAAAGTATTTCTGCTGCACTTGCTTTACCTGGTGTTCAAATATTAAGTGGGGTCCAATGCACAGCTACCTTGAGTCCTGAGGATCCAGAACTGGTTTAGAGATGAGTGGTGCTAGCAATCCCTCCTGTATTTCTTCTCAGCTTCAAGAAAAGCAGAGCTGGCTGTTCTCTTTCCTTCCGGACAAAAAGTTTTGTGTATTAAACCCTTAGCAAGCATATTTTAGTTTCCTTTCCTTGGCTTTTATCTTATCACTTTGAATGGATAGTCTTTGGGTCAGTGTGTTTTTGTGTGTTTACTCCAACCATATTTGGAAGGAAAAAACCAAAGTAGAAGTACATACAGTAACATATAGTAACAAAGCCTAATGCTGAAATTCCTGCGGCTGTTACTACAGTCGGATGGCTACTGCTATCTTCCTGTGTAATGTCTTAATAAAGTACTGGTTTATATGATCTATTAAAAAGAATAGTAAAGCTGACTGCCTTTATGCTGCTAAGCTAGTAGTGCCTTCTTATAAGGTTGGTCTCACTATTGCTTGGTGTCGATTCAGATGCCAACAGCTGCATCTGAACTAGAGTTCACATGGGGGAGATTCTCCCAGCCTCCCTCAGCCGTTGCTGACCTGCTGCCAGGATGCTACTCTCTCTGCAGCTCCGCATGCTGGCAGGCACATACATCATTTAAATTCCCAAACTCCACTGGCTCTGAAAAAAGTTTGAAGCCCCGCCCATTTATACATTTTTCTGCATATTCGTTCAAGGCACAAAACCCATAATACAAATTAATAAAGGGATCATTAGAGCTTGTTTTAGCACAATGTGGAAATGAAGAACAAAGAACCAGCTTTTTAGATAAAGCATCTTCTGATACCCTGTGAGACCATGCGCAGGCCAGCTTTTCCATGAATTCTCCTAGAAAGTATTGGAAAGAACCTCTGATAGTATCTGTGTTCATTAATATTGGTGATGTACCCTAATTTTCATTTTGGTTTACTGATGGGTATATACCTAGGAGAAAACTCGTTCCAGAGTTAAAAAATCCTATGTAGGAGTATCACCTGGGGAATTGGTTTTGGATCGTTATGTAAATCCTGCTGATGGCTAGACACTAATCTGTGACACAATTAAAAAGATTAATTTGTAGGATATAGAGCAGGTCTGGATAGGGGTTTTGAGGTAGCTTTCAAAACCAAGGCAGAATACAAATCATGTACTTCAGGGTTCTTAAAGTGTCACGGCCTGAAAGGGTTCCAGAAAGTTTTCTTATTGCAAGAGTAGTTATGTTGTCTCTTGTATTTCTACAAGAGAAAGTTGATGAAGTGCATGCAAGAATCACCTCATTCAAGGAGCTGGAATGCTTCAGGCTTTGTAAATATGTTCTGCTTGGAAAGTGTCCTGACTGATGATCCCTTTCCCCTTCTCTGCTTCAGAAATGACCAGTGTGACCTTGCTCTCTGCTCTCCCTCAGCAAGGAGAATAACAACGCTTTTAATTTCAGCCTTGGTACTGCATTAACCAGGGTTATATATTAGTTTCCATTTTATTTGGTACAAATCCTGTTACAAATGGGTGACGAGATTGAAGCAGTTCTGGCTGTGTGTATGTATTTAGAGGGCTGCTTGCACACACTGTTCAGCAAAACAAGCTACACAGACCAAAATTATTTAACCAGACATTCCTCTTTTTATGGCAGCGATGCTCTCAAAAGCTCTCTCGGAGAGGGGATGGGCGGTAATTTTGGGGGGGCTGCAGCAGAGTCTGTGCTGATGTAGCCGTGTGGGTAGAGCCCTCTCATGGAGATGGGATGTACGCCTGCAGGAGGAAGAAGTTTCTTGTCAGCGGAGCTTTGCTGCTGCCTTAGGCAACAAGAACTGATCTTCCAAAAGCATTCTTCTGCTGGCACGTACGTCAGGGCTGTTGCTCACATAACTCCTTGGCTAGAGTTTGTGACTTCCTCCATGCGATCCAGCCGGACACAACCGTCTCTGTTGGCTTAATGTGGACTGGTCCTATGCTGGACAAGAGCATGGATAGAGGTCCTCCAGGTCTTCGTATCTGCAGAGCTCAAGGTGAAACAGTGTTAGAGAAAGGGTTCTCTCACTCCCTGCCACTGCTGAAACTTCTTGCTGCTTGTAGGTTTAAAAAAAGGGCATTTTTAAAACAATTTTGAATTACTTTTCTGTATGCGGATGAAAATGATCCCATCTGCAATTCATCTCTTTAGCGTACCTTAGAAATATATTAATGAATTAACAGATACTGTAGGGAATAATTGTTGAACTGTGAAAAACCCAGCTGTTTAACAACAGAATATTTGTGGGTTTGATGATCCTCTTAGAATCAGCATACTTTGATGTTACTGCAATGTCCACTGTTTTTTTTGCTTTTTTTTCTTCTGTTTCTTCTTTTTAGTAAGAACTGTCCGAGGGTGAGAATTGACCTAAAAAATCCCTCTAGCAATATCTTTCTTGACAAGGCTGGACTTTAGATTTTGTTTTTAAATTGCCAAATACTGTAAGATGAGTAAACACAGTAGAAATAATAAGAAACAAATATTTGTCTGTCTCCAATTATCTGAGCTATGCTGAAACAAAAACGTCACATTTGTGCTATAAATACTTCTATGATCTAACGTAGAAGTAATATTAACTGTGTTTAGGACAGCCCAAAGAAAAAGAGATGACTATCTTTCAGCCATTAGTCATTCACATTAAACCATGGGTAAAATGAGGTTGTTAATTAGAGAAAATAAAGTTAGATTAATCTTTCCACTTTTCATAATGTCAGTGAAAAGTTTCCCATGGAAAACCAGTAGATTCTACTACAAAAGTAGTCAAAGTCCTTTCTGACCTACATGATTCTTTTTTATTTGTGGTTATCATGAACTATATGCATATAATAATGGTTTGGATTTAATGGCTGACTAGATTATAAAATTTTGTTCACTTAAACAATGTCCAGTTAACCATTTTCCTGTATTTTTTTAAGAAACTGTGCTCAAATTCCTTCACAGTAATGACATCTGACTTCTAGGGAGCTATGAAAACTGATTTAAATGGGTAAGGATTGTTCAGATGGTTAGGTATGCACTTGCTGGTTTTATGAGGGAGAACATAGGACTGTAAATTATCTAGTTAAAAACAAACTCTCTCTTTTCTCTTTGATATAGCCAAAGTCCCAAATATATGTGCAGGGTCAGATGCTACAAGAGAAAGTTAACCCCAGAAATTCCTTTTTTTTTCCTATCAGTTGCCCTGCCTTTCATCTTCTGACCCAATAGTGTATTTCTGTCTGTTTTTACAAGTGTTACTGAAGGACTAGTTTAAAGTTTTGTCATCCATGGTTTTATGTCTCTCATGGACATTTTATCAAGTTGAGGACAAAGAGTTTTTCTAAATCAAACACTTTAGAAGTGAAGTTTAAAATTATTTTACTGTGGACTTAAGCTGCCAGGAAACTAGTGATGTGAGAGTTCATTCCAACTACAAAGTTGTAAATAAAACATTTTTTGAGTGCTCTTTTCAAAGGAGGAAACAAGTTGGGTTTTTTTCAGTTATTATATATGCCTGTAAGAACAAGCCTATGTAGGGCATGTGAACTCTGGCCCCTTAAAACTGTCTAATGTTGGCATGTGGGCTTTTTGGCATCCAATTTGAAGAAAACTTGGGATGTATTTCAGTGGTTTCCTCTCTTTAGAAGGAAAAAAAAAAGAAGAAAAATGAAACAATAGAAACCAGTCTAGACCTCCTTCCTTTCCAGTGATAATTATCTATCAAATAGTGCTAACCTAAGCAGATATTATCAATTTCTGGTCTGCCATTTCAGAGCCCAGCATGTGGTTGGGTTTGCGGAGTGGTAGGAGGGAGAAGGAGGCTTTTATAATCATGCCATTTCTGTTTCTTGGATACTGTTTTATCCAAGCTGCCTGCAGTATTATTTATGGAATTTACCAATCCATATCTTTATTTAAAAAAAACAACCCTAAAGTCAGACCATACATCTAAAATCAGTACAAATGCTTGGGAAGCTTATGGAAAGCAAAGTGTAGAAAGAAATAAGCGTTACTTCTCAAACTGAATAAACAGCAATGACTTTTACATTACTGTTGTGTATTTGTCTGAAGATAAGTGTGTGAAAAGATACCCAATTTTCTAGACTGAAGTCTTCCTTTAATGGGTTAGAAAATATGCTGAAATCTTTGGGATTTTGTTGGCAGGCTTCTGCCAATGATGTGTATTTTCATGGAATGTTCATGGGAAACAAACATATAAACAAACAAAAATGTTTTATTTCTGAAAGTGAATTTCCTGTAATGTAGAATTTCTCTTAGAAGGAGGTGAGTTGAGTGGTTTTTGGTTTTGAATAGACAGATTTCATTAACAGTGTAACTGATAGCAAAGATTGAGGTATTCAAACTTGATGTAGTTGTGAGTACAAGGTCCACTGGGAAAGACAATGGGAGGAAGGACAGAGCTATACAAGCCCAGCCAAGAGGTTCTCCTGACCTACTTTTAGGTAACAGATCTTAAACTTGGCTGTCACTGACACTTCAGAAATTACAGACATCAGATACCATAGTATCATAGGCAATAACCCAAACAAAAGCTTTGGGACTTAGTTGCTTTTACTTTAAAATTGCATTTTCCTTTTGTTGGTTGTAGTAGAACATGTTTTTTCCTTGGCAAATGGTGTAGTCTATGGAGGAAGTTACCTAGTTAGTCAAGAATATGTCTGTATGTGTAACAGGATAAATGTGGATTCTATGCACACAAATCCAGAATTTTCTAATTAGCTGTGTTTATTGGAGTTGCATATGTACCTTTCACAACTTGTGTCCTACTTTAGAATATAAAAGTTTAGAGATCTCTAAATGCTGCTCAGCTCATTCTCCCACATGTGGGAGAAATTAGAGTATCTAGTAGGGGTTTTTTTTTATTGTTTTCTATAGTACTACTAATAATAGACTTGTTTAAGCCCTTAAACAAAAGCATTCATTTTGCAGAGGACTAGTAAATAGTTCTGGTTCAACACAGTAATTTAAAGATTCCAGCTTTAAAAACTTGCCAAGCTGGGAGATGCTTTCCCAGTGGATGTTGTGTTTTGGGTACCTGCTTTGTTTGAGGCACCCTCGTATTCCTCTCTAAGCGTGAGATTTGTAATTCCTTCTGAAAGCCAACTGGGATTCAGGATTCATATTTGTGAACTTCCAGTGGGGTAGTGCAACACATGAGAATTTTTTCTGCGGTGCCTTTTCAGAAAGTAGTTGCTTTTCCCATGATGATAAATCAGGGATGCTGCTCTTGGGCCTGGAGTCAGTAGATGTGCTTCATGCTGCCCAGTGGACGAGGGGGGTGTCATTAAATTGTTGTTTCAGTTCCTTGTGATGGGGAGTCAACCTGGAAGGGTGAACATAGGTGTAAAATGAAAGTTGTACATGGACACTTATTCTGTCAAGATACGTGACAAAAGTTTGGAGATGGTGATACTGGTGAACTTAGAGCTTGGATCATGATTACTAGGTAGGAACAAGTAACTTGGCCAAGCCATTAATTCCAGTACTAGTGAATGTCCGTAATTGCTATAAGCACTCATTTACCAGGTTATAGTTTTTCAGCGCTGCTGGAGAGCCCTCCCTCCCTCTCTAATGCAGTGCCTGTCCCCAGTGCTGTTGAGGCTGCCCACCCCTGCTTGGGAAAGGAAATGTTACCTTTTGCAATGTGATTTAGGCTCTCCATCCAGGCATAATGAGGAGCAAGCAGCAAAGTAAGGTGCTTTGTGTATGTGTTGTGTGTGAAGCAGGTTGCAGCAGCGCAAAACTCTTCTGGCACAATTACTTGCAGCAGCTATTTTTTCATTCTTGTATTTTTCTGGGCATAGTTTCTTCAGCCTTCACATCTGCATTCTTGCCTGTTCCCTGACCTTAGTGTTTCTATGCTCAGGTTGGACTTGCTCTGTGTTGTGCATGACTCCTACCTTTGAGATCTCTTTCAGTTATCCACAGAAAATAAATCCTGTTACCGTTTCACTTGCTTAGCTGGCTTTTTGTTCCTCATCCGCTTGGGCCTTCTGCTTAACTTTTTCCATTGCCCTTGCTTTCAGTCACAGCATTTCAGTTCTGCACTCTTCCTCTGCTTTCTGTTGGGCTCTTTCAGCAGCTCCCAGCAACTTCTTATTGTGCCTTTCCTGTTTTTACTTCTCTCTTAAAAAGTCAGCTACTTCTTTTGGCTGCTGTGAGAGGCAGATAGACATAACTAAATTGGGTCTGTGTCCCCAGGAAGGCTACTGACTCTGCAGTATTAAAGCTTGCTTCCTGTGAGCAGCGAGAAGTGGTTTTTTTACTATAAGGAAACCAGTTTTTCTCATGAATCTTGTAAACGGATCCTAAAGTTCAATCTGTGTAAATCACATTTCCTACTAGAAAAATAAGCTGGTGCTGGAAAATTTTGCATATTATAGCTTAGACATATGGTCTTATTTTGAGTGCCAGTACTGATGAAAGAAATCTGTTCCTTTCAAGGATTGCCTTGCTATGCTGAGAGGCTTAAAACTGATGCTTCTGTACAAGACCAGAAACTACTTTTGAGACCAGTCCTTTTGGAGAAGGAGAGCCAGACTAGTCCCTCTCAAAACCAACCATTCTGGTTTGGAAGATTGCCACTCCCACTTCATGCAGCAAGCAGTGGACATTGGCAAAACAGTCAGGGCCAATGGTGAAATGAAAGGTATTAGATTGCCATCAAGCTCCATGTACCTGGTCATCAGGAGTGACCGTGAACATCTGAAGGCTCCTATGCCTTCATGTGAAATGGTCTGAATACTGTCTGGCGGTATTACTACAGTATAGGTAGTCAAGGTACAGACGACCACCATGAATGTGGTCCACTTTTCCATTTAAAGTTTCTACCATAAGCTGTATAAAACCCCAGAAGGGCAGTTTAGGTGACTGAAGCTAAAGAGCAGGCATTTGTGCTCTTTAAAACACTTTTGGTTCAATTTGTTTTGCTGTTTGAGTTGAGAAAATAAATATGTGTATTTTGTTTATTCTTTTCAACCTTTTTATTGTGAGTCTTTCATCTTTTAGAGAAAACGCTTGACACTCAGAAAAGGAAAATTTTGCCTCGATGTCAAAAGTGTCTGTGTTGGGTTTTTTTGCTTCTGTTTGTTTTATCTCCCTATTTCTTGCCCTTGAAGACAGTGCAGATCCTTAATACACTCATATGGGAGTTCCCATAATAGTGTGTGACAAATATGTTTTAAGATTATCTACTGCCAGACTGGAAATAAGATATACTCTCAAATATGTGTAGAAATAGTAAAACTAATAAAACAAAATCCCCAGTAATGGCTTCAGCTACGTTGCATGCACTAGATGAACTAGAAGTACAGTGTACTTTTGTACTATGCTTTCCTTTTCTTCATCAGCTGGTCTTCTAACCATCAGGTACCTTGTGAGCATTAAACTTCCTTTAATAAGAACAGCAAAGAAGGGGCTGCACTTTTCATGTCAAACAACCAAACACCCAAAAGTTTTGCATAACAATGTCCAGAAAGCAATGCTCCCCAAAGAAGGCTTTCTCTTGGGTATTCACAGAGGTTAAAGCTACAAGTGATGCTTGCTCAGGTCCTGTGGGTCCGCTGTGTCATAGATTTCAGCTAGGACTTTCGTGGAGAGGCTTGCTTTTTTTATATAGCCCTCATTATTTGTGGGCCTTTTTACATGTTCCCATCTTCTTTAATGAGTAATAAGAATATGCCATTTGAACTTTAGGAACTAATAAAATAAGTTTAGTGTGCTAATTTGTAATGTGGAAGTTAATACATAGAACACAAATGTCTTTCCAAGTTAGTTTCTTTACTGTATTTTTTGTTCAGTTTTGATTGAAAGGGACTTAATTTTGGTGTTACTGGTCTGGTTCACATTACTGGGGATTGTTGAGATGTTTCAAGAAGTGGACAGACTTTTTTTGTAGTTAACTGGTTGTGAAACTGATGAAAATTGATGATTCTTCATCTTTCTTAGCCTGAGTAGATCTCTCACTGTTGTCTAAAATATGTTGCAAATAGGTATCTTAAGCTTAAGGACTCCATGTAGGACTTAAACCCCTGTTAGGAGTATTTCCTTACCCTGTTACACTCTTACACTTTGCCTTCCTTGCATAAATGGTGGGTTTTTTTGGAAATGTCTTAGCTTTTAGCCTGAAGATGTTTTGTTTTTCCAGTTTATCTCAAAGTACTTCCTCCTCTGTACTATCGGTTGCTCAGTACTCTCTTGCGTAGATGCTGTGTTATGGGTCTGCTAGCTCAGCGTGTCCAGAGCAACCTTACATCAAGGGCGGTCGTTAATGCCCCCTCCAGATTGAACAGGTTTAAACAAGATATTTGTTCTCATTTTGTGCAAGTAATGGATCTGGCATGATAATTTCTGTCAGGAAAAGTGGCAGTTATGTAGCTAGAAAAAGCTTGTAATGGGGCTGCATAACTAGATACTGGAAGATGTGAAAGCTGGGAACAGAGGGGCGACATTTCCTTCAGGTTCAATCAACTGTGCTTGTATTTAATGCCAGGATATGCTTTTCAATGTCAGCATAGGAAATGGCTTTCTTAAGATAATTTTTTTTTTCTGTTTTGTTTCTGTTTTCATGTTGGTTTAGACTTGAGTTTCTGTGAGTGGCTTGGATAGTTATAAGGCGAGTAAATCCCTGGTTTGCTTTGAAAACAGTAACAACTTGAAATGAATCAGGCCTGCTAGGAGGGGATTCTTGGCATTTTTTCACCTTCACGTATTTTCTGTCCTTCAGGTAGAACTCTTGAGTGCCTGATAGCAAATTCAGATGGTTTTATATTGGCTGGTTTCCTTAAATATAATTCAGATTTTATTTCCATGATGTTTACTTTTCTTTAATCTAGTATTTGCTTTGATGAATCTAGCTCTTTTGGAGAGCAGTCAAATAAAAAGAAAAGTGATATACCCTATTTTATCACAGCTTTTTCCATGATTTATTTCTGTCTGATCTTTCCTATTCAGATTCTAAGCAGATACAACTGACATACAGGTTGTATTTTGGCAAAAGCAGAGCCGTATGAATCCATCAAGCACAGCAGTTTTAAATGGAATTATTCTGTCATCAGTAGAAATCTTCCTTCAATCAATGAACTTTTTCCATACTCTGGAAGGCTGTTGCATAACTTTGCTTTCTCTCTATAACTGGTTAAATGATAGTTTTAGATAACAAAAGCAGAACTCATACTAAGATTTTGGGCTCACTGTATCTTGTTTTTCCTGTTGAGTTTGTTTTAAGAGTTTGCCTTTTTAAGTCAATCCAGTCCTTGATGTTTTTCCTCACATATTTAACTAAATGGATAGAACAGAACAAAATCAGTATTTAGACTCTGTAGCAAAGTTCAGATAATAAGATAAGCTTATAATTTTCAGGAAGATGTATAAATATGAAGTGTATGACAAAGTTATGTGCACTCTTCTATCCCTTGGCTGCTATTTCTGATACTGTGATAATCTTGCCTGTGTTTCTAGTAATGAGAGTGGCTACTGATGGCTCCTCTGCATGTTTAAGAATTCAAAATGGAGAAACAGACCCTGACATGAAACAAGTGCTTCATTGCTATGTACTTAGCAAAACTGACAGGTGATGTATGTAAAGAATACTACTGAATATATGTACTTTCTTTCACAAGAAAGAATTTCTTGCTTTGAAACAGAATTGTTTCATTTGTGAATGGTTTGATTTTTGCATGGTCAGAATCCTGTGAGGCCCTTGATGATGCACCTTTTCTGAGGTGTTAGGAATGGTCTATTATCTGAAGAAATATTTTTTTCTTCATATTTGAGTTCTTGACTACAATAGCCATCTGCTTTTACACTTATACTATATTTGACTTAGTAAAGGAAAAAGAGTGGTAGGATAGCCCCCAAAATTTCATAAAGCTCTCAAGTATTCAATATTTGGCAAAGGTTTACAGTGTAGGGTTTTCTTGCATTAAATATCATAAAAACATTTGCAATTAATATCCACATAGATTTCTTTTCTACATTCTTGAATAGCCATCTGATGTAGTCTGGAAAATAAGGGTTGAGGCCATGGAAATTAAAAGACAATTTAGGTAATATAAGTCTGTGTAGCAGAGTTTATCAGATAGTAAAGTATAATGACCTAGTAATATAATCTTTCACTATATCTTTTATTAATTCTGTATTAAGCCAATTGAGTTGTCTAACGTTTCTACTTATTTAATGAAGAAAGCAGTGCAATTTATTGTTTGCAGTTATTGGTTATGTGATACTACCTTTAAGAAGACAGGAATTAATGGCTGCACAATGCTGATCCAAAAATAGCTGGTTAGATTGTAAGCCCAAAGTTTGTTCTGCAAGTTGCAAGCCCTGGCTGGTTGCTTGGACTTAGGATGTCATGATAGTGTAAGTCAACTGTATTAGTAGAGTGGTTCACTACTACAGCTGTATACTATATATTTAATCTCTTACATTCTTTCTAAGAATATTCAGTATATCATCATACGCTTGTCTCTCATTTCTGTATGTCTTAATTACAAGTTTTGTTTCTCTTTTCACAGTTACAGTACAAATCTGTTTTCAGCTGGGGAGGCCTTGAGAAAGAGGGAGGAAAAAGTTGCTTTTCAGAGCAGCAGGCAGCATCAATAAATTCTGTGGACACTGAATGGGGAAGCAAAAGATTGGTGATTACAGTTTCAAGGAAAGGTCTGCAACTCTGCATATGCACTTTTATTTTTTGGGGGGGTAGAAACTGCAATATCCTTGGTAGCCCTGTACATTTCCCAATATTGATAAATACACATTGTCAGTAAGGGAAGCACATCTGTCTGTGGATGGTTCTTTTC
Source organism: Elanus axillaris (assembly GCA_026212715.1). NCBI lineage: Eukaryota > Metazoa > Chordata > Aves > Accipitriformes > Accipitridae > Elanus > Elanus axillaris. Next base: position 9,728,954 of record JANZLQ010000013.1, on the reverse strand, counting down.
AAGATTAGAGTACTTTGGTTACTCCAGAGCTATTCCCTCTTGTTCCTAGTCTGCAAGGCTGCACTGCTTGGTTACAATTTATTTGCTTTTGTGGGGTGACATTGTGCTGATGCTTACATCAGAAATCAGTTTTACATACATTTTTTTAGGTTTTGGTATTTGATGTTAGCTCTCCACATGCATGTCACTGGAGCCAGGCATTTCTGCTAGTGAGTTGCATAGGCTGGGTATGTCCAGGAGGCATGTTTCACATGAGGGAAGTTCCAGCAAGAAAACATCAGTGTTGCACCCAGTTCAGTGCAATTAGTTACTGGTATTAGTAAAATAACTCATCTGGGTTATATAGAAAACAGATCTTACTTTAAGAGGCTGGGTACCAGTTTGATGAGACTTTTATAGAAAGTTGATTAAAAAATACATATTTGGATAATAAAAGTAAAACGTGGTGCAATAGCACTACACAATATTTTAATTGCAAGAATAAATCAGTTTAAAGAAAAGCTGACAACTTTGCTATAAGTAGGAATTTGGGGCTGGATATGTTGGGAAGGTTCTTAGTTGAGTCTTGGATCTGTTGTTGACTAGAAATAATGTAGGCTGGGATTCAGTTTACAGATCAGGACATTTAAACTTTGGTATATGAATAGGAACTTAGACACTTAGTCACACTGTAGATTATAAAGACATTTCAGATACTCTAAGGTATATTCATGGAGCTGACACAGGTGACACAAGACCTGTGTTTCTGGAGTGGCGGCAGGAGACCAGACAGGATACCCTTGTGGCATCTCGAATATGTTGAGGCACTGTTTCCCAGATGTCTATACCTCAAAGTGAGCTAAATCAGAGTAGTCAGGCTCAATTGATTTTTATTGCCTCAATTTCCTTTGAGTGTAATGGATGGGAGCTTTGATACCTTAGATCTTCTGTAGACAGCTCAATTTAGTGTCTGAATCTGGGAGCTGAATCTTGCCCTTAACATTGGTACCATCAGTTATGTGGAACGAAACTGTTAGAAATGTTGGCTTATTCTTGTAACATCTGAAAACTGATGTCTATGACCATGACAAGACAGTTGAATTATCTAGATTGTACCTGCTTGACTAGTGTTTTTTATTACAGCTAAACATAAACCATATATCTGAAAGCTCAAGGGGACACAGAAATTTAGGGAGTCGTCTGTAAAAGCTCCATTTTGAGGAGATGGCAAAGGAAGCGGTTATCATCCCTGGAGGCTGAAGAACACAGGATAGAAAGTAGTAGGGTTATTTGTATACAAAATGCCAGTGAGGACATTACCAGACAACACAAGTCTTCTGTTGCCATCTGTTGTCTTCTGTTCTGTCTTCTATTGGAATGGGTTTTGTTCTCCCAACTTCAAGCATATGCATAATTTCATCCACATGAACAATTACATTAATCTGAGTAGGAAGGACTTGCTTATGTACAGATGAGAGTGTCTATAAGTCCTTATGAAAACCACACTGGATAAACTTAAAGAAAAGCTAGATGTCTTGTATTTGTTCCACTCATTTACTTCTTCTTGTGTTTAATTTCTTGCTTTAAGTGTTAAAAATACAGTATTGATTCCCTGGAATGCTCAATGAACTTTTAACAGATATAAAGGTATGTTTTGATATGATATTTAAGATTTTACAACTGTACTGTATTATGTGATGGGCAAGAGCGTCATAGCTTAAAAAAGTGAGAATTATCTGAAATTAAGTAGACATGTCTGCATTTATTCTAGGTGTCTAAACTTCCATATGGTCAAAGGGGTTAATGACAAACACCTAATTGCTGTTCAGTTGAATTTCTGAGAACAGATCTAATCAGTGCATTTAACAGCACAGCAAGTGAGGTATAGATATATCTGTGTAGACCCCTAAATTTAGACACAAAAGTCAAAATGACTCCCACTGCAAAATGTAAATTTGAATAGTTACATCCTACTATGGCCAGAATTGTGTTTTTCTGATAATGTTGGGATGGAACTGCCTTCTAAAATAAACCACATGTTGAAGAAGGAGGAGGAAGAAGAGGGTTGCTTAGCTTGAATGGCCCGTTACAGAGTCTGACATCTCTTCGCTTACGAGTGTGTGATGTAATCATAAGGCAGTCTAAATTCTTGAGCAGTTAATAAACTTTATATGTAATGCTCTTTTATTAAAGAGCAAAATGTGTAATCATCTCTCATTTTCTGTCTGAGAAGAGAAAGACCAGTTAGCTTCTTTTCAATTTAGCTCATTAGGAAACAGGTAAAAAGAGCCAGAATGGGCAATATCCCATAAAAGGGCTGTGTTAGTTCTTAATTTGATACTGTTTATGGTTCTTAGCATTTGTGTTGTCCTGCCTGAATCGGCATTCTTCTACACCACCTCTGTGCCTCCCAGTTCATCCCAGTCCCATTTGTGGAGCTGGAAGGGGAGGGGTGCTGCTTTGCATAGCCTCTCTGCTCAGACACTGAGGAGTGGGAAGGTCAGGAGAGCATGCAACAATTCCAGTCTGGTTCCAGCCAGAGGTATTTCTTTTCAAGGTAATACTGAAGAAATGAATTGCACCTCAATCATAGTCACAAGAGAAAATAGAGTTCAGCTGTGCTGTATTGCAGTAGCACGATAGTTTTCTTGAGCCCAGCTCACTGAACTGCATTATTTTGATGCTAATCAAGGCATTGAAAAATCAAGTAAGGAAAATAAATATATGGGCAAGATTGTCTCATTAAAGATACCTTTCTGTCAGAGGCATGTAGCAGCTACTTCTGAGTAGTTCTTCTATTTCAACGTGCAAATCTAAATTCAGGTTTGACCAAGAAACATATAGCAGATGTTGGTGGGATATTGTGATGTACCATATGCCACCATGCTCTTGCAAAACTTCATGGTACATTACATAAAGATACTAACTTGGGTTAAAAGCTGACATACTGGAAACAAATCCTACCGAACCCCAGAATTTTAAAACATAACCCCTTTTTTTCATATTCCACCAAAGAAAATTAAGTATTTCTGTTAATTCTTACTGTGACGCTTGTACAGAACAGAATTATAGCTGAACCCCCTTGTTAACATCTTCTGAAGCAAATGCGGTATGGTCACCTGATAGCAGATGGGCCTTTATCCTAAAGCCTGTTGTATTATTTTATTTTTAAAAGGGGATCTAAAAAGACTAATAAGCCATTCCTATGCACAACTTTAAATGCTTTCTTTGTGATTAAAGAAGAGAATCTTTTGCTATCCACTGGTCAGCTTACTCAAAGTCATAAGCTGGCAATTTTTCTTTGTCACTTTGTTCAAGATAACATGAATTTTCAGTGACTTTTCAGCAGGAAGGAAAGGACTTTTACTTACAAGAGAATGTTGCATGTAGGATACTTATTGTCATGGCAAAAATGGAACAAATATCTATCTGCTGGATGGCAGTTAAGTCTGTGTTTATAGATCAGGTGCATTCAGAGTGTAAATTTTGCATGTTGCTTTAGTGTGGTTTTAATGTACTGCTGAATTCTGAGAACAAATACCAAGGTTGGATGAGGGAAGCTCCCCAAACGGAGGGTTTGGACAGGCTTTGCTGTTTTCATGTATACATGTATTGCCAGCTCGTAGACTGAGATGATAAAAGGAAATGTATGTTGCAATCTGCAGAATGGGAAATGATCGGTAGGTGTGCGATATATGCTATGACTGTGTGTGACCAACACACTTACAGGTGACAGACTGTGGTAATAGAAATCCTGGGTTACCTCTGACAGTGGAAAGTAATCATCTCGTGCCTTTACTCCAAAAGAGTTGTTTACATTACTTTATAGTCCAAAAAAGAGAAAGGGCTACCTCTTAGAGTCCCACTCAGTCTTCCTCCGTGGTCTGTGGCGGGTGCCCAGAGGACTAATTTCGAGTAGGCATGTAACTTTTAGACACAGCGAAACAGTACGCTACCCAAGAGTAATCTGATCATCTCTGTGGCTGGTGTCAGCATGTTTCAGTGCCCTTGGCTCTCAGGTCAGATCTTTGTAGTTCATCGGGCTGGCCAGCCCCTGTCACCTCACCAACGCAATAGGGAGAATCCTCCCAAGCTGGTGATGCTGGTACTGTCGCAGGTGTGGAAGGAGCTGTTCCAACGCGGTCGTCTTTCAGCTCGAGGACCATGCAGGTAGGAGCAGCTGTGGGTCGAGGAACAGCACCCACCCAGGGTGAAACTGGAAGGGAAGGAAAACATGATGTCAGGCATATCCGTCTGTCAGCAACTGCAAGCCAAGTAGGCACTTAGTAGCTTGCTCATCAGAGGAAAGATTCACTTCTTTTTGAGTTGCCGTAATTAGGAAAATGCTTAAAAATACAATTTTAAGATAAGCTAACCAGTGTGGAAAGCTTTCTTTTTTTTTTTAATTGCCCACTAAAATAATTTAAAGCCTGCACCTTCATTGCAGTACTTCGGCAGAAACATGCCTTCTGCCATTTCTTTCTGCTTGCATCCTTTTGTGTTGCATTACTTTAGTCTGTTTCTTTAGATTTCATTTATACCATTGTAGTACTAGAAGCAGAGACCATAGTATTGAGTTTGGCTTCTGCCTTCCTCTAAGCAACTCTGTGTTATAGTATTAAAAATATTTATTTGTGTTGATTATTTATCATTCCAGTGAAGAGAAATCGGTTGCTTAGTCCTATCAGAAGCCCAGATTACCAACTTCTACAGAAGTTGGTAATCTGTTTAGTCTCTGAAAGGCAACAATAAAATCTGTTAAGCGTATCAGGTTTATCGCATCCCCTCAGGATTTCAGGGCTTACTAACCTGTATTTGGTTAAGTACTTATTTTAGACAGATGGAATTTTTGGCAGTCACTGAAAATCCTCTTCTACCTACATGGAAATAGTGACTGACTCAAATAATATCTGATTTTGCAAATGTAAATATTGCATATTGGAGACTGCATACTTGAAGACTGTACTTTATTTGTAAAATTATTACAATTAGAGAACTTTATTTGGCATTTTATTTGGAATCATTCTGGTTAGTGATATATTTCACGTCAGCTGATATTATGCTCATCTAAATTCCCTTCATAAATAGAGGTTCCATGTTAGTTATTCCAATGAGAGCATCACAGGCATCCTTGATTAGAGTAATACCAGTACTGACTGACAGACAGCATCTACTATACAAGTGAGTTAATTTCTTAAGTAGAATTTCAGATATGGTCTAGTAAAACTTAGTGACATCTTTATTTTTCAAAAATCACTATCATGCATTAAATTTTTAATTCCGGTGGCTGTAAATTATATATCTAAACATGTAACTGCACTTTGATACATTTGTAGAACACCAACAATATTGGCAAAGGCAGTAATTAACAGGATTCATTTTGTTACCATGATTCACCCAGGGGATTAGGCCTCTGAAGTGGCCTACAACAAATCTGCTTTTAAGACAACCGGCTCTGACTGAAAGCGTACAAATGCATCTCTAGCAATTTTGTGGTTGCTTTGAGATTAAAAATTCCTGTAACAATATGAAGGATTCAGGGTAAGATGATTCTTAATGGGACACTTGGATTGAGGAGTCAAAAGGACGATCGGGCCTTGACATAGCAGCCCACATACAAGCAACCAGTGCCCCTTGAGATAGAGAGGAGTGTTGTGCCTGGCTTTCATCTGTGGCTGTGCAAGTCTTCTATGCAGTCGATTCATACTTGATGTCATTGCCGTAATGAGCAATGCCATGTTGATTTCTCCAATACCTTTGAGGCTCCCAGGTGACAGTAGGTGTTTATGTGTGCAAGTCTGAATTTGGTCTATAGTTAATATAGTCATTGGAGCAATTTGGATTACTGACTGCAAGGTATCTATTCTAGGGTGAGCTGGATCTTTCTTTAGGCTTTTTATTTTAATCAATACTATATATCCTATTATTGTCACAGGAGAATAGGTAACTAGATTGCATATGAACACCTAAATTTAGTGTCTAACTAGACTCAGTCTCATCCTACATTACACCACCACATGCAATACATTTTTGTATGATATTATTATCTTGGTGACTTGTTTTACTGTTCAGCTTGTGATTGTCTGCTGTTTGTGTAATACAGCCTTCACAAACTGAAGGTGAGGAGAGTTATGCAGTGCAGAAAGATTTCACTGTGTATATGTATAATGAAACATATATACAAAAAGTTTCTTAAAATAGGTTTGCTTGCTTACTTTCAGATAATTGTTTACAGTAGGTTAAAGGAAGATTGCTAAAATAAGAATGCTGTGATGTCTCATTTCTAATGTGCTGGTCTGAATCATGCTTGTATGCAAGTACTATATCAGCTCACTGCAAGGCTGCCAAGCTGCCCACACGTTCCCATGATGAATTTGCCAAGAGAAGTCTGATCTCCTTCTGGCCATCTGCATTTGTTTTGAGTCATAAGTCCGTGGGTGTGTTTATTAGCTACTGTATTTGTTTGTGCTTTGCTTGTTGGAAGCTGGTTTTGACTTTTGTTTCAGTTTCCCTTGCTGACTTGACTTTTTAAGTTTGCTTTTGAAAATCCGATGGACTTAGAATTGGGCTGTGAATATACTTAGGTCTCTCGGCTTTCCTGAAAACTATAAAAAAATTATCCATTCAACATGCAGCAGATCTATCATGACTCTAGAAAAACAACTTTGAAATTTTAAATGCCAAATGTCAGGATATAGTTTGTCCACTTAAATACTTGCTAAAAAGCTGTGTTAAAAAAATATGCATAAAACAAAACCTCTGCCTTTTGGCATTTATAGCTGAAACCAGGACAGCTCCTTCTTTTCTTGTATGGTCAGTGCTGTGCCCAGCAACTATAGTATATTTTTTTCCATTTACCTTCATCATGCCTTGCAGTCTCACAAGTCCTGATGCATGCCTGCATACAGAGGCTTATCGAAAGGAGCACAGGTGCTTTATCTAAACTGGGTTCTGCTGTTTACACTTCACCGGTCCTCCTTTTCTGGCTTTCTCCTTCCTCGTCCTGGCCAGGGTAGTTACCTGTATGCATCTGGCTTTTTGAACTCCAGTGCAGGCCCTTAGTTGCAGGATTCCCTGCTGGTTCAGGGATCTCAGCTGTAGACCAAGGTACTTCTGTGCTAGGTACTGTATAAAGGCAACAAAACCACAGTTCCTCTCCCAAAGCAGCTAATGGATTGTTAATCACCAGTTTGTATACTGATTTTTAAACCTTAATCCAAAATGCATAATCCAGATCTAACCAATGTGCCTCACTAAATGCCCAAATGGGGATCTGAACATAGTTTTGGAGGAAAATAACTGTACTTTTTTGAAAGATGGCAGTTCTGTCTCACCAGTGACTTTTCGATGTGCAGTCGAATAGTACCTTGCATTACAAATGGTTACCGATCTTCTTCACTTCTGAAAATTCATTGAGCTTTTTTCTGTGTGGGCTGCAAGAGGGTTACAACAGAAAGTTTGTATTTTCATGTTCAGTTTTCATTTCTTAACTCAGGGCTACATATCTTCAAACTGTAATTGTCATCTTCCTCCCTTGTCTTCGTGAGTACCATTTAAAAGTATTATTTTTTTCCTCTACAATTTTAATAAACCCATTTTTAAAATAAAAATTTAATTCTGCTATTCAAGCCCTTCTTTTGCATATAGTTTTTACAACAGATCATTATTAAGAAGAAATGTGGAGCTCTAAGTTAATGTAAATTGACAGTTTGTGGGGCTGTTTTTTTCTCAGGTCCAAAAGACGACCCCTAATGACAGAAAACTGTGTGAATTTACACCATCAAAAAATTTACTCCCTCTCCTTACCTACAGGGGTACTTTGTGTGACTAGTCTGGCCTAAAGCGCTGGTTGCAGAAGAGTTATTAATCCAAATAGCTGCTTTAGTTGTCTGTGCTTGTAATATTTTTTGGAAGTCATGGCAAGAACAGATAGAGAAACTAGCACCAAGATCTTCAGCCATATGTAGTGCTCCAACCCCAATGCCTTGCCATGAACCACATTTGTTTTCAGCAGAATGAGTTTATTACATGGTGTGTGTGCTCAGATCAGTTATTCTAACTATTTCCTGAGGTACTGTGCTTTGAAATGAGTGTTGGACATGGAGTATTTAGAGTATTTATCTGGTTTCTCTGAAGTCATATTCAGATAATAAAAATGCAAAATGGAGGGGAAATGCGTGTAAAACTCTATTTTTTTATGTTAGTAAGGTGATTTTTTAAAAATACAAACCATATAAAATATCTCAAAGGGATTTGCAGATCATTAAACTCTTAAATGTAGCTTTAAATACTTGAAAATTCATGTGTGCCATATTTTTATAGAGATTTTATAGAAATTTCCTTGAACATGCAAAATTTTGCAGGGTTGTGTTTTTTTTTTTTTTCTTTTTTAAAATATTTTTCTCTTAAAGGGGATTATGATATTTTAGGTTCCTGAAACTGTTTTCATGTAGCTCATACCTAGCAGGACTATACATACGTTTTGTTGCTTCCTCAGCCTTAGAAGTTTTCCTTAAAACACTGCAAAAGAAAATTGTTTTATTAATTTTGAATTGTATTCCTCCTTAACAGTAGTAGAGCAGTATAAGAAGCCAAAATTACTGAAGGCAAAAGCTTGACCTGCAAAAGAGTCGCCTGCAAACAGTTACACGTACCAAAGATAATGTTTTCCTAAGGACTTGCATCTAGTTCTGCAGCTGAATTTCTCCTGGAGACGATCTTGTGCATACAGTGGTGTGAGCAGTATGGGATGATGTGTGACTGGCAACTAGTAGTGATGACACTGATTTTTCATTTGGGACATCTTGGGGAAAAAAACTCTTCTCCAGTAACTGGAGGTTTTTGGTCTTCCAGCCAAAAGCATTTGTCTTGTTTGCATTTCCTCTGGCTTTTTTTAAGAATATGGAATTGCAGGGCTCTGTAAGTCCATTTGTTCAAAGAATTGATTCAGATCTTGAGCAGACTTGTATTTCAGGCAGTTGTGGGATTTTCTCAGAGCTTTGTCTGGCAGAGCACTCCCCAGCCTCTTTTACTCTGCTCCGGGTTGCCAGCGCTGCGGAGCGAGGCTGCAAGAGGTGGCACAGAGCCCGCTCTCCTCCTTCCAGCCATGGCAGCCGATGTTGGGCATATCTGAGTCCCTCAGATCTGGGTGGTTCATTCACAATATCACTGAAATTGGTTCACTGCACTTTTATGATTTAGATACACAGAATGAGTTTTTTAGTGGAGAGATATTTACTTTTTGTTGGACTCTGAGACAATGGTGAACCTACTTGTCTGTTGTCCCCAAAATACTTTACAGACTGTGATTTTTCTCTAGTACTATCTTAGATCAGCAGTCCAGAGATTTCTTTCTTGTAGAATAGATAGGACTTCTAGATATGCTTCCTTGCTACACCTTTTTACCTTCTTCTTCATTTCTTCCTTCCCACCCTCCACCGATCCAGTCAGCTCAAATATACATGAGGGTACTTGAGTTTGGATGTTGGTGTTGGTGGTTGTCTCCTGAGTCCCAGGGATGACCCAAAGTCTTATGGGCCTTGATCTTCTCCTACTACAGACTAAGGAAAGAGTCATTGAGTCAGAGAAACTTGTATGTGGACATGGTTTCCTCTTCTACGTCAGCCGCCTCCTGCATGCTGTCAGAGAATAACTTTATGGCATACCTGCAGTGAGGCTGACAGAAGGAAATAAGCTTTTTTCTAAAAAAATAGGAATTCCTAAAAATGGAAATTTTGGCCTACTAGAACAAAAGAGGGCTAGGTCTTGAAAGAAATTGGAGGAGGACTGCTGCAGTGAATACTGTTTGGAGATGTTCTGGCTACCCTTTAGTGATGTTGAATTTCATGAGCACATAGACAGGATGCACACATTACTTTAGTGCACTCTTTTTTTCTTGAGAAGTTTATATGAACTTAGCAATTAGATGAGCTTCAGATATGCTGTCTGAACAAAAGCTATGTCAATGCAATCTAATTTGTATTAGGAGATAAGATTTGTCTCTGCTGGCTGTGAACAGAGGCTGAGACAGCTCTTGAAATACTTTGAATGGGCTCTGTATTCTCAATCACTGCTTGAGAATTCAGTCAAAAGCCAGTGCAAAAAGCTATCTGATGCAAGGTGATGTTGTGCTGTTTATTCCGTTTTATGGCTTTTCAGTACTGCAACTGAACAGGGGAATTGTTGTATATGTAACTCCATTAAAACAACAACTACAGTAGAGGGGTTTGGAGGGAAAAGAGAGAGGCTGGGCTGAGGATGTATAATTAAGAGCTGGGTTGATAAACTAATAGAGATTAAATAATGAAAGAATACTGAGCAATGTGCAGTAATAGAAATCACTGCTACAATTAGAAAGTTTCACAACATTACAAATGGACAGACAAATTAAAAATTAAATGTATTTGCAATGAGTTGAACTTCTTGAAAATGAAAACAAAAAAGCCAGACTCAGAGAGCTTTCTGTGCAATTGAAAATATGAGTGGGTGTTAGTGTCAAAGGAGCATTAAAAAAACCCAACCCAACATTTCCGCCAGAAGGTTTGTGAAGAAGAAAGATAATGAGGTGGCTGAAGAGCAACTTAGTTTTACCAAAACCAGAGAATATAAAGAAGCATATAAAACACAACCCTTGAAGAACTGCAAACTCTTACCTGGGAGGCTTAATAACAACTATACTTTGCATCTCTGTGATGTATATGTTATCTTTTGAATGCATAAAGCAGTGAGTAAGTCAAAACAAATTAGGCAAACGTTAATACTTACGGTTGGAGTCGTTTGCTCTTGTGCCTCTTTTAGATTGTCACATGTTGTTCTTCTTGGACAATTTATTTGTAATACAGAGTGCAAAATAAAAATGTCCACATCTTTTATTATAGCTGGAGTGCACTTTAGATGATGAAAGTCTGTCCCATCCAGGTGCGCACAAAATGCATCTCTCAGGAAGAGGAGTGCGTACACCAAGCTGGACCTAGAGCCCTCTCTGCTGGATGGCTGGGAAACAACACTTCAAACAGGCAAAAATAAGATTTCTGATGCAGAAAAGAAAATCTGAGAAGCTAGTGCAAGAAATTTAGACATAAACCACAAAACTTATGTAGTTGAGCTCTTCCTATTTTAAGCGGGTGAAACAGCATACATTTATTGCATAAAATGGCCTTCTCTTATTAAATCACCAGGCAAATTGTTTTAATGATAATTCTTTTCTTTTGAGCATATACGGTGTCTGAGGGGAGAAAAGGATCTAACATTCCATCTTAGAAATTTGAAAATTCATCATATCTGTACCAAAGAAGAGTATGCAAGTAAAGAATTTTAAAACCATGTATAGCATAGGAGGTGTAAATGGGTGCTGTACTTTTGTACTAATGCCCGAAAGAAATTAGCACTTACTGTAGGACCATTAGCAATATGTGGAAAATATGCTATTCCAAGACAGAGTACTTTTTAAAAAAGGCACTTGGCAAGATGTATCAACTTTTCATGTGTCTGTTTTAAAATACAATATGTTTTCCAGTAAGAGGGGAAACCCTATTATAGTAATTAAAGTCCGTATCTTATTCCTAAAGTGAAGGAAAACACAGACTTTTTGATTTTTTTTCTTTCAGCAAATTTGACTAATAGAAACGGGGGAAAGGAGAGATGCAGAGAATAACTGGATTGCCACTTTATTGCCAGCACTGAGAGGCCCACTAAAATTATGCAGATCCCTAAAGTCCAACCATTTGGAACTGATGCTGATGCGTGGGTGCATGTAAGCACCTATGCACAGCTTTTATGTGCTTTTAAAGCCAAAACCAGTCTACTGGAGATAAGAGGAGTCGACTTTGAATAAACTCATGAGGAGCGTTGACTCTCTGTTCTTCCATGGTCTTTCAAAATGTGATAGCAGCTGAAGACGTTCATGACATATCTAGCCACAGAAAATTCATGTATGGACAAGAATAAACAGGGTTTTTTGTACGCTTCTGGAAACCTTTAAAATCTTGCATGTGTGGAAAACTATAGCAAAACAGTTATTGATGTTTATTAAATTTGGTTTCCCTCCATTTCTGTGTGTGGGAGAAGCACATTCTGGATATGTTTGATGTTCTTTAAAGTGTTCATTATGAAATTTTTCTTTTCCTTTTTTGGGGGTCATCATTTCACTTAAGGGTAACAAATTGATTGATGGCATTTTAGTGCAGGTAGTCTGGTGGGGTTGCCTTAGAGTGGTTTTTTTCCTACTTTTTTTTAAGGAAGAATGACATAATCACTTGAAAATTATTTAGATTAAAAATTATGTAAGAAGTATAGAGTAGTAAGAGACAGGAAGATTTTATAGTATATTTTTTGTTCTGTAAGAATAAGTCCTGTGAGGTTAGTATTTCTTGGGAGGGGGGGAAAGGTGGTGGCTGTCCAGGTAATCAAACTAACTGGCATGAATTTATCATGTTGTGTTGGAACACTGTAGTGACACACACTAGACTTTGTGCGAAAGGCAGTAATGTCATTGTGTAAAGGACTGTGAATTTGTTCTCTTGAAAAGGCAAGAGTAGTGCAAATGTACACTGAAGGATGCCTTTTGTATTTGTGCTCTTGCTTTACCCATTTTTTTCCCATCATTTGTTGATCCAGCTAATTCTAATGGCAGCATGAACAAAGAAATTTTAAAAGTATATTTATAGAGGTAGTTGTGAAAGCATGTTAGTAGTATTTATTTTCCACAGGAGAGTAAATGCAGAAACATTACATTGCCATTTTTTTCCTTTCATGTTTCCCAAGATGTTTTCCCAAATATTTTTTTCATAAGAAACAAAGTTTTTTGTAGATGTACGATAGGTGTAGAATATTAGGTAACTGTCCAATGGCTTGTTTATATATGTGTACACATGCACACATACATCTTCTTGGTAGGGTAATAAATGCTATCTAACCCCTAGTACCTTAACTTTTGAATACGTTTAAGGTGCTTGATAAGCATATTGCAGAGATATAGACATTTTTGGTATTAACCTAAGAGAGACCTTAAAGATACTTGCAGGTCTGCCAGTACCGATTCTGGAGTGGAAGCAGTGCAGGTGTGATACTGAAGGAGAGCTGTAACGTGTCTGTGGAGCCACCAGCCAGTGGCTATAGTGTGAAACAAATGCATGGATTTCATGTCATACATGGAAGAAACTCCTCTGACATTCCTTTTTATCCCCAAAAACTGGCAAAGGTCTGATCCTGTCCGTCAGTCCTGCCTGGCTGTAGTTACCACAGCAAAGTAAAACTTCAGCAGTCGGAGTGCTTGGTACGACTGTGCTAAACCCACGGTCCTGTTTCTGCTGTGAAGGCATCCTTTCTTACAATAGCTTGGGAAATTTCTGACCATGTTCTAGACAGACAGACCTCATTAAAAAGCAGCTCTTTGGCAGTCTCTGCCAATCCACAAGCTGGATTTAAGTGTTAAGCATTCTGTGACTGTCCACAGAACATACTAAATACTTTTAAATGTCTTTTCTGGATACAATAAGGAAATCCACTAAGTCTGTACAGATTTGCCTTGCTGTAACTGAATGTGAGTTTGAAAAACAAAGTAAGTTTGCACTGAACTTGCTATGGCCATGTTTCTATTGACTGACTTCACTAGGTGCTGGACCAAGCTCTTTGACTATAACATGATAGCGATGACTTTATTGTACCACAGAGTTCTGTTAAAAATGCACATGAACTTCTGATTTAAGTAAAATCTTGAAAAATCTCCAGGTATTACAGGCGTAATTTTTACACTGAAAATGAACATTATCCATGCTTTGTGTTTAGAAGATAGCCAAAGAGACGAGCAAGTGAAAATATACTGCTGCTCTCTTCTTAAGCCGTAACTTAATAATTTTGCAGGTAATAGCCTTGCAATGTCAGAAGACCTTAACGCATTCTGTGCTGGGATGGAGTCATTGTACTGTACAGGCCTGTTCTGTTATGACTCAATAAAAACTTTTTCCAAAATCATTGCATAATTGTTAATCCTGTTTAATATTAAATAGTTTTTCTGATGCTGACTTTACCTGTGCTATGCTTTGCTGCAGAATTTTCTTAAAAGGAATATATCTCATATATATATACATGTTTTTTATTTTTCTTTTTTCAGGGCATGGCTTTTACCTTGGAGGAGAGGCAACAGTTGAATATTCATGGATTGTTGCCACCTTGCTTTCTTAGTCAAGATGCCCAGGTTTATAGTATTCTGAAGAATTTTGAAAGGCTGACATCTGACCTAGACAGGTAAAGCATGGCAATGAAACTTTATCGTGGTTATCAAAGCCTGAGTCCCCATTTTTTTTTTTTAATGGTAGTACAGATGAAATTTTGTGGGTTTTTTTCTGAGCTGTGATGGTTGATGATTTGGCATCATTAAGCTAAATATATACTTCTGCTAGAATGCTTTCTTCAAAAAATCAGCTTCTAATTTTCAATTGTAATATTCCAGTGCTGTTCACATGAGCTTATTATTTAAATAACCAAATAATACAAAGGTCATCAGAAGCAAATGGACTCATGTGAAACTGAAAGTCAGTAATGTCTTTACTTGCCTATAGATACATATGCATTAAACCAAATATATAAAATGTATAAAATATTATAAAATTAATATGTAATATAGTGTTGTTGTCTTTGGGTTTTTTTAAAGACAAAACCTGGGGAGGGCTTTAAAAATTTGTGAATACTTAAATGTTGGGGTTTTTTTTCTAAATGTGTTATATAGGCCCTAGAACAAAACACTATTCCTTTATTTTTCCCCCTGTGCCTCACTTTTCTCTGTTGTGCGTTGTGTTCTTATCTGTATGTAATACATGGCTTTTAGATACCTGTCTGTTGGTGGCAAGGCTTTTTTGTAATTTAAAGTTGCCACAACCTTTTTTCTTTTAATGGAGGCAGAACATGAGCGAAGAGCTCATGAATGTGGTATCTTTTCTAGGTTAACTACCCTCCCGTGCTCTCAGGGAGGGCATTATCAGTTATCACAGAGCAGTAGCTTCCCAAGCTAGAATGTTTTAGTCTGAGTCCCTGCTGTAGCAAAGCATAAAATTTCTTGCAGACCCCTGCTTCAACCACTGACATTACCATAAGAGAAAACTTTCTCTGTCCTTCCGTCCCCATCTCCTCCTTAACTCTGCCTTAAAGTACTCCCTTCATGATACAGCTCCTTGTTTCCTACATTTCAGGACATTTAAGACTTTAAGGCTGTTTCAATTGTTTGTTTCTACCTGAATTGCAGGAATTTCTATTAACTTGTAACTTAAAAGCGGGAAGAAAAAAGGCCTTTTACCCCATTGTTCTATGTGTTTCTTAACTAGCAAAGAACTTTTCTTCCTACTTCAGATCATAGGAGAAAAGCACTTGTGTTTCTCAAAACATCAAAGATTGAAAGTTACAGGTCTAGTGATGTGAAGTTCAAGAGGAGATAGCAGTATTTCTAGATCTTAATTCTTTATTTTTTTAGCAAAAAATTGTGGATATTTAAATGGCCCTTCACCAAAATGCAAAAATATCTGCAGGAAGGAAAAAAAAAAGATCAGTTTTAAGTGACAGAGTATTAAAAGTTGTGCCATTCAAACCACAATGAAACACTATATACTGAAGTTTTGATCGTAATGGGAATCATCAAATAAAAATAACTGTCTCTGAGTATTGTGGGAATACTTTGCAGAAAGCTTGCTTTTTCATGTTAAACGAAAGAAAAGAAAAATCTGTTTGTCTTGGGTGGGGGTGGAGGAAAGGAACTTTTTTTAAGTACACTTAATACACATGATAGACACCTATAATAAACAAGTATAAATAAATATAGATTTGTTTATAAATAAATGTAGATAAAAGGTTTTCCAGAAGATATTTTTTTTCCAAATCTGTCTCTGTTAAGCTTAATGTCTGTATATAAGTAATTAAACAAAACCTCAATATCATTATTTCCCACCTATAAGTCTTCTTTTGCATTTTCTCTTTTCCAAATAAATAGTTGGGTAAGGAAGACATTTGTTTACTGTTCCTGTGACCAGACATTCTTAAAACAGAAGCGCAGACATTACAATATTACATCCATTTGTCTTGAGCATTAGACTGCTATATACATGTTCTATATGGCATTTTATACCATAAAGCCAGTTTTTAGTATAATGCCTTTTTTAGTATAAAGGTTATATTGTACTGTGCAGCTTTGCAGTAGAAATTTGTTGTTAATAGGGTTTTAGCAACATACTTCAGCTGAGAAAACTAGTAAGTTCATAGAAATTACTCATAATTACTAAAAGTTAGGCCTTTTTCTCACAAAGTGATCACAAGTCAAAATACTTCAGTTAAGAATTTAGTAATTAACATAAGAAAAAAATTAAAAGCTGTGTTTATTTCCCAGTTTTATTCTGTGGCACGTGGCAGCGGTATTTTCTCAGCCATAATTTTTGTTCCAGGTATTTGTATCTTCTCCTTCCCCTTACATTCTGAATAAACAGTGTGGCTCCATTTATAATGCTGGCTAATCTGGGCTGGAGTCTCCATCCTTGGAGATAACCAAAACCTGACTGAATATGGTCCTGGGCAACCTGCTCCAGCTGACTCTGTTTTGGGCAGGGAATTGGACAAGGCGTTTTCCAGCGATCCCTACCAACCTCAGCTGGTCTGTGATTTTGTAACACAGGTCCATAGCAGTTATGAAATAAGCTTTCAGGGGTAATCTTGGATCAATGCAAATTTGTGTAAATTAAATCAGGTTGGCACTTAAGCACTTGAAATTATATAAATGCACAAGTCCCCCCCAAATGAAACTGTTTCTTTAAGAAATTGTATTTCTATTCTGTGTGAACACCCAGCAGGCCTAAATTGACTATTCGTGTCATGCTATGCTTCGATAAAAAAATATTTTCCTCTTATATTAGTGGGGCATTATATTGCTGTGTTGTTTTCTCCAGCTTTTAGTAAAATAAAGTCATTTGTCCATTACAAGTCTGAGTTTACGTTTAAGACCACTGATTGAAAGGCTCGGTAACATTTGCATGCAGAAGATACTTCCTTTGAAGACCATCAACGATGACATCTTGGGCTCCTTTGCAGAGATAAAACGCCTGTGTGAATTGAGTGTGCAAAAACTTGGCCATGCAAAATGTGATTTGCAGCTGTGTTTATAAGTCAAGTGTCTGACAATTTTATTGGAGTATGTCAATAGAGATCTGGCTCTGAGAACATGTGCATTACATGTGTGTGAGCTCAGTCCTTCAAGGCAATATGCGAAATCTTGTCTCCTGTACTTTTACTTGTATCGAAGCATTTTAAAGGGAAGAGTGACTGTGATCCTACCACAGACACTCCTTGAATACCTTCACTGATGGAGAATGCCAGAAGACATTGTCTATTATAACTGAAACTTGGAAGAAACACTCAAGTGCTCCCTGTACAGGCAGGTGCTCAAGGACAACCTTGCATAAGGGCATGTAGCTGTTGCCTTCTACTGAATGTGAATGTACCAATTCTAGGAAAAAAACCATTTCTTCCAGTATGCATCTGGCATAGTCTTCGCTTGCACAAAAGGTTAAGTACAAGCATTTGAATATTGCACAGGGCGAAGCTGTTAAGTACCTTAGACAGAAGGGTATTGTCTGACGAAACATTAAGGCTTTGTATGATGGCACCTTACACTGGCAGGATTGTAGCTTGCCCTGGTTTTGATTAGAAAGAGGGTGTGCATAAATTCATTAAGCTAAGTACCATGGCAATGACATGTTTTGGCATGGCTGAAACTCCTTTGCTGACTTGCAGCATGGAATTGCTCTGCTCTGAAATACCAAGAGTTCATACACAACATGGATGTGAAACACCAGCAAATATATTGCCTGGTATGGTTTGCAAAAAAGGAAACCAATAACAGGAAATTATTCTATTCCTCTAACTTGACTTGGAAAAACTGCAGTGGATTCTTCAAGTAATTTAATTTTTTTTTTCTCCCCTGTATGTTCTTAATTGTCTGTCTTCTTGCTCTGTATTGACACTAAAATTGTTGCCCCTGACACAGCCACATCTTCTGTCTGGGCTTTTCTTTCTTCAAAGAGTCACACTGGTAAAATGTTATACTGGGTTACTGGGTGTGTGAACATTAGGAGAGGTGCCATCAAATCACTTTTCCTGGGAATGCTGTGTTACTTTGTTTTTTCTTAAAATTCTCTGTCTTTAATAGCATTTTTGTATAGATACTGATGATGCAAAGCAATGGAGCTAAGTATCTCACACATGTTAAAAATAAGAGCGTTTCCTCCCACTTTCCTTTATTTGATCTCATGTTTTGCAAGATAGGAAGAGCAAACAAACTTTGGTTTTGTATTTTATTTTTTTTTACCATTCCATTTTGCCTTGTAAAATGCATACCAATTCTAGTAGGGCCAGTTATTCTAAGAAATGATCGGTAATTGCCGGGTAGTTATATCAGTTTGGGGTTTTGGATGATATTTTGTTTGTACCCTTTTGTTGCTACTGTATTTCTTTTTCTTCGTAATAGCAGACTAGCATGAAAAGTTCTTAGATGAAGTAAAGGCAAGGGGGTAAAGTGACATACTGAAGTTTGAATGCTTGGCCATCCCTTCTGTTTTACTTGCCAGGCCTTGGTTTTCATCCTCTGAAATTCTTCCTTGAAATCTTCATTCAAGACTCCTTGTCTGAGGACAGATAATATTTTTCCCCCTTTTTATAGCACAGATGATTGTTCTCAATGTTTTATTGCTTGTTTTCACTATGTTTTCAATTAAATGTAGGCTTCAGTAAAAGATTCCATTAAATACTACAGTTTAAATATATCTTTTTTTAAAACACAATGCTGAAAATCACTTCATGCTTTTAGTCGTGTAGATTGCTTGGATAGTGCTAAAAGATGCATACTTGTTGTCTAATGCATTATAACCAACACCACATTGAGGATGAAGCATTTTTGCTTTTCCCCTTAAGAAAGAATTTTTGAGAAAGTTGATACCCCTAAGCAAGTTACTATGTCAAAAAAGAAGAGATATTTTATACCTGCCACTGAAAAGTAGCCTTCTGATCAAAATTGCACTTCTCTAGAAATACTTTTCACTTTATAGTAATATTTCTTATGCTGATATGGATATGACCAAGTATGTAATATTTGAAAATTTGATTATAAGTAGTATGCAGTTATTATCTTTGCAATTTCTTTAGCATATCCTGAATATAAAAATGGCATGATAAATGCAAATAAGAAAATAACCCCCCAATTTAATGCTATAGGACAGTAAAAACAAAATGGAGAGTTTTAGCAAATAGGGTTTTTTTATTTGAAGCCCTGGAGGAAGCCTTTTGCTAAACTTTTAATTTCATTTGTAAAAGATTTCTTTTACAAGATTTGAGTAATAAGAAAGGATGATGAAAAGGTATTTTAAAGTCTTAAGCAGCCACATCTAATTTTAAATGAAAGTGGTAAAAAGAAAAAAAATATACTGGCAACTGCTTCTAAACATAGTGATGTAGCTTGCATGAATGCTTGCAGTCTCTGGTATAGAGCAGGCCAGAGTGTGCAACGTATTCTCTAACATCACTTTCAGGATCCTCTGGAAACAAAATGAATGTCTTCAAATGTTTTCACAACTATATGTGAATGAGCTTGTATTTCAAGGTAAATGTTGGGATAATCATCCTCAGGAGAAGGGTTGTAATAAAGAAAATGCTCCAAGAATTCAAGTACAATGAAAGAAATGCTGTGTCATAATGCAATATTGGGAAAATGAAAAGTTAGTAGGGAAATTTAATAATATGTAAGAAAATTAGTATGTATGTGTATTTGTTGCTGAGAACTAAAAGCACAGCATATAATTTAACCTTGGAGAACGTTTAAAACTAATGTGTATAATGGAAGGTGGCTCAGGATGTTTTGTGGTGATGGTATTTAGAGTACAGCTTCAACTCTTTGGTTTCTAGATCTTTATCTCTTTAGGATCTACAGTACCCTTAGTGACACAAGGGGAGGGACACTCACTGTTTTGCCCCACTTCTGTCACCTCATTCCAGTCACCAGCTGCCAAACTGGCTGTGCTCGCCTTGCTTATAGTGCTTGTTAAGGGTTTACAGAGCGGATCACAAAAGCAACGCTTCCCTGTGATACAAGGCATTTTTTTGATGTTTTTCTCAACATAATGGTCATGCTATTTTTGCCCAATTATTTGCTGACTAGTAGTAGATAAGGATTCTGTACGCTGCTTGGTGTAAAAGATAGCAAAAGAAAAACACTGCTTTTGGATGGCCTTGAAGTGTCTGGAGAACTGCGTCATTAAGGTAGACATAGATAATAGAGGCACTAACGAGCATTCCTTAGGATAAGATGTATCAAAACATGTAGAAGATCACACTGCCCAGATTCATCCAAGAAGGGTCAAACAGCGGACAAGTGAGGAAGACTACGGAAGACCACCAGAGGACTCCTGAAGACCACCAGAGACTTCCAGCACGCCTGCATGAAGGACATTTGCATATGATAATGAGTTCATGGAAAGTTAATGAATATGTAAAACTTTTCTTGGAAATGTAATGAATATGCATCTCGAACATGTATATAAGCTGTGCAATTAACCTGATCAGGCACACACATTAGGAGGAGAGATGCCCTCTGTGCCCAGCACTGCAATAAAGCGTACCTGCTTAATAGTCTCCTGACTACTGAGTCCTGATTTCGGCTTTTCACAACATCACCTAGTATACGGGGATATACAAGTTAAGCTTGAACGAAACAAATGCAGATTTACTGAACTGTTCTTTGTTAGATAGTTACCAGACTACATCTGTGTCTTTCTGAATTATGAATTAGATTTTATTGGTGCATGTGATGCATGAGTATGCTGAAGGAAAGTTAATGTGAATAATATTTATGCACATGAACCTCCAGGATTTTGGAATGAACGTGCTGTATATATTTCCTCAACACTTGTGCAATAAAATGATGAGCATATTAAACTTTTTGAGTATAAGTAGTAATCCATTGTAAATTAAAACAAAAGCAATACCTACATAATTTGTATACCTAAACTAAGTTAAAGTTTTTATGTAAGCTTTTCGGTATCAAAGACAGCTTAATTTTTAAAGTAATACTTAACCTTACTAAAACTAATGAATAGAGAGTTGAGGTTCAGGATCACCAAATTCCTTAATATTAAGGGTTCACTAAGTTACCAGAGTCATACCTCTGTGAACTAGTATAACTTGAAATCACTCGTAGACTGATATAATCTGTTATACTGTAGATTTGAAATGCAGTTTCCTGGTTGGGATCTTGGAGCTTTAGTGTATTTGTTCAATATTAAAGCGATGGTAGTCAAAACCAGGTCAGGCTAAGCATGAACTTTTTCTCACTCCCATTTCTCTGATTTTTTTTTCTCATTGGTATTCTTTTTAAACAAATATAAAACTTCTTCAAATGCAATCAAAAATTTATTTCCATTAGGAGATAAAACATTGCGTATTTCATTACAAACATAGACTTCAGGGATGAAAGGCCATATGTGTATGCTTTGTTTTTGAAAGCTTTGTCCTACAGTATTCAGGTGAAGTATTTATTTGACGTATGAGTCTGTATTTTAAAGAAATTTCTATCTAGGCAAGAGCAGAAAAAGCTAACATTTTTGGTTTCATTTCCTTGGGCAAGAGAGTAAGCTTGTTCAGGTTCTATTTAATGATGGTCTCATTTCAAGTGGAACAACTGATACGTACAGATTAGGTTCTGACAAACCAAATACTTAATTGCAGCATAGTGTTTTATACCTGAGAGGGATTAGCTTCCTGAGTATGTAGAGGTTGTCAACTTTGTGATGGTTTCAGCTTTTCTCTGTCTCAACCAGTTATCCTTTGTGTCTGAACCATTTGTGCTGTTAAGACACGGAGGAATTTAAATACTCTCAACAAGAAAGAGGCTGTTATAGAACAAACATAGCTTTAATTAATTATCTAAACACCTTTGTATTTCTAAATTTACTTTACATGTTCACTGATGTCTGTCTAATTTTATGCAATTCTCCACAGATACATCCTACTAATGAGTCTTCAGGATCGAAATGAAAAGCTTTTCTACAAAGTGCTGACTTCTGACATTGAAAGGTTCATGCCTATTGTTTATACTCCCACTGTGGGACTGGCTTGCCAACAATATGGTTTAGCATTTCGGAGGCCAAGGTATGTAAGTTTATACTTCAATAAAAGTAATTGTATCTTATTTTCCTCTTGGCAGATTTCTGCAGGGGTTTTCTAACATAGCTGAATGTAAGCCAAAACTGCAATAATTGAGATAATTCAAACTACACTTTTGGTCTACATTAAACAATAATTTATATTGCATTAAGAGGGCAAATTGTTGGTTTAATTACATTAAAAAATAGGTACATTTTTAGTCTCATTAACTGACTTTTTTGGAATCCTAGCTGCATGTTACAAGACAGAAAAGAATGGATCCTTAGTCTTAGATTTGTCTTAGCAACCTGAAGAATATAGACTTTTACCTATAAAAATATTTATATTATAGGTATATTATCCATACATGTATGAGAATAATATGTATACAAACTAAGGATGCATTATATATGTACCTACAGACATCTTACAAATAATCGATAATCATCAAAGCACCTATCTCACTGCTTAGTAATTTATTGTTTCACTTTTTTTTTTCACGGAGTGCTTTTATTCTGTAGACAGCATGTGTATTTATAGAGTGATGAGGAAGTGGTATGAAAGAAGGATAGATGCTTCTGTTTCACTCTGCCCCTTGAACACCAGTCCACAGAGTTTGAGATTTATGGTGGTTGCTCTTTGAGAACCTTGTGCATACCAGTGCCTTCAAGTGCAAACTGGAACTCCACTTTGGAGCCTTCTGTGCAATTTTCTGGCAAAGGAAGAGATAAATGAGCTGTATGTGCATAGCTCTGTTAACAGAAAGAGGTTTTTTTACAGTCAAGGCATTGATCAAAAATAAGAAGCTTGCAAGATTAAAGGGAAGTGCTCACAAATTCTTCAGCAGGAGGTATTTGAGGGACAAGACTTATGGCTTCAAGGTTTTGTTGTTAATGTAAAATTCATTTTGGCCTTGTGACTGACAGAATGAGTCAGGACCATCTGGCCAACTGCAGAAAACAAGAATTCCCACTTCTGTACACATTAAAAAGTTCAAAAAGGCCTCAAGAATGCCTACTTAAACCTGTTCAATGATCTGTGGCTTTTAGGTGCCTTCCCTGGCAAGGGAAGTCATCTCCTTTTTCCCCTCAGTGTTTACCGCCATGGTGATTTTATTGGCCTTCCAGGAAGCACTAAATGTGCCTGAAAATTAAGTCTTTGCCTCAGCTGGTCTCATTGCCCCTTGTTTTGATATCCATTGCTCTCTAAGTTATTGCACAAGGAGCACCTCTGCCTGTGCATGTACTTTTCACTTTCTCCCCAGACCTGTGGAGCATCTGTGGAGGAAAAAACCTTGTTAGATTAGACAGCTTTTCAGCTGAGTGTCAGCCTGCAACTGGTGAAAGACAGCTTGCAACAGAAAATCCCCTTTAGAGATTTTCAGACTCCTGAACTCCTTTCTTCAGTCTGATCCTAAGCACACTCAAGACACAGGGAAAAAAACTGATTTGGGATTTAGGGCAGTGAGAAGGAACATTTCAACCTTTTGCCCGTTTTTTTTTTAATTATTTAGTGGAAATTTTATCTGCAGAGGACTTCGAAAGTTGCTCTAAATCTTTCTCCTTTAGATATTAAGACTAAGATTCTATTTCATATTGCTCTGTCACTAATAAATTTATGAATCTGTATAGTAAACTTGAAACAAATTACACTATAGACATGCAGTTAGCACAGACATACTGGGAATCAAGGATTTTGAGTTCTCCACTATGCGACTAAGCCACTCTTTAGCCTCTCCTGTAATGAGAATTGAGTAGACTTTAAAACTTTATGGTTTTGAATCATTAATGTATATCAACACAAGCTTACATTTTATTTTCCTTTTAGTTTCAAATATGATATAAAAAGCTTTCAAAAGCAAGGCATAATAAGGGTAATACATACATTGTGCAGGCTTTGGAACAGCAGGCTGAACTTCCTCAACTCAGCAAATGACTGCAATATAAAACTACCAGTGCATATAAATAGCATTGTACTAACTTCCTGTGTTCCCCATGGATTTTCCTCTGTTCTACTTTAAAAAGCTTGTTATCCTGGCACATGCATAGTGAACTTCCATTCTGATGATCTATTTAGCTATTCTGAACAGTGACAGTGATGATCCAAGTGCTCATTGAGCATCCTCATATTTGTATGTTCTTAAAAGTATGTTTTTATTTATCAATATTGGAATGAAGTCTGATTTTTTTCTTCCAAAAAAGTGTTAATTTCCTTATTGAAAATGGGCAAATTCAAGGCAGATTATACTACTTAGATAACTTCTTTCCCTTATCATTTAACTTAAAAAATGTATAGCTTTAAAGGTATGCCATAATTTGGTATTTCATACTGTGTTTTTCACTGCAGTTGAGCTGATAATGAATGAATGATCATTTAAACAATATTAAATTATGTTTTAACTGATGTGTCTTGGCATTCAGTTGTATTCTTGAGCTACTGAAGTCAGCCTTGGCTATATTATTCTGTCTGCTGCTTCCCCAACTACTTGTGCTTTATATACGTGACTGATTGTCTGGGGAGACATATAAGATACTTACAAAAGTCTAGTTTATTTCTAGTCCTGCTGAATTGCCTCACTACTTTCAAATAAGTGTTTTAATGGCTTATTTAAGTAAGGATGGCTGAAGAACATGTACAATCTTCTTCTGCCTTATAAAGACCTCATAAATATTTTTTTTTCTTAAGAACAAAATATCATCTGCCAAGTTGGATGTTTACTCTTCCCTGTAAAATTCGCAACTGTTATGTTCACGTTATCTCACTACCTGCTGTCATTCCCACACCACCCAGCTGATGCCAGTGTTCATTAGAGGTCTCAGAAGAAACAACTTTCCCCTTTTGTTTCCCCTTTGACAGACTCTTTGCTGCTTAAGAAATACCTATACTTTGTGATCTTCCACTGCACTGTTAGAGATCTGTTTTTTTCTAAGAAGAATCTTTTCTAAATTATTCCAAAAGCAGATGTGCAAAGCGATCAATTTAATTTGGTTTGAAATTATATTCTAGACTGTGACTCGTTTAGCATTAAGCGTAATATACCAGCATCCCTCATAAATGGCACCCTCCATGAGCTGAACTCAAAGGGTAGAAAAAATAAACATTTAATTTAACATACAGAAGGAGAAAAGTAGTAAAAGATATAAAATTTAGTCCAGTCTATACATTATCATGTTTTTTTATTACTTGCTATTTTTCAGTTGTTACAGTTCAGGATCTTATCGTACCTTAAAAAAAGGTCTTATCTGTAACAACTGTGTGTATCTGGTTTATGCTGACTCTCATCTAAATGCTGTCTTTACTGATAAATGAGTGTATTTTATTTCAGAATGTTTTTCACTTCAGGATATTTTTAGTACTGCCTCTTCCTACAGTTAAGAAAATGTTTGATATTCCGTAGTTAAACAAAGATCCTAATAGAAACAGACTTGTTTATATAGGTAAATAAGTTAAAAATTACCCAGTTACTGCAGATCATATTTATCACACTGGAAGTTGCAAGGCAGTGTCATATTATTCAGCTTATAAGGGTTTTTTTATATTCAGTTATTTCTTTATGTTGTGAAGTGAGTTTAAAGCCTCTGGCTCACAAGTATGTCTTCAGGCAAGGAATAATGGAAATTAATTTAGAGTTAAAAAAATAGGTGTCTCATGGGATCATTAAATGAGATCATCTTCTGTGAGTCACATGCTTTTAGAAGACTCACATGATGTGCTTAGAGTTATGGAAGGATACTGTGGTTCAGGCGAGATGTTTTTCATCCTGAAGCAGTATTTTGCAATTATAGAATAAACATTCATGGCTGTCCAGCTGACTGTCTGCTTAAGCAACATTTCTCAAGAGAACCAGCTGCAAAGTACCTTGACTCACTGGTTTGAAGCTCATCTGGATAATTGAAATTTGTTTGTAAAATCCAAACTCAACTCAAGATTACATTACTCTTTCTAAAGATTCAGCTTAAAATCCACCCGTTTAATGAATAAGAGCATTATAGAAATAAACAGTACAAATTGAATAGCAGATCTGTAACATGCACCTACCTACACCACATAGTTACAGAAACATAATTTAGAAGACCATCCTCTCTGCTCTTCCTCACAACCATTGAGGAGGTTGAAGGAAGAAAGAGGCTCCTCCGGGGGATAGATCAGAGAAGGAGTTTGGACTTGTACAGGTAAAAGCTTTAAAGGCTTATGCTGGGAATGTAATGGAGTTGTGGTTTTATTGCAGTGAGCACACTATCATTAGGAGCGTTATCTTAGAATCTCTACTAGGTCACTTTTTGGTGCAGTTTCTATCCATCATTTAAAAATAAATTCCTAAAGTAAAAAATTCTTCAGTTGCACAGAGCATGTACGTACATATGACAACTTTTGCTGACTTACCAAGAAACAATCTATTTCTATAAATGGATTTCTGAAATATAACTGTTCTTTCAGTTGCTTTATTCATCCAAAAAGAATAAATATGGGAAAGCTCAATGGAAATTTCCTCTAAGAATCCAAAATCAACTTTTTACATCATATAGAGAACACCCAGGAGTTTAAGGTTCTTGTGTAAACTCACCATTCAGAGAGGGGAGGAAAGATTGCCAAGTATTGCTGTGCTGAAGACTTTGGATGTTGTTAAAATGTTAGGTGACTGTTTATGTATTTCCATTCCTAGAAGGAAAAGCCATTTCAAACAGAATATGAACAGATCAAGCCCGGGTAACTATTTCAGCCACACAGGCATGGCAAAGTTCCTCTGAAATAACTTCCCAATGCAGTCACACACTGTCAAGCTGACTAGGAACCATTTTTAAAGCACTATATTGAATCTGATGCTGCATATTGAAGATACAAATGCAGTCTCTTAAAAGGCAAAGTATATCACCCTTCGCTTTTAAGTTATTTTTTTCTTTTTTTTTTTCCATATAGAAGCAGATCTTGTTCAGCAAACTTTTCTCACAGAAGTTTTCTTCTGTAATAATTCTTTCAACTCTTTTTTTCCCTTGTTTTCCTTCCTCATGAATGACTAGACATAGCATATCTAGAGGTCTCTTATTTGCCCCAAGTCTAAGCAATATTGCATTTTGAACTGACTTTTAATAAGCGTTTTAAAAATGTGTTTGGTTTAGCTCTTTTAATATTCTTAGAGAGCACTTGGAACTTTATTAATGGTCTTTAGTACCAACTTTTCAGAAGGCAATTTATCATACTAAATACTCAGTTTGCAGGTGCTGATATTATACCAGATTGCCTCCTCATTGAAGTGCGTGACTGACTCAGCGCATACAAATTTGAGATCAGTTCCTTTCCTCACATTCCTTAAAGGGAATGTGTTTATTTACATATATTGTATGTATTTCCATTTACAATGGTTCAGATGCACTGTATTGAATGTAAGTGCTGCAAGTGAGAGTTCTTTTTCGTTGACATAGTAATGTTTCCATATTGAGATTGTCAGCTGCAAGATAGCATCACTTCTTTATAAAGAAATTGGAGAATAGAGAAATATTTATTTCCTGTGTCAGAACTTACAAAATGTTAGACTTTGGTGGCAGAAGTTGCAGTCTGTTTGCCAGCACAAGGTTGATCCTGTGGTACATTTCATAATTTCTTTTGTGGTTTTTAATGAGGCTTTCATTGGAGCTAGATTTTTCTTTTTCTTATTTCCATTGGATGCCTTTGACATCCAAGTCTCTTCAGAAACCAGATTTGGCTTACAGGAGGCCAAAACCATGTCACGTACTCCTGGATCACATGAGCCACGAAAGTTCAGTTCCTGGTGCTTCTTTGTGACTGTGTGTCTCACCCTCAGATACGTGGTATTTTCTTGATTGAGACCAGAAGGTTTGGATTCATTTGACCTAACTTCTTCACCAGTATAACTGCCCCCTTAGATTTTTTTCAGCACATCTAGATGTTTTTTCCCAGATAAAACAGATACACATATTTTTAGAGACTTTATTGATCTGATTGTTACTAAGGATAATTATCTTAGTATCTTCATTTAGTTAAAACTGATTATTGTGCAACATAAAATTACATTAAAAGATACAACAAAGCAATAGTTTCAAAGTTAATTTTCCTAGTATTTTTTCTCTGAAAACTATGCAGAATTTTAATCTGGAAGTGAAAAAAAGAAAGTGTAGGGTTTTTTTAAGCAATCTCTTGTAATGGCTTGATCATTAGGGCAGTCTCTGAAATCAAAATGTGTTGTAATAAAGACATAAAATACAGAACAATGCTTCTGGTGTGGGTTGTGTGTATTAACAACATGGCTCAGGTGGCAAGTTACTCTGTAACGTTACGACAGAGAATTAGCATAGCTGTAACATTTCTTCTAATTTTAGACAATCTTTCTCTTACTGACTTCAAAAGCCTGGCAGTGGTGGCAGTTGCAGTCCCTCACGAAGCACTTTCAAAATATATGTTGGTTTGTCATTTTCGCTTTTGTCTCCTGTGAAGATGACAACGGTTGACACTTTCCAGGCAGCTTTTCGTCTTGTTTTTTGTATAGCCTTTCCTTTGAACTCAAGCACCATGGCATGTCGTGACACCCAGTAATTCTACTCTTTGGCATGATTCTGGTCTGCTCTGTTACCTTCACCAAGCTAAAACAGCCTAGCATGCTGTTGCTTCCTCGGTTCGAAAGTAACGCCGATTACTTGATAGGTTCTCCTAGCATAATTTTGCCCTGCTCTGAAAAGTTGGAAAAGGAGAATTGGCACAGTGTGAGAGTGTTGAATTCCTCTCTCCTGCTAGACTGTCTTCTAGAAACACACTACACTGGGTTGTGCCCAAGGTGTATTCAACTTGATCTATCAGCAGCCAGTAATGCTGCTGCAGGGGACGGTTCGAGAATCTTGCATAGAAGATGTCCGTTGTCCTCATTTTGGTCTTAAGAGTGGTCTGTAAATGTTAAGCTAATTTCTTATTCTAAGAATTAGATGAATGAAAATAAGTTAACATCTTGATTTTTGAAAACATTAGGGTATTCTTTAGGCTATGTGCATGTAGTCATTTGGTTTCTCTTGAACTGTTTGAAATTCATGGCTTTGGTAATATTTTGGCAATAGGTTCACCATTTAGTTATAGTGTGAATTTTTATCTTTTTATTAAACTTGCACCTTAGAATAAAATAATGAATGATTAGCCTGTGCTAAACTGAGAAGGCATAGTCCTGACCTAGCATTATGAAATATAATGTCCTCCATGTGATGTTATTTTTTGTACGTACTTGGTGCTTGCATGTAGGTATCACCTACAGCATTACTGGAAGGGGACAGAAGTCACGCTTTGAGCTATTTCATTTAGTCTTGTCTGAGTTGTAGCTTTACCTATTATTAGCCTTTTCCTACCCTCATGAGCTGCATACATGATTTCTTATGCAGGTAATCTTCTGGGGGTTTTCATCTTGGTCATAAAAGCTTTGTCCTGAAACACATCACTAGCATGGAATTTCTGGCTTTCAGACCTAAGTCAGCTCTTGATGGTGCATTGCTCTGTTTTTTCTGGAGGGAGTACATTTGGGCTGTGAGCAGGAGGAAATGAGGCCATCCCTACTCAAAACATGAGTCTCAAAATGTTTGGCAGAAGTCCATGTTTGGTCATTTTCTTCCCCCTCCTAGCACAGCCTTCTGAGGAAGACAGCTAGCAAGTCTCAGGGCTCTTATACAGACAGCCTTGGTGGTTTCTGTGCAAGAGTGCCAAAATTAAAGTACTGGCAATGCCTGTCTCTGTTTCCGTGTCTATTTCCTTCACACACTCCTGGATATTTC
This sequence comes from Elanus axillaris, assembly GCA_026212715.1. Taxonomy (NCBI): domain Eukaryota; kingdom Metazoa; phylum Chordata; class Aves; order Accipitriformes; family Accipitridae; genus Elanus; species Elanus axillaris. Next base: position 9,699,048 of record JANZLQ010000013.1, on the reverse strand, counting down.
CAGGGCATCCCTGGCCTCATTTGGTTGGTACTGTTAATTTTTACACATTTCCACTATCTGTTGTGTGAGGTTGGAACATAAAATTCTCCCTCCTCCATAAATTTAGAGGACTCAAATTTACGCTTTAAAGGGAATCTGCCCTCTGAGCCAATGCGAACTTACAGTTCTATGGTTTTGGCGTATGGTGATTATCTTCCTCGCTGTGCATCCTACTGAGTCCTCTGAAACAGACATGTTTCTTACTGATGCTTTTCGCCACACGGGAAGGACACTTTGTGTGACAGTTGCTGATCCAGTGCTTATTAGACCCTTTTCGTTTGGTTTGTTAAAACAGTCATCTTGTGGATCTATGTGCAGAAGACTGGACAGAAAGTACATGATCCCAAGTTAAATGTCTTTACTCTGACTAATCTTTTCTCTCTAGTGCCAATACCACAGAAAAGGTAGGCTATATCCTTTTCATCAAATAAACTATATAATTGCATTTTTGAAATAGCAATATTCTTTTGGCAAGTTATAGTTTCATATCAATAATTAGGACTTGTACCAGTATATAACCACATTACTCTTCAGTGTCTTCCTTTTTTCCTGAATTTTTAGAGAGATTTTGACTCTACGCCAGCCCACAATACTGCCTTCTGGTTACAAACTTCTAGATTTCCTGAAGTAGTACATTCCTTAATGAAGTGTACTTTAAGGGAAGAGATTTTATTTAGTTTTCACACCTTGACTTGGCCAAAGACTTGGGAGCGACGCTAAAGTGTCAGGTAATAGAGTACAGGAGATGTCTACTCATTGGCTCTGTCCTACCCTATTCGAGCAATATTTATCTACCAACATTTCCCCCTCACGAAACAGCATCTGTCAACCTGCCAGATTTATACAGCTCCCTGTCAACATCATTTGGCCCCCAAAGCAAACCTTTTAAGAATCACCTGCTTCAATAAGAGAGCCATAACTTTCCGTAGTTTAACACCTTTGCAAGGACAGACTATGAAATCCCACGCAATGTCTGCAAATGGATGTTACTTCATCTTTACTTCTTGTGCAAAATGATAGATATAGTTGCCTCCCTTCTGGACTGGGGGGTTTTGGGCAGCCCTGAAGTTGTGGCCTGCAGTTCACAATAGTTTGCGTATTACATCCATTCCAGTGGACTGGACTTCTGCACCATCCTAGCACTCATTTAGGACAACACAGACAAGTGTCAGCTTGTGCCACGTGAACAGACACGATGGTCCAAGATTTTTTCAGGTGTCTGATCAGCCTTTGGAACAGGAACTTGAATTTTCAGCTTCTCTTATCCAGAGAGTGTGATTTCCTTTGTGGATGATCGTAGTAATGTCAGATCCTCTAAGGCAGTGCTCAAAGTAAAGTGAGACAGAGCACTGGTGCTGGTGGCTCCAGCATAAAGCAGGTGATAATTTTGGTTTTAAGATCCTAATCCGTTGTCTTGGAGACTTGAAGTTTTTTGCAGTTAGTGATCTTCAGTGTATTGATGTCAGCTTCGCACCAAAGTGTCTCAAACTCTCATCGTTTGGAGTGGCTTTCAGTGAAAGAACATTCATTTTAATCTTTAGGAGCATACTTATTAATAATAAATATACTTCTGCCGTCAGTCTCAGTTGCCTCGTATTTTGCTCCAGGGCTGTGGCCACACCATCGTTGCCTATGAAAACACTGGTTTACTCTACGCTTCCCTCTAGAGCAATGCAACTGATTTGCTGTAGGAGGTGAGGTAAATCTTTCAGTGCAGCCCAATACAGCCAGAAACTGTAAAGTTAGAAATTACTTTATCTGCGGAGAGTAAATCGTTTGGGTTTTGGTGAAAAAAGGTTAGGAATGGAGGAGAAGCTACAGCTTATTTGCTGAGGCTGTTGTACACACCTTCAGTGTCAGTCATGCTTTTAGACTGACAATAAAAGGTTCTTTCAGAAGACGTACATTGTACATTATCTTGTGGTGTGCTAAGACATCCAAGGGACTCTCCAAGAGGGTGACAACAACTGCAGGGATGCAATGAAGTAGTTAAAATGAGATCACTTACTATCAGTGTTGTTCACTGCAAAACTGGAGGCAGCTGATGGTTCTCAAGCAGCAGCTGTGACTTCTTTGCTGAGTGTTTCTCTACTAGACACCGGTGCTAATGGCTGTTTAACCTTTATGTTGAACTTGCTGTGGCTGAGGGGTTGGAGTTGTTTGCATTTTGGATGGCAGTCCTTCAATTTTTATACAAGCACCTATTCTGAAACCCTCCCAGAGGAGGTAGTGCTCCCCTAGGGCAAGTGCTGCAGGGATTGCTTAGTAGGGTGCATTTCCATATGGAGGAGCACTTAAAGGAAGAAGACCTGATGCTTTTCTGTAGCTGTTAGCTGTTCTTGGAGATGTGAAGTGTGTGCTCGCCCTTCTGTGTGCTATTCAAACTTGCAATTCATTGCTTGGGAAGTACTAAGAAAAAAGTGTATGTTTCTTTCTCCCATCCTAGGGCTATGCTGTGGAAGGGTGAGGGCTTACCTCCAGATGTCAATGGGATAAAAAAGAAATTGTATTACTGCATGTGCTTACAAATAGGTATCACCAACAGTAGGCATGTATGGGTTGGCAACGTGAGCATATAGCAAAGAACTCTTAGAGGTGACTGATAAACATTTAGTGTTGATTTGTTTCTAAATATTAAGATCTTCTTAGAGATAGAGGAATCCTACTCTCTCCTTCTTTGCAGAGAGTTTTTTCCAAGTTTCCAGTAATTCCCATTGCTATCTCCTGATATTGCAAAATGAGGTACCAGTAGTACTTCAGATGAGACATCAGTGACTTAGAAAAATTACAGTGCTCTATTAGCTCATTCTGTACATATCCCAGCCCATGCCCAGAGGATGTTTTCCTTTAGGAGTGTGCTTATGCTGGAATTTCTCCGGCTCTTGTTTTCTGTACATTTGTTGCACGTCCTTTGGCACCACCCAAATCCCCTGCTTACACGTTCAGCAGCTTCTCTGTTCAAAATATTCTTATTACTCAGCAGTCCAACATTGTCTCATTGTACTTCCAATACAAGATATAATAGCTTTTTTAAAAAAAATAATCAGTTATTCCTGTAACTGTATCTGATGGAGTCCAAAAGAGGAAGGAAAAACCCCAGTGAAATCACTCTTAACTTTGCAGTAGCTTAAATATTCTAACACTATAGTTTTCTGTCTCTGTCTAGAAGCTTTCTAAATAGATAAGGTAAATAGGTCTTCAAATGGAACATTGAAAGTGAAGGCATAAAGATTTTCAGCCTTTAAGACCATAAAAATAGGATGATTGTGTGTTTTAATATCTTATGTTTCTTGTTACTTATGGCTAAATGCTTTTAGTCTGGGAGATTTTTACACACTGCTTTTGAGACAGCCATATGCCGCTGCTGATAGAAGGCTTCTGAAAAAGGCAAGAGGCAAAACATTTGGGATAGAAATGAACCCTTTTATTTTTTGCATGGCATATTCATCTTTTTTTAGCAAAGTTTAATAGCTTTATACAACTGTTTTCTTATGTGTGCTGTTCAATAAAACGTGTCAGCAGTGTAAATTATAATAAACTTAAAACAAATGTAAAAAGACCAGGTAATAATAACTTTCCCAAATCTATCCCAAAGAGTAACATTAACATAGCGTGATTTGCAGCTGGGTGGAGAAAGGTTAGTGAGGCCTCTGTCACTCTGACCACTGATCTCCGAGTTAAGTGGTGGCATTGCAAGTCAGTTCTGCTTTGTATAAAGACCTTCTTCTTCTAAAGAGTATTAAGTGATTAAACCACATGCAGGAAAACCAGTATTTTTTAGAAAACAGCTGTAAGTGTACAAGAAACTGCTGAGATCATAGATCAAATAGACGAAACGGTAAGAATGCATACAAACCAAGCAAAGCAGGTAATTCTTGTAAGAAAAGCAAGGACTTCTAGCCAGAGGCAGACATTGATAGGGAAGGCATAAATCAATTGGCAGAAAGAAGGGATGGACTCCAGGGGACCATTTATGGAGAAATATAAAAAAAGGAAAGCAAGCTTCAGTTTGTGCTGAATGAGAACCTATGCCTTTGGCACAAAGATGGTCAAAAGCCAGTTCTCATTTTTGCCTCTCTATTCCCAAAGCAGCTACATTTAACTTGAATTTCTGTTTAGTCTTAAGGAAAAAGGGAATTTAGGAGACCTCATAACTTTATTTTAGCGTACTCTAGAATAGGGAAATTAACTGCTGTTTTGGGCTTTTTGTGGAGTGTTCCATCTAAGGAAACAGCTTACTGTTGTTGAGCTGAAGCTCTAATGTAGCTTACAAAGACACAGCAGCACATTTCCATTTACAGAAGTTCACCATATTATGGCAGCTTTCTTATATTAGAGGGTATTTTTTTGTTTGCTTAACTTTTCTCCTGGAGTTCTTCTTTATGTTTATCATAAGCACATACAAACGTACAGGTTTGCTGCACTGTATGTTGAATGGCAGGTTTTCTGTGCTGCCTGTTTTAGGCAACAATATGTCTTGGAGAATTTTCCTTAGCCATCCAGAACAAGATACTTAAACATGACATGTAGATCTTTGCTTCTGAAAATGAAAAAAAACAGAACATGGTTTGCTTTCTTGTTGATTAATCAACGTTGGGCTTTTTTTCCACAAATAACTAGAATATGAGCATGGGGGATTTGTGGTTCTCAAGTAAATAGCATGTCTAAAAAGATTTCAGTTCTGCCCTATTTCTGTTTGCTGCAAGCAATATACCTATTTCTATTTTCAGTTTGCCACTTCACACAGAATGGAAAAATACTCCAGTGCACACACTGAAATGAGTTTCTTCTTGAGGATGGTCACAACCTCAGTCATTTGATGAGTGGTTGGTACATTGCAGTCAAGCTTTACAGTGAAATAAATGTCATCTTTGAAAGATGACTTAAATTATGGCCCACAGACTTTCGGTGGCAATGTCCTCAGAAAAGCCTGTGCCTCTTTTTGACATCGGACTTGAGCCTTCGAGTCCCTTGAACAGGTAGGAAGCTCACAAATAATGTTTCGGAAACACTTCTACTGTGACTCCTAGATGATGCTTTTTGAGTACCGCCGTCACCCTGTAAGAGTGCCTCCAAGACTCCTTTCTGTGTCTGTTCTGTATCCTGTGCTGCTTTGTTTCATGTAGGTATAGTAAAGTCTAGCAATAATATTAGCCGCTTGTGTTAGCTGTTATTGTTGCATGCTGTATTTTTTCTGATGTCGTGGTTTAATGCCAGCAAGCAACTAACACCACGCAGCCGCTCACCCCTTCCCCCCCACCAAGTGGGATGAGGGAGAAAATCAGGGAAAAAAAAGTAAAACTCGTGGGTTGAGATAAGAACAGTTTAATAGAACAGAAAAGAAGAAAG
>JANZLQ010000013.1:9659569-9693560 GCA_026212715.1 Elanus axillaris | reverse complement strand
AACATCAGAGTGTTATCAACATTCTTCTCATACTGAACTCAAAACACAGCACTGTACCAGCTACTAGGAAAACACTTTATCCCAGCTGAAATCAGGACATCTGAAAATGTTGATACTGACTTTAAGAAATGAAAAACTTTACATGGGGCCATGACTGAATTGATATAAAAAGGGGGGAATGTACAAGACCATTAGTCTCTAATGGTTGAGATTAATTTTTATGACAGGGGGCCAGATACATTCCAGATGTTTAATGCTTAAAATGTTACCTTGGGGTTCCATCTAGTATAATTTTTTTCTCAAATTTTATAATAAAGGCTTCTAATAATTTGTAATTGAGTCAGAAAATCACTAGTTTATTATTAAATATATTAAATTCCCTATAATTAAATACAGATTATATAGGCAAAATAAATATACATTTCCTGGGTTTTGCTGGTAAAATTTTAACACTAACTTTTTCCATGAGTGAATTTCAGAGAAGAACTGGTATGTTGAACTTTGTAAACATCAGATAACATAGTCTTGAAAATAATCATGTATGCCTCTTGGTTTTTCTGTCTGAGACAGAGCTGGGCCTGCAGCTTTTTCCCATGTTAAAAGCTATTGTTGGATACAGTCCTAAAAATTTTGTCTATCATCTCATACATTCATGCATGTTGTAAATTTAGCAGGAAATAAGAGCTGAAATAGTGCTGCTGGTCAGGTTGTTTGCATTTTTCTATTTTTAAGGCTTATATTTTTGAAAATTGAAAATATGGATGTAAAATGATGGAAATTATTGGAGCTTTCCTAGAGGTGCAGTAATTGTAACAAATTGGCTAAAATCAAGAGGCCAAAAGAAAACAATAAAAATTGAGTGTGGGACAGATGTACAGCCAAACCCTTCTTACACCAAGGACCTACTACCACAGCACTTTTTTGGAGTTCAGATTAAATTGATCTATATTTTGATCAGTTCCTGTACCATTCCACTGAATTTTCTAAAACATTTTAGCTTAAGGTCTGTGTTTAAAAAATTACTTAGATTTGAATTTAGACTCTAACCTAGGAGATTTCTGTCATTATATGCTTTTTAATGAGTCTCTCAATAAGTCAAGTTTGGTTTGGAATCTAGTCAGGCTTAGTTCTGTTTTTTAGAAAGTTTTTATGGATTTGTATAGCCTAATTAAAACATTGTTGTTAAAGTTACTTCAGTTTTCAGGTTTCGTAAGAAATTTGTCAAATGATGTTATCAAGCAATTCAATGATCCCAACAACTAAAATCAGAACAAAAGGGAAGTTAACAAAATACCAATTTAAAAAATCATAATGACTAGCTTTATGTGGTGGGAATAATGCAATATTCCAAATAACTGGAATTTAAATTTAATGCAAAATTAGTCACATTGTCTCTAGACAATAATTTATACATTTTGCATGAGAATTTATAAACAATAATCTTATCTTTTCATGTGGTAAAAAAATATATCGCTAACCTGAGAAGTCAGTTCTGTGGTAGGATTACTTGTTAGCAGAGAAACTTTGTTTTACTTTGAAGCACTAAGTCAGGCCTGAAATTCCCCATCTGCTGTTAAAGCTTCTTGTGTTCCGCGGTGGCCATCACAGCCCAGCTTGTTGGTCATGAGGGCAGAACAACACAATAAATTTTCATGCACAAGTGGAATAGTTTTTGTAGTTAGTGAACATTTAACAAATGCTGTTTAAATGCCATTTTAAGAGGTGGGTGCATTTTGTTTAGGATCAGAAGTAAACGATGCCTGTTCTCTCCACCTTGCAGATTACAGTGGAAAGAAAATGGTTATGGTCAACACAACACAGTGTTTATTTGAAAATTAATTTTGTCACCTCTTGACAACAAATGTTTTGCTTTCAGATGCTCAACCTTCATGCGAATAGCTATCTAAAAGCTTCACGCAATACACCTTGCTCAAATTTCCCATTATTTATTGCAGTAACCTGAAAATCCATATTTTCTTGTGGCCAAGACATGGGCAATGGAGAAGCAGGTGAGCAGCTGGATGAAGGCACACGGAAGGAAGGAGGGTGCATGCGGATGCGTGCGCCCTTCGGAACGGGTGGGAGTCCCCCGGTGTGCCGGGTTTCCAGGCCATTCAGCGGTGGCTCAGGTCCAGGAGGGCTGCGCCTGGGGTCTTGCATGAGGAAGGCTGCAGGCCCAAAACGGGACAGGGGCAGAAGAGGAGGTGGTCGCGTGCGGACTTTGCCGGGATCTTCCCACTGCTGCCCCGGCACCTGACCCTGTGATCAGTGCTGCGCTTCGGCAGTTTGTCAGTGTCGAGGGACTCATCTCTTTAAAATAACATTTGATTTCAGACCCAAGTGGTTTTTGAACACCGGTGCGGGTACCCTTTGTGCCTCCAGCTGCGGCTCGCTCTCGGGCGTTACCTTTCCTGCAGGCCCCTCTGTGCTGCACTTGCCCTTACCCTGTATAATGGTGAGTTGAGGCACACGTAAGCCAGCCATATTCATCACTGCGATAAATAACTTGCAGGAGTATTAAAAACAGTGTGAATGTATGAGAATCCAATCGTATGGATTATTTTGCAATAGCAAGACTTCATGCTTCTCCTTCAGATGATGCTCTGAGGGATCACTGATACACTGTGAGATCCCGAGGAAGACATTGTATGCTCTAGCAGGCAATAAACTAAAGCCCTTTTTTATTTTTTTTGTAACCTAGTCAAATATTAAAATCAAAGTTTAAGCAGAAAATGATTTGAATGTAATTTCTGTGAATGATAGGAGAATAGTCTGTGAAATAACTGTGGCTGAATAATTGCTTGCTTTTCAACTCAAATTGCATCATTTTTAATCTCTTCTATTTTAGCAATTGTAGGGCACAATACTCGTGCTATACCTGTATTCAGTTCTATTAAAAGAAGAAGGAAGAAAATGTCCATTCTGTAAGGATTTAAAAATGGGTCCAATAACTTCTTTGCTGTCTCTTTGTTACTTCTCTCACTCGAAGTAATGCTTATGATATGAAAGCTTGTTTCATTTTGTCCTAAGATTAAGTACTTTATCTTAACATGTGCAGGTGGTAAATTGAGATCTCTGCTTCTTCAGAGTGTTATGCCCAGCTTTGCGTGCTAAAATACAGAAGACTTATTTTCAATCGCTATCTGCTGATACGATTTCCAGTGAAAGCAGGAATAGGTTTCTGCGTATGTTTGGAGTGGAGCACGATCCAAAAAGCATTTGATCTTAGGAACAGTAAACTCTGCTAGAACAGCTGTTTTCTTTCTACTGCTAACACTCCTTACTATAAACTAGGGAAGATTCATAGTCCATACCAAATTTTTACCTCGGGGGAAACCAAGGCAAAAGACCCGGCTCTAGCTGACCCTGCTTGGGAAGGGAGCTTGGGCTGGCTGATCTCCCGTGGTCCCAGATGACCTCGAGGATGCTGTGATCAGGATGCGGCTCTCGGAGATGTCCCCAAATGCTGTACACGGACAGCTCAAGCCTGGGCGAAGCAGCTCTGCGCTGTGCCCAGGTGCTCGCTGGCAATCTGGTTTGGCAGGTTTAGCGCGGGATGCTTCCACATCAGCCTGCTTGCCTTCTGACTTGCTACCCCCTAGCTCTGCAGCTCCTTGCGTTAGGAACTGCTTTGTCACTGTGACATAAATTGAGCGGTTTCCTTGGTTCCTTTTGAGCAGATAAGGTCAGCTCTACAAATGGAAGACAGTGTCTCTTTTCAGAAGTGACTTCTTCATTAAAGTGGAAGCTGTGTAGGATATGCCGTAAGAAGCAGCGTTTTTAATACGTCTTCACTTTTGTCCTTGCTAATGGTTATTGAGAGCAAACGATGGTTATTTAAAGGTCAGTGAAAACTGGCTTAAAGGACGCTATTGTCTAAATACTGGAAATTTTCCATGTTCCAATGAGCCAGGGCAGCACAAGTTGTTGAAGTAAATAGAGGGACAGTGATCTCACTTGTTTGAGTACTGCATAGTTTAAGTAACATTTAAAAGGTTTTTTAAAAAAAAATCATTAGCATTGCAAGATTCCTAGTAGGTACACGGTTGATGTTGTTTGTTGATGGTTCTTTACGCCGTTAATATTAGCATAAAATAATACAAACATGATAACTATTGAAGCAGAACAGTGTTATTTTTTGTCTTAAAAATGAATGGGTCTGGCTCTGGTAAACTATTCTCTCATTGATAATCTTCAAATAGTTCTATTTGTGTCCATTAGAGTGTAAGTAATTAAGTTATTTATTGAGCAACTGTTGGAAGAATTTAAGTCGCTTCTGGAGCAAAATGGCTCTGGCTCTTAAAATGCAGTATTCCTCAAAGTCTGCCTTTTCCTTTTCAAACAAACACATCCCATTGATTTGCTGTTACGTGATTAAGCAACAATACATAAAAAGCCGATTGTCTAGGTGAATGATACTTTAGGAATATGGTTAAATCAATAGATTCATATTTTAAAAAGTGAATATAAAGAAGATATGTTTTGATCTATTCTCTTGCTATATGAAAAGGATGTATCATTACAATCTGAATATTTAGAACACAAAATGCTGTGCTGTTTGCTTTTGTAAGTAAAGGAGGTGAGGCCCTAATTAAAAATCAGTGTTATCTAGATATACAATAATGAGTATTTTATATAACTGTTGCAAAAAAGCCTGCAGTGATGAAGTCCATGACGTGTTGCTTTTACTATGAAGTATCTTTAATTTTCACTTGAAACAGTTTGAGGTGCATGTTAAGGTTTCCAAAATCAAGTAGAGGCTTTGGATTATTAGTGAAGCAACAAGCTATAATTGCTTTATGTACCACCTGAATTCAGTTTTACAGTTTTGCTGTGTAGGGCTTGTAATGTTCTGCTCAGATCATTTTAACAATGTAATGATTTTTGTGTTGAATGAGAGCAGCTGAGGAATTACTTCTTTGTGTTGCTTTTTATTGTACAAAGGTCTGACTTCTTTGCCCAGTTCTGGAGCCTGAGTTTACCCGATTGGCATTCCAACAAAGTGAAAGCAGAATGTTTCAAGCAAAAAAGGTTCTTTTTGCCAAAGTCTTTATAAACTCAAAGTACCCATGTAGAGATTACACGCTTTAGTATTCAAGAATCAGGCTCTAAGAAGGCTGGGAGAGTCCAGACTTGTTGGAGAAAAGTAATAGGACAGCACCCATAGGACAGCAGGGTTTTTCTCTTTTGCATTTTCATTTGCCTTTGGTCTGTACCGTTATGGGCAACTTGTCCCTTTTTTTACTTTCACCCACTCTGTTGTGTTACAATTTATACAATATACACTGCATGCAAGCCCTGGAGCCTGTTTCTGACGCAGAGGGGCAAACAGGGCAATGTCCCCGAGATCTGTCCCCTGCCCGGAGATGGATCAGGAGTGTTACGGCTCGCTGTGTTGCAGGATATTGAACTGCAGCCCCTGCCTGGTTCCCCACTTCCCTAATCCCACACGGGGTGGAATCCCACAGGGAATGTGCTGAGACCTGAAGTCGGATCTCTGAGCAGCTCTGGCTGTATTTGAAAATGCAGCCAGTCCAACTGGGTTGTGATGTTTTTCCAACAAAGATTGCTGGATGTAAAACACCAGGTGTAGGCAAAGGGACTCCATCTGGAAGTTCCTGCAACCCATGAGGTTGTTAGAACCAGCTCTTCCGATTATAGTGCTATCTGGGTGAGGGTCTTTGAAGCACACAGTGTCCGTCATCAGAGACAAGTCAGAGCCATGGACTCTGGTTGAAGCTCATGGGCAAGCCTGAGCATAGCACGGATACTCTATTTACTTTTGTTCTTGGATGTGCAGCATCTGGAGCACTGCAGCTTGCTGAGGCTTGCAGCAGAAAAATTATAATCTGAAGTAGCTACCTACCCCAGTTATAATCTTTTTTTTTATTTTATTACTATAATCATCATTATTGTTTATTTTGAAATAATGTTTTAATATCTATACTAAAAGATCCCACAGCGTCCGAATCTCTGTGTCGCTAGAGTTATGTGCCTTTTATGTGTCTCCAAACCCTAACCTTTCTCTTCTGAAACCTCATTCCCCTGAGGTCGTATTTTCAAATGCCAGGCTGACAGCTGCTGTCTTTCAGGTGACTTTCATCACTTTTCTGCTCTTAAGGCTAATTCACGTTTTGGACTGTACTGTTCGGTAACTGCCCTGAACTTACTTGTCTGTGCTATGTAGATGTTATTTTTAATTGTAGTAACTGTTAAAGCACTGCACTTACTAACATGGATTGATAAGCAGCTTTGATGGACTTGGGCACATGAAAGTGCTACACAGGCTGCCAACACTGGATAGAGTGCCATGAAACAGCATTTTGAGAAGGGAGTCTTGAAGTAAGACTAAATGCTGGTTTGCTCCTGTGGCTGAAGATTGACTGTTCAGACCCCTCGACATTAGCATTTCCCATTCACAGTGATTATGAACACTGTGTTTTTCTCTATTTTACTTATTTCCTTACACTTCTGTGCCAAATTGGGCTTTTGAGTCACTATAAACATTTAATGAGGCTTCCATTACTCTTTTAAGTATAGCTAACCGGAGTTGGTAGATGTTAGCATCTGTCTTCTAGAATACTTGAAGTCACTTTCTTCTTAAAAATAACTATTTATAATCAATCATTTAGGAAATCATATGCTAAGTATGAAATAACGTCATATTTATAAACTTTTATATCTTCTCTGGGTTAATATCTAATTCTCCATTGTCTGTCATATGCAGCTAGTACTTACCTGTTTTATGAACTACGTCTTACTCATGTGCAGCTCCAGGCTTTCAGAGGTGTTAACAGTAGATGCTGTTCTCTTAATGCACCTGTCCTATTTTTTGTGTTGTTTTTTTATTTAATCTTTGTTTTTCTTCTTACAAACTTTCCTGTTTAAATACAGTTTGAGTATGCAACACCTAGAAAATGTAAAGCCCAGGTGTCTTTAATACTGATGAATTCAGGATGATGGTTAGTAGCAGCTGCAATTTCAGCATCAACTATTTTATTTATCGAAAGATATACCTCTGCATTGCAAGGTAATGAAATCCACCCCTGTACAGAGGGAAAGGTAAAAAAATAAATAAAACTGTGAACAGATGTATTTCTTAAATCAGCTCATCAGTTGTATTTATTAGGCCTCGGAGGTCTTGAAATGAATGTCACTGTGCAAAGGAACCTGGTGAGGTAATACGTAATTAAAAGCTTGAATAATTTTAGATGATGGGAGACCATATTGAACATGGAAATGGGAAATGTTGTTATTTCTTGGTGAAAAAAGCAGAACATTCTTTGTGGGGAGGATATAGGTACTCTTAGTTTCTAGTACAATGTTTGTATTGTACCGCTTCTATAATGTTAACAAAAATAGCAGGGAATTTCAACAGGGACTAGGGAAGTAGTTTACCGCTTTCTTGCAAAGTGACAGAGTTTGGGAAATCAGAAATAAACTGAGGCTGGTCCTTGAGATTTATTACGATTATGATTATTATTAAGCTTGTTGATTTAGGCTGCCTGGGGAAGTGAAGTCACCTCTACTATAATTCTATGTACAGTTCATAATTCAAATAGTGGTTTTGAACACGTAGGGTTGTGAGAAAAGTTTGAACTTTTTTTCATTAAAAAATGTTTGGCATTTTCTAAGACATGTTAGATTGCCTCCTGTTATTATAAGAAGAGGAAAGAAAGGCTTATTCTGTTACTATGACACATTTTTCTAAACTGTTCTTTAATAGAAAATAGACAAATACATTGCTGATGGAACATTACTTCCACAAAGCATAATAAACAAATACTCCATTTAATTCTGTTTACTTTGTTCTCATAGATCAGAGTTCTAGTGAAACAGAGCCAAATTATGTGATGTAGAATGACCACCACGTAACTGGTAAAATCTGCTACAGTGCAATGAGCTCAGTGTCCCAAAATAGATCCACCCTTTGTTGAGTGGATCCCGACGTCCTGGCGTGGGCTCCCCCCTCGCCCTTCAGGGCTCACGTCTTACCGGTGGTGTGACAAGAAGAAAGGAGGCATAGTTACTTCTTTGCATAATTATCCCTCCACTGTAGTTCCATACATCCTCTGGCTAGTGGAGGTGGGTGTAAGTGGAAGCGATCCCTTTGGCTAGACTGCTACAAACCAGTGCTGAACTGAAGGCCAGCGGGGGCTAAAGTGACTGAAGATGAGCCCTTCTGCGTATACGCTCAGACAAGTTCCACGTAGATCTGCGTTGTGCCGGGTTCAAAACGAACACGCTAATTGGAAGACTAATCTGCTGCTCCCAGCTTCAAGTCAGTTTTAAGTCACAGTTTTGCTGGTTGGCCTTTTAAGCCTCAGCAGCTCTCAGTTTGTTACCTCGCAAGAAAAGGTAGTATGTGTAACTGAGATGGCAGTTCACATAAAAAGGACCATACTGTGTCGTAAAACCTGTACTTGCTTTTACAGTGAGCTTGCCAACCTGGGCTGCTCTGAAAGTGTTTACAGGAGAATTTAAGCCTGCTTCCCTGTGAGATGCTTTTCATGTTAGGTATGTGAATATGTGCACATTGAAACACAAGCAGCATATTTTTCCTCATCTTTTTTTTTAAAAAAAACAAAAACCCTTATCCTTAAGGATTTTTTTCTGCATCTTGCTTTTTTCTCCATGGGCTGAAATGTGTTCCTTGTCCATTCTGCTGTAGCAGCCCCATCCTGAAGTGCTGTGTCAGACAGATGCGCGTCACGTGGGCTGTCTCTTGCTCCGCAGCTGGCAGAGCGGGTTGTGCGTCCCTGACCTGACAGTACTTATTATTAACATTATACTCAAACGGATAATTCTGTCTGATTTCTGGACTGAAATACATATACACTTTAATTCAGTTTACATTATGGAGCTTGTCCCTTTCTTGATTCTTCTCATGGGTGTCCTACGACAGCCACAGAATAACTGTGATGTCAGCTCATGTCACCCTATCCCACTTGTAATAAACCTTCTGCAGTTGGTGCTTTTCCTCAACATAGCATGACCTCATGGAAAAGAAAAAATACTTAGTGCTACCTTTTGGTGGTTGCCTGCAGGTAGGATTGCCAGCGAGTTCAGTCCCGGTAATGTAGGTTGAATATTCTTGTGGCTGACACCGCTGCGAGCTGGGCTTCCTCTTGCAACCTGGTATCGCCGCTTGTGGAGGACGCCTTAAAGGAGAAAAGTGCTTTAATTAAGAAATGAAGGATGAGGAAACCAGATCCAGATAAAAGAATAAAAGATTCTTGTCTCTCATTCTATGCCCTTAAATCTAGGGGTATCTTCTCAGTCGGGCCGATGCGTCCAGAAACATTTTACTAATCTACAGAAAGAATGGAGGGAAGGGGAGAAGGAGGGGAGTGCAGTGCTTTCGACATGACTCTGTTTGCACTTCAGCCCCTTTTTTCTATTGTTGTTTGAATGTGATCCTGCTTGGACAGGTTTCTGAAATACGCTCTCTATACTTATTCAAAGGTCCTTACAAATGTTCTAACAAAATTCCTTCTCGAGCCTTTATTTTCCTCTCCCGGGGAATTTATTCCATGGAGACCTCTCTCCCTAGCTTGCAAGGAAGAGGTCATTTAACCACACTGGGCTGGGCTCGGGCTCTTTAGAAAATCAATACAAAATCTTGCTTCATTTAACACAAATCTATTAAGGCGGTGTAAATTGGAAGGCGGGGACAAGGAGAGAGAGGGGTGATGCCTCTGCATAGCTTTCCTCCTGCACTCCTCATTTCCTTTCGCACGCTCATCTCTCCCAGTTGGCTGTCTCCAAAGCTCGCAGTTTTGATAAGCAGTATCTTAGGACTTAACAGTTTACACAGTGTTTTGTAAAATGACTCGCTCTACGATACATCAGAAGAGAAGCATCCACATTTATTTTGCTTTGCTGCCTCATGGCGTTTCACTGTCAGGGCCATCTTTTTTTCAGGTAGCTGACTCACAAATAGCAATGCTTGTGTGCTGTAAATACCACAGCTTCTGAAAAGTGCTGTAAATATTAACCCTGCCCCCCCAAGGATGGTCACTTCCACGGAGGTAGAGGAATTAGTCTGCTGACAGGCGTTACTTATTAAGAAACAACCGATAGACGAATTCACCCAGCCTCGTGCATTTGTTCTGAGGATGGGGAATGGACGCAGAAGGGAAATTAATTGGGAATGCCAGGATCAGAGAATTCCCAGTTCTAGGAGGAAATGCATAAAATGAAATTTAAATAGTTAAAAATATCTGACCAGAAGTGGCGGATTGTTTCTTTTCTTTATGCAATGCATATATATTTTTCTTTTAGAACAAGGCAGGTTTTATTTAATTAGCTACTTGAGGTTGTAGTCTCTATTTCTGAATCATTAGCTTTAAGATTAAGAAATACTTTGGTTAATTGCCACGTGTCTTACACTGCCTTTTGTCCAAAATAATAAACAATTGCAGTTGTATATTTCTGAAATCAAAGAGGGGAAGCAGACACTTAAATATGAAATTATAAATGTAAAATTCAATATAAAAATACAGATCACATGTTAATTTATATGTAAAAATATAAATAATCTAACGTATGAAATATATAAACATGTGAAATTAAATATAATGTTGGGACTCGGTTTTGTGTCCTGACTAATATACTTTTTAACACTGCAGGAAATTTTTTGCTTGACTTGTAATACTTGCAGTTGTACCTGACAAGTGTAACCCACATGGGCATGTACTCAGTTCTATGAATATGGAAATATTGTAGTAGACTTAGATTTAAATTATTTTTCAATAGTCCTCTCTAATTTTTACTTTATAACTTTTGTAACAGGCAGATGAAATGCTTTAGAATAATTCCAGAAGACAACTCCTTATACTTACTAATGCAAAATTTAATTACAAGAAAGCATCTTTGGCATGTACGTCTTCACTGATGTTTTCTTCATGATTTTTGAGAGACTGAATTTAGTGGGAGAATTTTTTTCCACTCTCTCACATGACAAAAATAGATAAGAAATGGAATTAAATTAAGTCTGAGTGGACCTGGATGTATATCTGCATGTCAGGTAAAATAAATGAAGAATAAAATGCTGAAGAGTAGGGTAAGATATTATATCAATTTTGCTTCTATAATAAATAAAAATGAAATGTGAATTGAACTTTTCTGTCATTTTGTTTTGTACTTTTCTGTACTGGTGCAACTAAAGACCAATTTACAAACACTCTTCAAAGTAAAAATTTGGTATGCTTAGCACTGTAGGATGTGCTACACGCTTTCAAATCAAAGAGATTTTCATACATAGAAGATAATTTCCCACTTTGTAGGTGTCAAAGTGTCAATCTAATTAAATAGGAAGACTGTTTTCTAAACACTTAACTGAATGCTCTTGAATTATTTTATGTAATGATAATATATGGCTAATTTCAGGTTTTGTTCATAGATGAAAACTTTGGCCTATTCTTGTCTGTAAACATTAGGACTGCTGGGGCACTAGTGATCACTGTCATATGATGAATACGTTCTGTGGTCTGGGACGATTAATGAACACATTTGAACAGATCATGTGCTCACAGAGCCTTAAAATCAAACTTAGCAATTTTCAGAAATGACTCTTACAGGTTCTCACTACTCTGTGAAGCTTCACTGAGTTACATGTTCTCTGACTTCTACCAAACGAAGACATTTAATTTACTCATTCATACAAAACTGAGCACTTATTATTGAACTGAATCTACATATGTTGGAAACACATTTGCATAGAGTTAATTTATTATTTAATTGATTTATACTGCAGTATTTAATTGCCTGTTTATATGAAAAGTATTTTTTTATTCGCAGAGGTCTTTTTATTACTATCCATGACCGGGGACACATCGCTGCAATGCTTAAATCCTGGCCAGAAAATATTATCAAAGTAAGTTCAGTTTTAGTTGCATAACAAAGCTGACACTGTTTTGCACCCAAGGTGACTTGGTTAAGACATCTTTATAAGCATTTTATCAAGTAGATTTCAGTGATTTCTTAGCTCTTTTTTTTTAAGTAGAAACAATGCTGTTACAGCCAAAGTTTGGGGCTTTTAAACCCCTACTTGTTTAGCTGTGGGCATCCTTTATTGATTAATCGGTCAATTATATTGAATAGTATGCGTCAAAAAAAATCCTGAATTTTTTTTCTGTATTTCGGGGAATCACAGAGTGGTTGTGGTAGGAAGGCACCTCTGGAGATCATCTAGTCTATCCTCCTGCTCAAGCAAGGTCAGCCAGGGCAGGTTACCCAGGGCTGTGTCCAGCCTGTGGGTTTTGAGTATCTCCAAGGGTGGAGACTCCACAAAATCTTTTGGCAACCTGTTCTAGTGTTTGGGTTAATAGTTCTCCACATATGGTACCTGATGAGCTGTCTCACAAAAAATATTAAATTTCCAACTAAAAGTGCTTGTCACAGAGTATGACAAAGAAATTATTTTGTTGTCAGCTGCTTGCTATACTGAGCATTTCTGTCCTTTACTGTGAAAAATACTCCTTTTTAGCACAGAGAGTTTTGTGGGGTTTACAGAGTTACTGTATATGAAACACGTACTTCCTCATATGTATAAGTATGATGGAGTGTGTTATTTGCTGAAGGGAAGAAGAAATACATCTTTGAAGGGTAAGAACCAGGTGGTTGTAGACAGCCCTGTCAAAGACCAGCAGGAGTGGCTGGCTCTGGTTCTGCTGAAAGCAGCCATGACAAAACCCAGGAGTCTGAGGTTGTTCTTTTTTCTGTGGATAACTTCCTTTCCCTTCCTATTCTGTTGACAGAAAAACGTAAGAGGGAACAATGCCAGTTCCCTTGTAATATAGTACTAAATATCTCTCTTGTGTGTTCTTAAATGTTTTATACGAAAGTCCCATTTACGGTGATGCAAGAGTCTAAAATAGTGTAACAAAACCACAGTGGAATACAATAAACCAATTCTGGGCCTTTCTTGTACTATTGATTTGTTTGTACTTGTTAGAGTTTTTACATGAAAATTAAAAATGATGGTAAGAAGATAACGAAATACTTAGTACATACAAGCAAAGAAGTGATTTTTAGAGTGCTTTTATTTCTTCCTCCAGGCTATTGTGGTGACAGACGGAGAACGTATCCTTGGTCTTGGAGACCTTGGCTGTTATGGAATGGGCATTCCAGTTGGTAAACTGGCACTTTATACGGCGTGTGGAGGAGTAAAACCTCACGAGTGTCTACCAGTGATGTTGGATGTGGGAACAGATAATGAGGTAAATCCTTTTCTGAGGTGTAGTGAGTATTAGCTGTTTGAAGGGGACTATATAAAAGTTGAACTGTAAAAAGTTGTTCTTCTCTGTTATGATACTAGCTTTGATTATGTGCAAACTAAAAAAGTCCTATGGAAAAAGTATAATCCTAATACACAGTGTAGATATACTCTTCCTAACACACAGTATAGACTGTTTTGTAAGACTCAAGTAATTAAGGATGCTGTTGTCTGTAAAAATGTGCTGCATACATTGTACATGTTAAAAAGTGGTATGGGAAATTAGGTCTTGGGACGATAGAGTTAAAAATACAATTTAAGGCAGCATTCTTTCTCTACTTCTGCTGCAGAATTCCTCTGCAGTGATTTCAGATGTGCATTCTGACTGTGCCCCTCATTTTGGTGAACAGCTTGAAGCTATGGCCTGGTCTGTGTTGGGAAAGCATGTCTAAGTACTTCAGTTGACATTGACTTTAGCTGTAGAAAGCACTGTAATGCTATGAGCTTTCCCCAAATGAGGTCCTAGTGCTTCAAGTTAATGGACCTTACCCTCTTTAACTTGGCTTCCCATTTGCGTGAAGTGCAGAGATTTAAAGTTGTTGAAAATTGGCTTTGTTACTTCCAGGGCTCCTGGGATTACTAGTTAATTACTTGGCCACTGTTCTTCCTTCTTTTTCTTCTGAAAGTATACTTGAATTAGTTTCTCTGAATCATGTCAAATTAAATATCACCAGCAATATCATTATGCTTTAGCAGAAGAAAACAAATGTTATACTATAAATGATGCAAGTGTTAAACTTTATGCATGATAGATGTAACAGAGATTTATGTCTATTACAGCTAAACAAAGCATTCCTGTACCAGTATACTTAGCTGGGACCTCTAGATTGTTGGGTTGGGTGTGTGCATCTTAAGCTTTATACACACACCTCCACCCCTGCCCCACTGGGATAATTTAGACAATACATCATGAAAGCATTACTGAACTGAGAAATAGCCTGCTACCCTCTCTCTCTGTCCCCCAAGAACCCCCTTCTGAAAGCAGACAGCCTTACTTGAGGTGTATCTGAACATTGTAGCACATAGCCATATCAATTCACATACAGGTCTCATTAGCTATAAAATATTTTCATTCCTGCTTTGAGCAGCCAGGCCAGTTACCTAATCTATTAATGAATGTTTCTAGAGAGTTAATTGCATCAGCTACTTCTGATACTGCAGTAGGCTTTACATTTTGCTTTTATGCTTGAGTTCCATTGTAATTTTTCACAGCGTATTATTTTCTTGGAAGATATCAAACATACATATATATACACACAAATAGAAAAGCAAGCTTACCCATACCAGTTACTCAACTTTCATGTCACTGTTCTTGTGACTAAACAATGAGTTCAATGTGTATGAAAGACTGGCAAACCTAAAGTATTACAAGATGCATAAAAATTGCGTGAGCTGGGGCTTGTTGATGCTCTGAAATATTCACCTTCTGATCAGGAGGATGCCTTTTGTTGTTTCACTTTGGAATATGGCTCCTTACTTTAGGACCACGTTATGGACTGCTTCAGTTTAGTCGTACAGTGCAGTTAGAGGCCGAGCCTGTTTCAGACCCCAGCCAACACAGTGGTAAGCAGCGTGGGACAGGGCTGCTTCTGTTGGGGTGCTTTTCATTCTGCCCAGGTGTGTATCAAGCTTGGACATGCACATGCTGCCCGAGACTCTAAAATCCCCAGTTAAATTCACTGGTACAAGAGACCTTAAACTAAGTTGGAATGAATGGCAGGTTGAATAAAGAGTTACTTTTGTTGGGGTTTTTCAGTCCTGTAGCAGATGCAAGGAATCACATTGGCTTATAGATCAGTGTTGTTTATGCTCATCTAGTTATTTGCAGGGCTGAGGAGAAGTCAGCAGCATGAGAGAAATCAAGGCTGTGAATCATGGTTGGGTTATGGTCACCTCTAAAGGCAGCTCAGTTGCTCTTTCAGGGTTGTGCTAGACTACACTTCAAAACATAGATGTTTGGTGGCTTTTTCCAGTGGGGACTAGTTGATCAGATGTTTCAGCATTTCTCCAACAGCTGTAACTGGGAATAAGACCTCTGAATTCTGCTGCTGGGTTATGAACAGATGGGACTTCATTGCTCTACCCCTTGACTGAAAGAGACTACATGGGCCTGATATATTCGCTAATGGGAGCTTGGGTGTAGTTCCCTGGCTACTTTAGTCAACGTCAGGGAACCTGGGGCATCACCTCCCTTAATTTCTTCCCTCTAACACTCTCCCTCTCCCCCAGCAGCACGTCCCTGTTTCCTCCCTAACGTTGGTGTTTGTGTAACCAGGTGGTGAGCTACTGCAGAGAACTGAAATGACTGAAAAGCAATCACGTTTTGCTGGCTAAGCTGGTTATATTAGGTCAAGCTGCTGTGGAATTGCACTGCAATTCCTTATCTTAAAATCTAAACCTCTTGGACAAATAATTGTATTTTTATGCTATATTTTCTTACTCTAGCCAGGATTTTCCATAAGACACAGTAGAAATCACTCTCATAACTTGAGCACGTATAAATAATAATTATATGAACATGTTTTTTGAAATGTGCAGATGTTTCCCATTTAGATTAGTTCCTTTTCCCTTTCTGTGGGGGCCTCATTGCTTTAAAATAAGTTTTAAAATATGTATTTTTGGCAGCTATAATGCAGTTGTGCGTAACCTGTGAATTCTCCAGAAAGATTAAATCTTGCCCTAAAGCAGATTGCAAGAAAAAACTTAACAAATTCTTATCCTGTATCATTTTGTTGCGTACAGGACCCCAAACAGTAACTCTGAGGAGCAACTCTCTCAATTTCCGATGATTATTAAAAGCGTATTTCTAGCTGGGCTATTATCTTGCTGCTCATAAAACCAAGAAAAGAGAAGAGAGGCAAATAAAGCATTTTTAGACAATTGCCTAGATAATAAGAAAGCGAAATGGAAACTGCTTACTTATGAGTAAAAATTGACCTAGTAGAAAGACTTGCGTGACCAAGCTAGTAAATTACTCCATGTAATCAGTGTGGGACTGAGTGTCCAAAAGAAGTGGTGTTGACCACTGCCAAAAATAATATGCCTGTTTCGCAAGTCATTGACAAACTGGAAGCAAGTAGTTGCTGATAAGACATTTTTATCCAAAGCATTAAAAACATTATTTGGAGTATTAGTTATTTACTACAGACCATGACAACCTCACTAAAAGTTGTGCCTTATCCAGTAGCCTTGTATTTTTCAGGTGTGAGGATGGTGCTTCTCAGGTGGGATTTCAATCCAAGTAAAACATACTCAGGCACCAGTCTCAGTACTGATATGAAAGTACTGTTGGAAATCCTGAGGTGATGTGATCTCTGGCTTCTGGGCATTCATCTAATGTTATAGAGGTATATGTTAATCACTTCAGAATGTCTAAAGAAACAGACTGCAGAAGAAAAATGGATGGTTATCAAGGTACAAGCAGCTACAACTTAATGGAGACCTCCTTGAAACATGTACTCAGCACTTTAAGTGGGATGGGTTAAGGATGATGGAAATAATCAAGCTGAATCAAGGGAAGACATTTAAACATTAAAATGTGAATGACGATGGTTTGCTACTTAAAACATGTTATTAAACTTGCACGAAATAAACAATGCTGAGGCAAGCCTGTTGGTAAAAATCAGCCTGGCTTACAGGCATGTGAAAACTGGTAGTTAAAAAAGAAAAACAGACAGCGAAACCCAGTAATAGAAATCAAGTTCAAAAACTTGGTTTATAGGCAAAAAAAAAGCAAAAGACCCTAAAGAAAAGAAACTTAATCTATATTGATTCAGAACGGTAAGAATGAGATTTTCTGTTGTTCCTAATGCTTTACCTTAATGGCGCTACTTGTGGAAGTATTAGATTGTCAGTATAAATATGGTAGATATTTTTTAAATGTCAGTTTTATCTATCTTGGCGAGAGTCTTTTTTTCCATTTTATTAATGACAAATGAACATGTTAAAGAAAAGCTTTAAAAATTTGTCAAGATCCTTAAATCAGAATGTCCAAATAATGCTTTGGACAATTCTGTAAAAAAAACCTCCAGTAAAAGCTTTCTGGACCATGCTGAGCTAGGTGGGTAGGAAGTACCGTTTTTTTTTTTTTTTTTTTAATTATATCTGGGATGAATTGAGAAGTTCAGGATTATTGGATTAAAGTTAAGGCTCTTATTTAAAATACAGTGGTCCTGGTTGCTGTGACCTTAGGTAGAGAATTGAGTAAAATCAGAAAGTTCGAGTAATCAAGAATAGACGGTAAAATAACTATTGCTGATTAGCATGAGCTTATTAAAAACGAATTTAATGTTGAAGTGAGTTTACAGATTTTTATATTTTACCTTTGGAAACATATTTGAATTCATACTGTTCCTTTTAAGAAACTGGACCAATGAAAAAACAAAGCGGGCCTCCTGTGTTACTAGAGAAAATGTGATTTAAAACATGTATTTCTGTGAGGAATAAAAAATAGTTGTGGTTTTATGGTATTCAGGGTTTTCTTCAGCTCTGCAGTGGTTAATGTGTTTATCAATGACTTGGAGGCAATATTTTTAGTGTCCAAGGGCCATAGATGAGACATGGTTTAGTTAAAGTACTATTATCCAGCCAGAGCAGGAATGAAATCTGGGAAGACTGATGGCTTGTGTTATATAGAAGTCAAACCAGTGGTGAAAGGGTTTCTTCTGACCATAAAAATCTTAATCTAATAATGGATGCTTAAGAGAGGAATGAGAACTGTGTTTATTTGGTATCTTACAAGAGAAGCTCTGACAAGTTCCGGGCTGCCAGAGCAATCCTGGACTGTTTGCATGTTTAAATTCAATACTGGCAATGACCAGTTCTGGGAGCTTTGGAAAGATTAATTGTGTGTTAGCATTTAAATGTAAACCATTTACCATAAATTACAGCTTAGGTAGAAAACATTCAACTCTTTTAAATAGTACTTTCACACAACGAGGAAAAGCCAAGACAGCTGGTGTTGGAAGAACTTTTTACACAGGCAGCTCCCAGCAGAAGTCCCCTCGGTGCTCATGGCGCCGGGGCACGGCCACACGCCCGCCCTTGGGATCGCTCTGGTGCCAGAAGTCACGCCGGCTGCGCCCGCCATGGCTTCAAAGAAGCCGGACACGCAAACCTCCTCTTGCTCCGGGTAGACATAGTTTGACAGCTGGCTGGTCATATATATGTGCCATTAATACGGGTGCATATATGTGGCCGAAGCCATTCTCTATTCGTCTAACTGTCAAATACAGACGTTTAGTACCGAACCGTGCACAAGAGAGGGAAACACGTGGGGCAGCTGCTGGGGCAGCTACTGCTGCTTCGTCTGCCGCGCTTCAGGGACTTGTGGGCTGCTGTTTCAAGTTATTTCCTGCATGCTTGCTTTGGAATATTTTTTCCCTTAACTTACTTACAAATATTTAAATGCAGGAATGTGGCAGTTCTCACAGTTGCCCTAAATAGGTCAATGAGCATGATGGGGCTGGCAGTTCTGACTGTTCTGGAGGAATGACGGGGATCCGTGCTGGAGGACTGAATCCAGAAAAACTGGGGTGCAAATTCAAGCTCAGTTCTTCAACTTATGCTATCTAGCTTTCTGCATTTCCCCAAATTATTTCCAGTTGTCATAAGAACTGGTACCAGCCTTCCAAGATTCAAGACCCGGGAATGTGTAAATGGAAACTGTTGAGAAAACAGAAACAAACCTGCTTTTACTACTTGTATTCCAACCAACTGAAATAGAAACCTGGACAGAAGGCAGATTAGTATAGAGGAAACCTGCAATTTCATATCTTAGCGATCTAAAGATATAAATGTATCTAAAAAATCATATAGATTGTTTACAGCTGTAGGGATTTCTAAATAAAAGACAGTCAAAATTGGCATTCTTATGTAGATGAGGGGCACTTTTACACAGTTGTTTGTGTGTAGTAAATGTGTTACGGAATGGTTATGCTCTCTGAATTTAGAAAGGTCCTTTTGTCTTCCCCTTGACTGATCATTGTTGGAACTAGAGACAGCATTTCAGCGATAGTTTTACTGTAAAATAGCTGTAGCATTTCCTGAACTCTATGAATAGAGATTGCTCCTGTCTGCATAAAAAGGATCTGGTTTTGTATCTGATGCATATATGGGAATCTCGTTTCTAGGTTATGTTCTCCAGTGTGTTCCCTAGCAGTTTTGAGTATTTCTGAAATGCAAATGACACTATGTGTGATCAAAACAGGAGGATTCTAGATAAACAGCTTTTCATTTAGCTATGTTAAAATGTCCCTGACCAAAATGAACCTGGTTGACCGAGAGAGGCGTTTTTCCCATGTTCCACAAAACAGTCAGGCATGGGAAGGTGCTCAGGGGTAATGCTGTGGCCCTATGGTGCTGAATTCCAGGCATGAAAATTTGTAAAACTATTGATGCAGTAAATCTTCTGTGGTTTTTTTATCAATTGGCTACTGCCTGTCTGTGCCATTCTGGTAGTAGATAATTGCACTTTCCTTCAAAAATTAAGTTCTCTTTTACAAGTGGATTTTTTTCCCTCTTAGATCTTGCCGCTAGAGCCCTCCTTAGTAGTACACTGCCAGCACTTGAACAAAGGAGAAAATACATGAATATTCCTTTTTCCTCCCCTCTCCCTGCTTCCAGTTGGCAAGAAAATATTGTGGTAGGATATTACTTTTCCTAGAGTCAATGTCATGAGTCATTTTTTCTTTTCTCTTTTCAGTATTCAGAAGTACTGAAAAGTAAAGTAATTTCTGAATTACAGTTCTGTCTAGCCCATTGTGCAGAAGAAAAAAAACCCACATTTTTTTAATTTGCAGGAATTGGTGGTCTCCTTTTAAATCTGTTCAGTTATTTGGAGCGGGCTGAATATGCGTTACAGGAGGGAATGGGCAAGTACAGTCTGTTTTTATAGATGCATCTTCCAAAACTGGGGGGGTTTAATGTCGTCTTTCTAGTGTGTTTCAGAAGATTCCACCTCTAAAATAAATATGGCATCACCCATCGCTCCTAAACATGCTTTATTTAAACAACAGGGACACCTGAAACTGTGCCAACATCCGTATTACACTTGTGAACCTAAAGAATGAGCTGGAGAAGGGATGGTACTTACGCGACCCGCCATTTTCCCTCAGTGCAGGTGCTGCTGGGTGACGTGCTTGAGGGGATCATAAGTATCTGACAGCTGATGTTTTTCAGTAACTTTTTTGAGAGCTTTCCTTTTCTTGCTCTTCAATGTTCTCTTAGTGAATAGTTACAGTATGTCTGGTAATACATTCACAACTTGAAATTTCCAAAAATTATTTTGACTCAGTATTTTAACTCAAACATGTCAAGAATTGGTAAGTGTAATAATAAATCTAGATTTACCATTTGAATATGTTTCTGCCATATGCTGCTGATTTGATATTGGCACATGTCAAACTCAGTCTTTTGACTAAGTTGTAGCTCACTTTTTCTGTCAAAAAATATTATATTACATTAGTCTGTTCCACAGATTCGTAGCTTTCTCTTCGCAGGTATTGAGTCTTGTAAGCTCGCCGCGTTGGATTGTCAGTAGAGCACACAGAAGGTAAAAAAACAGATGAGGAAGAGTAGATGAAATCACGGGCTTTAGGCAACAGACAAGAAATTATATTAAATAAGCTTGCTTCAAGGGAAACTTGAAATAAATTGAAAAGTAAAGGTTTATGTATGTGATCTTGTGGTGTATTGTATATCTTAGAAGGAAATATTGGTCAAAACTTAAATTTTATGAGAATGAGAGGATAGTTTGCGCATTACATGCTATTGAACGTACAGTTTTTTTAAAATGAGTGTAATACAGTGACAAAAAATATTTGCTATTTATCATGAAGCATCTACTTTTTAATATAAAAGTTCAATTGCTGCCAAAAATGGTCCAGATTCTGGGTAATAGTTTTTAGGTGACATTTTCAGTGAAGGACATAGTTATCATGCAGACATGAACTATACATACTAGGAAGGTAATTCATGAAAAACTGAAGGAAAAGCCCTGTATTATATTTAAATATTCTAATGAAGTGGCAGTTTTATTGTTACAGAGGAGTTTTTCTTTTATTTTCATTGTTTTTATTATTGCAGAGGAGTTATAGCTAGATAGTAGTGCTTTATCCATTGCACATTAGAAGCATATCATTGGCAAATGATAATGTCCCTCAGGTCTTCTTTGGGCTATTATACATATCATCATTTTTGTATTTTCTTCATGTGTATTTAAAATTTTATGTTGGCCTTTGTAAGCCATATGTTATCACTGCTGGTTTTGTCTCATTAATATTTTCATAGCTTGAATTGTTTTCTCGTTGTTGTAGACATGAGGCGAGTACTTCATAGGTTACGATAAACTTTATTTTGTTTTTTCCTTAGAGTAATATGTCAGATATGTTCCCTCTGTTACAATGCACTACAGACTTGTTCCCAAACCTCCAAGGATTCACATCTATGGGATGTTCTAAACCCACTGATAAATAGTGTGATAGACTGGTTTGGGGTTTTACTTCATGTTTTTTTTTGTGGGGGGATTATCACTTAAATCATAAAGCTGATTCCAAAACTTTGTTTGGTTGTCTCATGCCTCAGTATTTACTCTGTGGATCAGGATTTTCCACCTGATTGTGTTTCCTACAAAGCTTTGTGGCCCCCATATTGCTGAGCTGGTGAGGTAAACTCTGGGATGTGTGGACTGGCATGGAGCCTTACATATGGACTACTGTATAGTGAGCAAGCAGAGGCATGGGCATATTTAGCAACAGTTACAGTTTTCCCACAGATTTTATTTGGAAAATTTAATATTTCAAAATACGTGATTTGCTGTCAACTGAAGGAAGAAAAAAACCCAAACATGCAAATATCCATCAAAATTTGAGAATGTTGCCTCATTTCCAGTGAATAAACAGGGCTGTGTGACATTTTTGTTGACTGTTGCTGAAGTTGGTGTGAGTTAATATTGAAATCCTTACCACAAGGGTAGTGAAAGGTGTGGTTAAATGAATACTTACCCAAGGTCATCTTCTGCAGCATGTTAGAGTTCTTGTTCTGTGTTTTCTTACATATACTGACTTTTCTTCACTTTATTTTGACAATCCAGATGTAGAAGAAACTGTAATTTTTTCTTGTGCTTTTTTGAATCTTGTGGAAAAAAATTAAACTTGAATTTTGATATATCAGATTATTTTATTCTAGTACAGACATTATCATGATTACAAATAATGCATCAGAACAATAAGAGTCTCCAAAGATCTCTCTAATCAGGCCTCAGTCAAACTCTTTATAATCTTTGGTCCTGTTATATTGCATCGCACAAAGTTACATGGTATTTATTGAGTAACTTGCTGTTTATAACAAGATGAGAGGAGGAATGAAGTAATACAGAATTCTGATGCATTTATTTATTTTTATTTCAGTAATCATAGTAAATGCTAGTTATTCCCATCCCAATCTAACCATAGGTGCATATTCAGACTTGGCATTCATTTATGTAGAAGTGTTTGTGCACATCCATTACATCATATGTAGAGTTAATGTATCTGGGCCGTTAGAAAATTCCATATTTTCACAGGGCTTGTCATCAACAGAAATCGTAAATTGTTACTGGATAGAGAGGCCTTTATTGCACAGGATATTCCATATTTTGGAATACTGTGTTTTATTTGGAAACCACATTTACTGTTTTAATCTTGTGAAATGTGTCAGTCTGCATGGTAGCTTGCATCTGAGTTTTGTCTGTGCTTTTTTTTCTCTGCATGTTTCTTTACCTTCTGTCCAGATTAATTCTAAGAGCTGTACTCAATTTTCACAGACTGTCTTTTCCCCAAGTATATCCAATGTGCTGTGTGCAGGCGTGCTCGCTGACAAGATGCATCAAGCAATGCTCATGGAGTGTAACAGATAACTGCAGGGAAGCAAAAAAAAGAAAAGGACGTAAAAGCTTACTAGCCAAACAGTTGCTGGTTTTAGTCTTAGGAAAGGAAAAAGGCTCATTGTTTACTGTTGGCTTTTCTCCTTGAGCCAGTAAGAGCTGAAAGTCCTGCTGAGGTGGACCTCAGATTTGAGCGAATGCCAGGGAAACCAATGTTAGCAGTTAACATTATCTGTTAGGTAGTCTTAAAAACACAGTTCAGTAACATTCAAAGAGACCTTGTGTCATGATTTCCTTGCAAGAAATCAGAAAGTAATTTGCTGGTGGTGTGTTTTACACAGTTATTTTCATTGGTTTTAACACTGGAAGTTGCTATATTTCAGAATTCACTTGTGCAATTAAAAAGCTAAGAATCAAATGTTAATTTTTTACTGAATACTCAAATAATACATTTTCCAATTTATACTTTCAAGCATATCCTGAAAACCGCATCCAGCTTTAGTCAGGAAAGTTTTCTACCCTGTATGGCCTAAAACCCTTGCCTGAAGTGACTGCATCATGTTGTTGAGATGGGGTTCTAGGGAGGGAATCTTGAGAGTCTAAATTTACCCAAGATATTGAGGTTTCCAGTGTGTTTTAGTTTTTTAAAGACTGCCTTTTGATGAATTTTTTAATTTGTCTTCTTTTTTGTCCACAGTGTTCTGCAGTTTATTTTTTTTTAAATTCCTGTTTCTTCTGTATCTTCTGCCTTACTATGTATTTCCTTGTATTAAACCTTCA
Source organism: Elanus axillaris (assembly GCA_026212715.1). NCBI lineage: Eukaryota > Metazoa > Chordata > Aves > Accipitriformes > Accipitridae > Elanus > Elanus axillaris. The sequence continues at coordinate 9,669,639 of JANZLQ010000013.1, read as the reverse complement.
GTAGAAGAGTGTGTATAGATGTCTGGTGCTTCTTAAGGGATGCAGTCTACTAATCATGTATTAAGAGAGCTGAAATACAAAACATTGCCTACCCCTTTTATGAAATGTGTACAAAGGGGAACAGCATTTCCCACCATATTTAGAGCTGTTAACTGTGTTGACTTATTTGCAAATGTAGAAGATCATTTGCTATTCTTTACCATGGTATTCCCAGGGGAATGTATTACATCATCTTCCTTGTTTTCATTTAGATACTTTTCTCATATTTTCTAAGGCATAGCTCAGCAGCTATGAGTACCAGCAGTTTTACCAATAAAACTCAAATATAAATGGGCTTGACTTTTAAACATTTATTCTCTTTAAATATTTTTGTCAGTTTCATAATATGTACAGTATCAGCATTTTGTTTAATGCTGCATTCACTTGTAATGGGCTTTGTTCTTTACTGTAATAGTAGAAAGACATTCTGTGTTTACCTTGCTACTATTATAATGCTCGTCTCCTTTTGCCCTGCTAGGGGGATGAAAAATATCTCAATGTACATTTCCTTTCAGTAGGAAAAATACTTACAGTCCTTTTTAAATAAATAAAAAAACAACAGAGCAAAGCCTTTTGTTTTTTTCACCAGGGGGTTACTGTTGTCATTGTACAACAAAAGGTTACTGCAATTGTTAAAACTCACCCAGTTGTTCTAGTACAATTAAATTAAAGGAGACTTTCAAGTTCATATTATCTTTTTAATATGCAGGTTGTATAAAATGATATATTATTATATATTTCAGTGCCAGATTTAATCCACCATCATCCTATGTTGCCTCTGCTTGAAGTCTTCTTATACTTTCATAAAATACTAGAGATTAGTGTTCACAATCTTGCAACTATCCAGCCTTTCTACATTGCCTGTGTACTAAACCCAAATCTAGACTTTTCTACTATACCCACATAGGCAGCAATATTTTTGCCTGTTCTCTTTTATCTTTCCCATACTTAAGATTCAATGGAATGGACACTTATAAGCTTGTGTTTGAATTATTATTCTTGAGGGTCTGGGGCCCTGTCACCAGACCAGGTAAGCTCAGAATGACTGAGATGCAGAGCTTGAGAGTCATCTGAACCTGAGCTAATCATCCTAGGCTAATTTTATAAAGAGGAGCAGATGCTTCTTCTTATAGAGTAGCTGTCTCAGATTTGTCAGATTAATTGTATTTTAAAACTGTCTTTTTTTGTCTCTTGACTATTAAAAGAACTTAGACAAACTTAGAATTGAAAGACCCAGTATAGGTTCTTAATTTAGATAACATGAATTCATACTCTGCACCTCACTTGCCTTTCTCTGCATCTGACATATTGTTGCTGTCTGGCTCAGGAGCCTTCTACAGAGACTAAAACTTGTTTTTGAACTTATGTCAACCTCTTATTAAACAAACTCTTTGTACCTTTGAGAAATGCTGTTCAACTGCTTAGTGTGTGAGAAGACCTCAGCAGCTGTCTGTTACTTTTGACCCATTGTCCTCCTTTAAACTTTGCCATTTTGGCTAGGAATATATGGTATTCTTTTGCTGAGTCTGTTGATTTATTTTTATGAAATATGCTATTTATGAATATTTCTTTTGTGAAATACTCTATTTCATTAGACCATGGGAAATGTGACAAAGCCAGGTGGTGCTTCACATTTTCACATTTACTAAACAGCATATCGGCAATGATTTGTAAGACCTGAGAAGTTGAAGAGAGGAGGGCTTTAGCAGAAAGTACATAAATGGCAACACAGGATTTAAGTCTGAGTTTCAGCTGACATTACAAAGAAAGCTGTGTACCAACGTTACCGGCAACTCTGTCAGTCCATTTCATTTCTTCTTACTTCACTTTTCAACACAAGGGGATCTATAAAAGAGGGGAGAAATTAATATCTGGAAATGCTTATTTTGGATTGCATGCATGAATATCCATAGACCAAACTGACAGCAGACTTTATTTCAAGGTATGTTAGACATTTCCAACTCTTCATACTCAGAAGACAGCAACAGATAGTGTTTGTTTTGGTTGGCTTCCATTCTTTCTGAAATAGTAACTGCTAGCTATCTGCCTTCTCAGCAGTTTGACAGGCAATGGAGAAGACAAGAGAGGGAATGAGCCATAAATATATCTATTATCACAAAAGGTGGGATAAGATGCATCATTTGTGCCTCTGTGGAAGAGGGCCTAGTGTCTGGGACAAAACATGTCACCTGTTGACCTCTTAGAAATGTTGGCCTTGCAATAGCAGGTCTACTTTGTGCACAGAACTACTTTTCCCTTTTTATTTCTGGTGTTAGGACAGATATATAGGCAACAGCTGAGATGCCAGCATGGAAATAATATCACCAGACTCATTTAATAATTGCCAGTCAGTCAAAAGGACATTGTTGATGTGACTTGTTTATGTAGGAAGAGGCCCAACCCATTTGGCTCTAGTAAAGAAAATGGCTGAGTGTCAGCACAGGAGACAGGGATGTCAGGGTCAAAGATACTTTGATGAAGGACCATGTGGGAGTAGCTTATGTAAGTAAATGAAATAAATAGACATAAGTTTAACAGAACTCAGAAGAGGCTGCAACAAGTGATGGAAATTTGTAGTTACATGTGAATGAAAAAGAAAGGATCAAAACAAAATATCAGAACTGTTGATATAGAAATGAGATGTACTGATAACACAGAACAAGATTTTCAGTTTTGTAAATGGTGTATCTGTTGATATGTTAAAATTCTGTTCAGTTAACTATGTGATAGATTCAAGACACTTTGTGTGCTGTCAAAATGTGTGAGCTGATACAATATTAGCAAAATTCTTTTTATTAATAGAATATTAAAGATGAATAAAAATGAGATCTTTAAAACTTTTAAAGTTTGTTATCTTTGTCATATACCAGATGAAGGAAAATTATTAAGATGGCATTCTTCTGCGTAATATTACTTAATAGAAAAACTTTACTGATGTCATCTTCAAAGGGATGAATCTGCTCTTCTCTGATTCACTTTGGTGGTTTGTCGTTTGATTTTTTTTTCTTTGTCTGGCTTTGAAAGCTGGATGACTGCTTGCATTCAGACATTTCAGCTGCCTATCCTAACCAAAATTTAGAAAATTAAGTGAATGAAAATAAAGGGAGTGATGTGTGTTTGTTGCTTTGCAAAAATTGTGTAGGAAAGTTTGATTTATTCAAAGTGTTTGAAGCACCTCAAGCAGCTGTATCTTGTTATACTGTCCTGACTAAGCTGAAGAAGATAAGATAATTTAAGATAGCTACACTCCTGGTAACTTTGCAGGAAGAAAGAAAAGAAAAATACCCTCAAATTCTATAAAAAGTTTCACTGAGGCAAGACTTGTTTTTAGGGTACTGTGTAGGGTACTGTGGGTACTTGTTTTGGCCCTTCACAAATATTACTGTTAGGCCACCTTCCGTGATTTATTATAAGGACTTAGTGCTGGACCCTCAGGTAGGGTCCAGCACATCCTCCCTCATGTTTTTTGTGAGCAATAAACTGAAGGTTTGGTTGTGGCAATCTATGTCTATAGCTTCCAGTTCCCATTACCCATCAGCTGTATTTCAAAATGTAGCATCAAGGGTATTGTTAAATGTCTCTTGATGCATGACCAGACGTGCAGACTGAGATTTTAGCCAGGTAGCTGCTGGTGTTCGTGAAGAAGAAATGATAATGGTTAACTGTAGGGGGGATGTTGAAGATCAGTTGTGTAGAGAGTTTAATGTTTTTTCTAGGATTCAGTAAAAGTTTTTATAGAAAGTAGAAATCGGGTTTTGGGAGATTTCTTTTTAGGTGGCCTGAAAATTATGTGAATAAAATAGAGGAGACTTCTCAGATTTCTTTGCTTTCTGATTATTATTTGTATGTTAAAATATTAATGATTATATGCAGCATAATCTGCTGAAGTCCTAAATGATGTCGGATTCTTCAAGACTATTGTTTTCTCAATAGGCAAATGATTAAGTTTTTCAAGAAATGCCACTGGCATGCAGACAACCATTTGTTTTCAGTTTTACTGTATAAAAGAGTTATGCATCCTAAAATTGTGTCTGATGAAATGCTGCTCCAAAACCATGGTTCTGAGTGTCTTCCAAGTTCCAACTCAAATTACAGGCATTTGTGGAATTGGCATCATCCCTGTCCCTGCAGACAGATGGAGAGTTCTCTGAGACTGGTAAACATAATGCAGAGTATTTGTCTTGCTGTTTATTTTCTTTTTCTTAAAATACACAATGAATTAAGCCTCTCTGATGTCTTTACTAACTCTGCTAGATACGGTTCTGGCAGCAGATCATATGACACACGCTAGCGTCACTTAGTGCAGCAGTACCACCTTAGACATTGTGGTGATGCTCTCTTGTTGAAAAATCATTTTTAACCTCCTGAGGAAGAGGCAGAAAGCAGTATTCAATAGGACTAATGTGTTATGTCTAAGGAAGAGAGAAAAATTTGTAGGGAGAGGAGCAGGCTGTTGTCTGAGCTGTGTTAGAGGGGAAACTGCACTTTTTGGAGCTTGTCAGAATTGCCCAGAACGGAGTTTTCTCATGGCTGGTTGGTACTAGCAACTCCTCCCTAAGACCTTCCTCAGCCCAGGGCATCCTTCGGCCACTCAACTTTATCCTGTTACATGAAAGATGAAGGATTTTTGCTCTTATTTCATTTATGAAGCACTTTCAAAAGATAATTGTCAAGCTGAGGAACTGGGAGAGTTTGTTTAGCTTATTAGCACAACCAGAAACTATGCATTGAAATAATACCTGTAAATAATATACATAGAAATAATACCTGTAACTATGTGCAATCACATATTTCTGTCTATGGAGAAAAAGACAGGTTCTAGTCAGATGATGATGATGAGGAAGAAGATTTAGAAAACCTCTGGTAAATTTTACTTAAATTTATCTAGGGTCCTTCAAACAATAAATAAGGATAAAATAAAAAATTCAGGGAGATTTTGTGCTGGCTGTCCCTACAAAACTTTCAGGCATCTGCTGAGAGATGTAAATTCAACATTTTTTAGGAGTTTTGCAGTAAAGAGCAAATGAAATGATCGTTGAAGTGTGTTACTGTAGATATGTTGCTTGTCTCCACTTAGTGCTCATCCCTGGAATACAGCTGCCTCTGTATTCCACCCATGGTGACAGTGCCCTGTTCGAACAGAGCGTGCCATTATTTTCAGATTGGCACAAATCACACAGAAAATGGATCTTTCTATACTTTTTCTTTTGTATATACTAAGGAAAGTCCAAGATTAGAAATTGTTTCCCCTTCCTCCTGGTAATCAAGTGCCCTATTAATGACCTGCTTGGCATAGTTGCTGCTTGGTGTAGGAGTTAAATGTAGATTTAAAAGAAGGACCTGATGCATCCATGTGGTGGTGGTACACAAGCACGGTACTAGGAAAAGAACTCTAGTCCTATAAAGATAAGCCTAACAAGGGCTTTATGATTTCAGTTTTGAAGCTAACTTTCAATCAACAGAAGAGGTTGGTGCAATTGCACATTTATGACTGAAAACCTCTTTAGTTTGTCATTTTCTAGTATGAAAAATTGACATACTAACTTGCTGGCTTTGACAGCAGGGCTTTTTCCTTCAATTACAGTACTTTGGTGAATAACATCTAATCCAGTCCTGAGGAAAACGCCTGCTTTTCTCCTTATGAACAGAACATGGCTTGTGCTGCAGATTCAGTGATGGTAGTTCTATGATATTTGCTTCTAATAGTTTTTAGAAATTAAGCTGGTTGAAAAGCATCACCGCATGCTATTTTACCTGAAAAAAGTTCCAACAGCATTTAAGTTTCAGGGAAAGACCATTATTTTTTGCTTTATCTGTTGGCTAGCAAAGACGTAGTCTGGGGTATGCTTCACTGCTCAGCTGTATTCCCAGGTCCTTCCTAATCAGAAACTGCCATAAAGAACAAGGTCTGCAGAGCAGTTTTTGCTAGATTCTCCAATTGATCTTACTGCAAGAATTTATTTTTTTTAATAGCAATGGAAACTTGCTGGAAAAGCTTTATCGCTTTTGTGTGAATCTCTTACACTGTGTACCGGAAAGGTGAGCAGGTGGAACAAAAGCCTAATTGCTCTGAAAAAGATATAATTCATCTGATATCTGATGTATTATTGCCTTTAAAAAATTTTTTTTAGTATTCAATATAAAGTGTGGCAAAATTATACAGTTAGCATAGCTGTGCTGTGTATTACTTGTAATTTTCAGAGCCAATCCAGAAGAGAAGTTCGGGTGTCCCTGTCAATCCCAGGTTGTTGGGAATGGAAAAGTCAATCTAGAAAGAAACTTCCTTAGGCATATGCGTCATTGATGGGCACCTGGCTGTTAACAGTATTGTGAGTTTCAAGTGCTTGAACATCTTGCATTACACCTAAAAATCATGAGATAAACATTGGATTTCTAAAAAGTATTTTATAATTTCCAGTATTTTGGAGATAAGAGAGTGAATCAGATGTACTTAACAGAATCAAACCAGAAGGCAACACTGCTACCCACCCCTGCACCATCAACAGCCCTTGAGCTTTTCACCCACCACTTGATTCCACAAACTCATGGATACGAACACCATTGCACTGCCTGACTCAAAGAGCAGACAGCACAACAGCCCCTTGAAAAATCAAGCGCATCTTGCCTCTTGCTGCAGCAATTTTTTCTCTCTGGACTTTGCACTTGGTGCTGCCTCTCTAACAACGGCCCACATCGCTTATGCTAAGTTGTATATTTGATGTATGTTTGTAAACGTTACCCTTAGGGGGCTGGATGGTCTTTAGCTTTGCACGCTCATGCAAGGGAATGAGTCCGACTTCCTGGGAGAGCCCTTCTGGAACCGGTGACAAGGGCAGGAGGGACGCAGGCGGAGCGTGCCGTGTGGGAAGGCAGGAGGGATGGCGCCTGCTCGGCACGCAGCCCGCCATCTGCCCACAGCCCTCGCACACCGGGACCTGCGTTTAGTGCCGCATACGTGCGCTGGAAGCGACCCACAGAATGTCCTTGGCATAGCCTGGCTTTGTGCAGTCTCTTGCTTGGGGACAGGCTGTGGTAATTTCATAGCATCTTACAAGATTCCTTCATGAAGCAGTCTTTCCAGCCATTAGAGTGATTTTTATTTTGTTGTTAAATTAAAGTTCACTGGAGCTGGCAATTTTTCTGCTGGGTAAAGCTGTCGCATGCGTGGGAAATAACTAGGATATAAGCAACGTGGTTGAGTGCGCAGTCAAAGCTCCGACTGGTAATTCCTCTTCAGGTTAAGAAATTAGTAAGCTTCCTGAGCAGGAAGGCAAGCAGAGGATGTAAAGGTCAAATTGACAGATAAACAACCTTACAAAAGGGTAGAAAAGTTGGATTGGATAAGTCAAGCCTGTCTTTAAGGAGAAACAACTGAAAATGTCTAGTGTAGCTGTGCAAAACTATAGGATCACTGCGCCTGTAGGAAGAGAACATATTCTCTATATTTTTTAGCACAATCTTAAATTATTTTAAACAAAATTTGAAATACTGTAACATCTTTTCTGCTACATTAAGATACTGCTTCATCAGACTATTAATAAAGATTTATATTTTGAACTCTCAAAGATGCATAATGTTCCTTGCTATTAATTTTTTTCCACATAAATTGTTCCTTTCAAGCACTGTATTTAAGACTAATGTCAAAGAAACATTATGAATGTACTGTTTTTTAAATTCTTGACTATCACACATCTAGAATTTTGTCTGGACAGACAACAGAGTTTTCAGTGATATTTTTAGGGTTACAGATGGGAAAATGTTAATTATAGTATGGCTGTTGTCTGCATGCACAATATCTTTGTCTCTCAAGTACTGGCAGCCACTTGGGATTGGCAAGTCTAGCACAGTTAGGCTCAACTTTTTAAACTCATGTCCAATGTGTGGGGGTTTTCCTCCTTTATTTAGACCTAGAATGAGTCATCATGTTACCCATTTTTTGGCCTCCTATTTTGGGATCTTTTGTGACATCCTGTCCTATGAGGGATCCCTGGAGGAAACTGAGGTGCAAAGAGAGGTGATGCTCTGTATGCCAGTACCTATCTGTTGAGGATGTCCAGATACAGTGTTGGCTGAGACTCCTGAAGATGAGGTCTCCTTCTGCTGGGGCGAAACAGAGGATAAGGTCCCCTTGCTCTTGTGCAAGAGGCCCCTTGCAGTTTGCAAATGTGTTGACAAAGGTCTAGTCCTTAGATAGGAGGGGCCATGACCTCTTCTTAGTAAGTATGTCATGGGGCCAGTGTTGTTCAAAGAAAACAAAATTTAAACAAAAACTTTAGCTGTCTGATTATGAAAGTTCTTTTTGCAAAGTATTCTACACCCTTGGACCTACTTACCATCAGTGTTACTTGCAGCATTCAGCACATCCGAAATTCAGTTAGCATTTGGAAACACAAAATCTGTAACATGTTTTAAGGACATCATCCTGTATTTCAGACTTCAAAATAAGCTTATTCAAAGAATAAAAAAAGGCTTCCTAGGCTAATATAAATTTAAATCTTATGCATTCTTCCTAATGCCATAAAAAATGCTTTGCAGCTCTAATCAGTTGTTGCAGGAGAGAAAATTGTGATTCAGCATGTTAGTGCTTACAAACCCCAAATTTAAATGAATGCAGATTGATTACCAGGTAACTAGTACTGATAGAAGCTGAAGTTAAGTCCAAAACATTGACATTGTTTCTGACTGGCTAACTCTTTTACTGGAAAAAGTTTCACACTGAGTCAAACTTCAGTCTTGTGGAACCAAAGAAAAAAGTTGGAAATGTCCGACTTTCCTGGAGAACAGAAATTCCCCTGTGCTCACCAGCCCTTCCCCAACCTGTGAAAACAGAGACAAGAAGAAGTTTACAGAAAGAATTTACAGATTATTAATATAAGAAAATATTAACTCTTGAAAAAGCAGCAGCATTCCCTTCGTTTTCTTGGTAACTGTGTGCACTGTTAGACCAATCATACTCTGAAATGTGTTTCATTTCTGGCACATGGCATTTCTTTGTCCCAAAGCTTCTGATGTCCCATACAAATGTAGTTCTCCTTTAATTTTATAACTGTGGCTCTAATGCAAGTCATTTCCCACTGTAGAACTGGAGGGTTTTGACATTTTAATGGCATGAGGGGAGTTGCTGCTCCAAAGCACTACCATATACCAAACACTTTCTAGATGGCACTGAGAGGTTCTGGAGGCTTTGTGCTGCCATCTCTGTGAGTGGAAAGGCTCAGTGTCATGCAGTTCTTCACCTCCAATTTTCCACGAAGCTGTTCATTAAAATATATATCTGTTCCAAAGAAACGTCTCGGTGCCAAGTTTGAGGATAGATGACATTTCAACATGTTTGTTCTCAATTGATGAAACATATAAGTGTGCAATTTTCTGTTTCTTGCTGGTTTGGCTTTTGTAGCTAAATTAGAGCCAGGTGCACAGCTCAAGCCTTGCTTGAACTTTGATGGTTTGCTGATCTCTTTACTATAAGCGTGCACAAGTAAGATAGTATAAACGGCTTGCCTTTTTCTTAAAACCCCAAAGGTCATTACAGTTTTAATATGCTCAGGTGGCGTTCAAAGAACTCTTTGTTATTTTACACAGCTAATTCTAAGTAGATCTACATGATATTTCCAGTACCAGAATCTCAATTAAGCCCTTTATTCTTGTAAAACCTTATTTCTGTTAAAGCTTGAATGTACCACATTGCTAAACCTGGATGGTTTAGTACCCTTTTTTTTTAGCCTTAGAGTAAGTGTGTCTAAAAATAAATTGGCATCAACTTTTTTTCAGTATAGTTTAATACGCATAACAAACCCACTAATGTGAAAAAAAGCAGAGTTATGTTTTGATGGCAATTTGATTTCCAAAAGAACAAAACAAAGTTTAAGCTTTGACAACAAGCTGGGGAACAAAAGAAACCCAAGTCATTGAGGAGAAGTACCTAATCATCATGTCAGCTTGACATACTCGATTGTAGGATGGAACTTTCTTTTCAGTAATCTGTTTTGAAAGCCATGAAATCGTCGATAGCAAATGTTAATCTCACAATA
>JANZLQ010000013.1:9647944-9659558 GCA_026212715.1 Elanus axillaris | reverse complement strand
AACCCTCAAAAAAAACCCCACCAACCACTGCGGACCTGGTTTGCATGGTGTTGACCTGAATAAGGGGGTAATGTGCTTAAGCAGCTTATTCATTCTTCAGTGCCCTTTGGAAAGGGAGCGGCTCCACAATGGTTTGCTACTCAGGGCTCAGACGTGATCACTGTTCTTTTCACTTGCCGAATGTTTCATTCTTTTGTCTGCACCCTGGGTTTCTTCATACGTTGTTCCAAACAGGACTATAAAGGAACTTTTGGGGGCTATTTTTTGTCGAACTGTAACGTTTGTGAAGCAGAATGCACTGAGCTGTAAAGGAATTTTGAACTCTGGGTATATAGCTGGCCAAGCTTTTCATTGGAGATGTGTCGCTGAATTAATTGTCTCTGCCTGTGAGACTTCCCAGGCTGGAAGTTTAAACATATCCCAGAAACATTGTATTAATTGTTTTAAACATTCCACATTAAATTTCAGCATCAAAGATATGTGAATAAATTCATGTAGTGGTCTTCTAAATGGAACTGTTTCAGAATCCTGTGTTTTAGCATTGGCTATAGATTTAAATGTTCACAGACATGAAAGATGCAAAAGTGGCAAAACGAGTATAGGAGCTTATGTTTCAAGCCAGACCCGTAGCTTGTTTAGCACTTTTAAAACACTCTAACTGCGAATGCCTGTTTCTCTTGAACTTTCACAGAATCACTGCCCAACTTAAGCTGGCTTCTTGAAGGAATCAGCATGACTCAGTCTGGATATGGAAACATGTACTCAGAATTTAAAAAATAAAGGGGCCAAAGATTTTTTTTTTTTCATTTTGAGCATTGTTTTACAAAATGAGAGAATAGACATTGTTTAATAAAAAGCTTGTGGAAGTATGTCAAAGGAGCAGATCAATTTAGGAAGAAGAGTTATGGGAGTAACGGGAGTAAGGGGATAAATTTCTTACACTGAATTGGACCATGGAGCATGTGGTATGCTTGCACAGGACACAGAGTAGCAGAAGCCTACTGGTATGGAAAGCTGTGGCAATGGGATTTTAGAACTGGATTCCTGTTTCTGAGTCCTACTGCAATGCTCCTGACAGAGGCTCCTGCTGGTTGGCAATTCTACTTTCCAACCTTGCGTGCTCAGTCTGGCGGGAAGCACGAGGCAGCTCCCACGGGATTTCCAAACTTGTCTTAAGATTTCACATTGCTAAACAGTTTTTTTGCAATTCCTATGAATCTATCTCCCAGAAAGATAAAATTATCCTTGATTTGTCAGATTTTTATGAGGTCATTTTAAATACCTAGGCAAACTCAAAATGGAAATGAGAAAATAATTCCAGAAATAGTTCTTGACTACAAAACTGGAAATGATTATATAAAAAAAGAAGAGCATACAAAAGAGAAAATTGCTTTGGAAGGTACCTGACATCAAGCTCTTGCCAGTTTTTCCTGCAGTATCTGGAATAGGTACATAATTATGATTTTGACGTTGCTGCTAGAATACCTAGAATAAAGCAAATATGCAGCTAAAATTATTCCAGCCAAAGAATTTCCTACTTAAACATGAACACTATATAGAATTGGTGAAGGGAACAAATAAAATGCTTACAATGTAATGACTTTACTTTCATTTACAAAGTAATTTTAATTTTGAGCCTTATTTGTTCTCTGATTCAAACACTTGAACTAAAAACTTCTGAGGTCTGTAAGTATTGTATTAGAAATAGTTTGTTTTGAAATAGTGATGAATTTAGCAACAATTTTAGAAAAAATCAGCTTTTAATCCTGCTGAATTTTTGTATTGATTTTTTAAATGTTCTAATCTGGTATCTTTAATTTTTTATGGAAGTGGACAGAAAAGTGAGGGAGAGACAAACACCTCCATCTGCAGGTCTCCATCAGGATACTCCCAGGGGAGGCAGAAAACCACCAAAGGTTTTAAGTTTCTTACTGATTCAAATCAGTCCCCAACTGGGGCTTGTGACCCAAAGGATTTTTCGGTTGTACAACATAGCAAAGCTGTGAAGGGAACTTAGGTGCTTCTCGAAAATACAGAAATCAGATTTCTGATTCTCAGCCTGAAGCAATGCCGAGCAAGCTTTCTGGCCATGTTACTTCATGTTGTACATTGAAGGCTGTCTCCTGGAAGGAGAGGTGGTCTGTTTTTCTTTATGACATTTTCCTAATTGAAGCTACTGTACAAGTTTCTGTAGCCATGTTGGTTTTGCAAATTGGTTTTGGATGAAAAACATTTAGTCAAGCTCCTGACTGATTCTGCAAGCTGTTTGGGCGTTTGTGGGAGGACTGCGCACTAGATACAATGGAGAAATAAGCTGATTCATTTTCAGAGGCCTGTGAAAAATAACAGAAAAAAGGCTTCCTGGGCGAACCCGTTAAAGTGTTGAGACTAGGGAATTGCTGTAGCTGGAGTGAATTGTCAAAAAGTGATTGCAAAACACCTTGAACACATTTAGTAATTTGTAAGTTAAAATTTGGAAACACATCAGACCAAACCAAGACCTGCTAGTAGCTTGGAAAGAAAAGGTCAAAGGCTTGGTTATGTTTTGGCATATTGAATGTTAGAAAGCAGCACATTTTCTGAGCATCAGCTCATCAACACAGTTGAAATGATGGACTCTGGGAGAGATTTGTGAAACGTGATGATAAAAGTAAAGAAAATGGCTTTTTTTAAATGTCAAAGCACTGTCAGGATGTAAAGGAAAAAGAGAAAAGTACTAACTAAAGCTTTAAAAGATATTTTTGAAACCTGACTTCCCAGAATAAACTCTTACTTTTTCACTTGAAAGAATACACTTCCTTTGAGACTAGGGTATCCCTTTTCCTTGATACAAAAGGGTGTTTCTTTAATCTCTTTGTTGCGTTTCTTCAGTCTTTGTGTAGAGGTGGATAAATGGATGTGTACTTCATATGCTTGGCTTAATCCTCAAACACTGTATTGTTGTCCCCTTCTTATTAACTTAGAGTGTACTAGTGTAACTTGCTCATGTAATAGTTCAAACATTTTTTTTTTAACAGGCATTGCTGAAAGATCCTTTGTATATTGGGTTGAGACACAAGAGAATCAGAGGTCAAGCCTATGATGATCTTCTTGATGAATTCATGGAAGCTGTGACTTCAAGGTATGTGGTACATCTGTGCTATTCATTGGTGAATTCCACTGTGAACTTCATCTTGGGAGAAATAAAGGTCAGTAGCTTATGAAAGGAAGACAGAGTTGTTAGGTTCCTGATAATTTTTATTTTTAGCATGGTATTGTATAAGTTTATAACTGCCTGGATTACTTGCCTTTAATATTGCAGTTTTATGAATTCACTGCAAGAGTGGTAAAACTCATCTTGAGATGAGTGAATAGTTTCTCAAAATTTCTTTTCGACATTTGGGTTGTTAAGTATTTGCCTAATAATTTTCTATGCCTAGCGCTGTGCCTACGTGATTTTCTCTGTCTCTGTGATTTCATATGTGAGATGTCAGCAGCTTGAAAGAATCTATCATACTTGGCAACCCCAGCCTCTGCCCCCAGCAAAACCATGATGGGGCTAAGCTTTCAATGTTTTGGTCCTATATGTCATGGTATGGACCTATCCCAAGTCAGCTCTTTTTCCTGCTTCTTTTTTTCCTATACAGAAAGTAGTTAAATTTATTATTAGAACACGATGCATAAAATAGTTATTCTCACATGTCAAATAACACGTTTGTTCATATTTTCCTTGTTTGTTAAAATATTTGGAGTTCTAGCCCTGCATTCGATGTGTGTACCTAAAATAGCCCAAGTGCCAGGATCCTTAGCAGAACGTGTTTTCTGCATCTGCATTCCAAAGCTGGGGGACCTGGAAATACTTTCTAGCTCCTTAGTCTCGGCTTGTGCCTGATCTGCATTTTGACTCCATGTTGGGACCTTACCTGAACATGCACAACCTCTGGTTCCTGTGCAAGAGAAACTTGGGCAAGCCGGTAGTATTAATTACCATGCATGAAGCACATACTCCTTCATGAATTACTGTACTCTTCCCCATCATGCCCAGTTGGCTGACACTCCCTTGTTCATAATCTTGCTATGGAAGTTGTTGGTTTGGCTTTACCCTGTAATGTGTTTGCTCCTCTTCTGAGTATTTTCTTTCAGATAAAATCGATGCATTTTCACCTTCCGAACAGAAGGTTCAGAGCATTAGAAATTGCTCTGTAAACCGCGTTTTGAGAATCCCTAATTCAATGCATTCCCTAACTCACCCTTTCTTTAACATGAACCACAGTTCTTCATACTGAAAGAAATCATCAGAATCAAGCAGAAGATTATCTCAATAATGTTTGAAGGTCTGGTTGACATGCTCTTTCTACTTAAACATCTTTAAAACTCTATAATTTTGAGCAATTTTGAGTGATTTGTGTTTGCTTGACCTTCTGAAAGATCACTTTGTTCTCAGCTAAATCTGTCATGGTGTGTCATTTAGTTCATGTTTCAAGTGGAGCACTTACAAATTAAAATTCAAACTTTGCAAGGCTTACTAGTGAATTGCTTTGGCTGTAGTGTGACATCTATATTGATTGTCATTTGCAAAGGTGAAGGGAAAAGTGATGTAATTAAGTCAAAATCAAGTCCATTTGCTCCAATAATTTCATATGTTCCTAAATTCAAATTTGTGTTTGGCATGCCGCTGGCAGACTCAGCACTTGCAGCTGACTCCAGTGTGGTGGGCCTGACTGTTAGAGATGCAGGTCATGATTTGCTTTATTGTCTATGACTTTCCTTTGGCAGCCACTGTGGTGATCTAGGTAATTGTATACTTTGGTTAAATGCTAGCTATCTTTTCCTTGTAAAAATTTCTCTTACGCTTTTCCTCTTTTCACTTTTCTTAGCCTTCTGCTGGCTGTTTCACAGTGGGAGTATTTGCTTCGCTAATCTTAGATGCATGTTTGGTCTGTTACATTATAGGTTAGTCATATTTATTGTTAGTTCTTGCCATGGTACTCCAGAAGAGGCTTTCTTATTTAGCATTGTCTAATCAATTCTGAGAATGGGAGAAGTCCTAGGGAAATCTGTTGTTGTGTTTTCAGTACTATGGAGTATTCATCTCCAAGACATACATAACCATGAAGATTGTAAAGCATAAGGCTGTCATGTTTTTTTCATAAGCCAAATTTAAAGACAGGCTTTTAAGGTGATGACAAATATTTTCAAGTTGGAAAATTATGTTACATACCTATTTTAGATCTTTTTCACCCCCATAATTCTCCAGAGAGGCTGAATGCTAATAAAAGTGAGATCCAAGTCTTAGCAGCACTGCCTGGGAACAAGCAGTTCCAGGGAGTCTTCCTAGACATGCACAGCATCTTGATTGATTGTTAAATTTTGAAAATCTAAATTTTTATAAGCTGATGTAGCATCATTATAGTGTTTCATGTTGAAATGTCACTTTTATATAGTAAATGTCGTGATATGTAATAAAGAAAATGCTTTATACGAAAGCGTGTCATATGAAGATATAGTTTCATTAACTACAAGACTTTCCTCTTCTCAGCCTCCACTGCTATTTACCCCCAAAAAGTTCTTCTTATGAAACAAAATTATTTATGTAAGAGTCAGGATTTAAAAAAAAACTCACAACTTAAACCATCCATTACTAAAAGATTTTGGTACAGTATCCAGTGTGCTATCATGGCAGAATGAAACTAGTACAATGTGATTTCTCCCAGATGTGGGAAGGCAGAAGCATATGGAAACTATCTGGATTTCTGTTGACATAAATCCAGTGAACAGCTTTTATTTATTTACATATGTATACATTTATCTGTTTATTTATTTATTACCAGTGCCAGCAGCTGCCCTCTCTGAGGGCAGGTGCTATAATTTCTCTGGACATTACCAGGTGTTTCTTGCTTTTGTGTCAGTGTGGTAATTTAGGGGAACAGGAATATTCTAAATGGAAGGAATGTTTTATAACATGAGAAAAAATGGACAGTTATCTTCATCACTGAAGAACGTAAATCAAACTGGAATCCAGAAATGTTTGTTAAGTTTCTGCCCTATGGAGAAACGGGTCATAAAATGTTTTATACAGAGAAGTAAATTTTTCCAAATGACAAGTTGTTCTTAAATATCTATGTTTACAGAGGAAACTCTAAGAGGAGGGATTGCTAAACAAGACTTTGGTAGCTGGGATCAACCCACCAAGGCTTCCTCTGTAACCAGAGGAAATAACTCTATCTTTTATCCCAGTTTCTATTTCTTCCCTACTTGCCTGCAATGGTGCAAAGAGAAATATATCAATGGCCAAGAGGTATTAATGTACAACAGTGAAGGGATTATGGAAATGTTTAAAGGGAAAATACATAGAATGGGAGATGGAACAAGGCATGAAGGGAGAGGAAAAAAGCACCTTTTTAATATCAGGGACTTTGATTTCCTTCTCTGATGCAAAAAGTAGATTTAAAATGCCTGGAATTTTTTTCCTTATTTTGAAGGACAATTCATTTTCACAAATCTGGTAAAGATAACTCCACCTTGAGCCCCTCCAAAAAATGCCACAGTAGGAAAAAGAAGCATCCCACCAGCTTGCTTTCTGCTTCAGACCATCCCCAAAGGAAGGCACTGTACACTGGGCAGGGACAATACTGATTTGCACCTCTGCTCTGTGAACAGATAGGAAACTTTTAGAAAATGGAAAGAATCTGATGTAATTCCTGTACGTTATTTCCTTGCCCAACTACTGCAACCCCAAAGAGCTGGGCGGAATTATTATTCCGTTACAAATATTCTGTTACAAAATCCCATGGATTTGTGATGCGTAAAAGCACCCTGTATCACTGGAATTGTCTTTCTGTGCGCGTGTGATGGTGAGTTTTCAGTTTCACTTCAAGAAACAAGTAATAGTGGTGGACCCTTGAAAAGTAATATCATGTGTCATTTGTTCTCTTCTGTAATAATGTTTTAATTAAATCCTTCCCCACTCTTTTTATGTGCTGTGCTTTTGTCAAGTTTGTGAGCTATAAACCAAGCTGCTGACAATTGTAATTCAGCATGTTCTGTCCTAAATTACCATGATGTAGTCATTATTCCACATTTGCCTGATTACATTATTCACAGATGGTAACAGGGTTTCATTTCACTTCATGTGTTACTTTAAAACAGTGTTTTATGCTAACTTTGAGAACAACTGTAAAAGTAATATATCCACAAAATAAAAATACACAAATGTTTTATTAGGTGTTTTCCTTTAGTAGTTTACATTAGAATATAATTAAATTTGTGAATAACTTAATTAATTCAAACAGCCCTTACTTTTGGCAAGAGAATATACTGGCAAGAAGTCAACATGAAAGGTGCTTATAGCTGTGCATTGTTAAGGAAGCGGTTGGACCACACAATGGTTCTGACAGTATGTTCAAGCACAGATTGTGAGTACAAGAACATTGGTGCCTCTGTCATCTTTTGCGCAGTAGCGGTGCAAGACCAAGACTTATATCATGCCTGTACGTTCTCATGTTGTTCCAGTTAAAGTGGCTGTCAGAAAGTGTGCAGGAAGAAATACTGCTGCAACAACTCCCTCCCATGGCAGACTTGGTGAAGATCTCTCTGGTTTAGAGATTTTGTCCCTCAGTGGGACTTAGGCCCTTTGAGGCAATTTTTCTAGACAAAGACTACCTGTTCCTTCCGCCGTTCAGTGAACATCACCTTCCCAGTGAAGGTCACTGTGGACAGTGGGGTAGGAGAAAGGTTGGTCCCTAGGCAGAAGTCCATATGCTGCCTTGACTACAGTTACAATTGCCTTTGGAACCTCCCTTCAGTTCCCTCCTGTGGTTACAGCTGAGGTTCATTTCCAGTCACGGATGGGTTTATGTTTTTCCTGAAACTGCTTGGTCCCAGGACTCAGACTTCCTTGCCCACCTAGGCTCCCAGGTGGACTTTGCTTTTATATTGACAGGGTAAAAACCATTCAGGAGGATCCTTAGGTTGTCTGCCTATTCAAAAAGGGCCTCAAACTCAAACCCATTGTGGTTTTAAAACAGGGGCTGTTGTTTTGGAGAGTGGAGGGTGTTGTGGAAGAGTAAAACTTTAACAGTTTGATAAGCAGTGTTTATTTTTTATCCCAGTTCAAACAGTTGTGAGGGTTTGCCTGAGGGAAATCTTCAAATTTTGTGATTAACCATGACGACTTATAACTATTATCACATGCAACATTTAAGTTCTCAACAGATGTTGCCACCTCTAGGAAGTTTGTTAAGGAACCCTAAACCCTTCCCCAGGCCGTGGTGCTTAGTGGGGTACCCTGCTTGAAATCGTCCTTGCCTGCCCATGTAGGGGAAAAAGAGAAGTGACTTAGCTGTAGTATGTTTATGAGATGAGATGCTTGTGTACACATTTGCTGCTCCTTCAGTTGCTGAATCCAGGGGACTCTGAAATGGAGGAAAGAAGACTGGGTAGAAGGCATCTACTTCTTTAGGTTCCATTAGGTAAGGGGGAGCAGGTCAATTAATTCACCTCCAGTATGAATATCCTTATAAACAACACATCACAGAAAGAAGAACGCAGACAAGCAATCTTTCTTTTTGTTATTTGGTGCCTTGTAGCCTCCTTGTTACCTTTCCTGCTGCTTCTTTTGGTCATTAAATTATATCTGATTGCTGGAAAAGTTACAAATACATGCTTTACAAACTTACAAACAGTAAGTGGCATAAGGAAAAGTGAATCTGTCACTGAAGCAAAACCATAGCAGGATAGACAGACCCTAACCACATCAAGTTTATTTGTAGAAAGAGTCCTATTATTGTTTGTAATGCGAGACCTTAGAGAAATCCTTAGCAAAGATCAGCAGAGGAGCCTTGAAGAAATAAAAACCTCATTCATCCCTTAAAGAAAACAAAAAGTAATTAAATCCTCAAACACAGTACTGAGGGGGAAGGCTATTGGTTTGGTTTTGTGGGACAAGATAAAAAGGGTGGCAGAGTATTTTTAGTGTTTTTAATATGCCCCTTGTACCAAAACTGATTCTGGAGCTCAGAATTTGTTGTATCCATGTTCTAATAATGCTCAGCTATGTCCCAGTCTTGCTGCAGTCATTCAAAACTCAGCAAGTTAAGAACACACTGTTCTCAGGCTTTTCTTCTCCAAACTATTTTAAGAAGGGATTTTTCAAATGGAAAAGGCCTGGGTAATCTCAGTTACTTTCTCTTTTATAGCTCCAGCAAATGGTGGGCAGGATTCTCAACAGAAGTTAGCTGGTGCAACTCTATTTTAAATGGAGTGAATGTTGATTTATTTGAATAATTTGCACAAGTGTAATATTTTAGCAAAGTTTATATTGTTGTTACAGAAGTGTAGTAGTTTTCCAGGCCATCAGAAGCAGCAGTTTCTTAATTTATTTTTTTTTTCCTTTGGAAACTCTAGTAAAATAAAATATCAAGTTTTTGGCTGCAGTTCACATCAGAATGTAATAAGATACCTGTCCTTCTTATCCCAGCTCTGTCTCTCTCCCTTCACAAGTCAAGAATTATTTCTACCTAGATTTCAACTGTAAGGAAGACTGTCATTCACTGTCAGTCTGGCTAATGGGATTGTGAACCTCGGTGCTTTATCCTTTCCTAGTCCTTCAACCCTACCAGACAGCGACACTGCCGTGCTTTACTCAGAGTATCCCACCCGAACAGCGCCCGCTCCCGCCTGAGATTCCTGGTCCGTGCCGGCGGATCAGCCCATGTCTGTGGGTGCCTCTGCTGCAGCTGGATGCCAACAGCAGCGGGACTTTGGCAGCCTGAGATTTGCTGGTAAAATAAAGCCGGGCTGTGGGAGGGCAGGAGGCAGCAGCTACTGCTGAGGCCGGAGTCAGCGGCACCCTCCTGGGCTGACCTAGATGTCCCACCCGGGCCAAAACCATCCTGCCCTGCATGAGAGGGCCTGGACCAACCAAGGGCCGTGGTCATCTCCCACCTAGGAGAGACTTAAAGACTTAAACGTCTCCTTTCCCTGCACTCACTGAAGCACGTGTACCACTTGCCATGTGTTAACAACTTTTTGTTGTGTTGACCACACTGGGTAGATGACATAGATCAAACAGTTGGCACTCTGAATTTCCTCACCTTCTGCTTGAGTACAACTTCTAGAGTTAACTCTGCTTGTTACTGGCACAGAATAAGTATCACAGGGGTAAGAAGGAAACTTGGATATTGCAGTCCTGCCCAGACTCCTGGGACTGCAGATATTTTTCTCCATTGTGCTTCATGAGAGAAAAACATTGCAGGCAGTGCAGCTTCTGTAACGTAAAACATTCACGTCAGGGTCTAGATCAGTTCTCCTTTTAAAGGAAACAACATTTATCGGGTGAAATGTAAACTATAGAACACAAGGTATTAAACAGGATATAGGGGATATAGTTGCTCAGACCCAGGGCCTGGTGGGGCCAGTGTGGTTTAGTTAAGCCCAGCCGAAGCCCTGCTCAGGGGGGTGCATGACTTGACCAGATCCAGAATGTCTAAGAGCTTCCCCATGAGTTTGGTGGGACCTAAATAACACCACCGCCCGAGTGTCAGCTGTTGTCTGGAGCAATGCAATTGTGTAATGTATCATGAGAGTAATTCCCTTGTTTTATGTCTGCTACGGATTATAAACATTGTCGGTGCCCAGTTGCCCACAGGTAATAAGCCATTAGTAAATATCACTGACATAACCTGTTCATCTTTCGGATGTTACTAATTTCTTTTGCCCCTGGCTGATTTAGCAATAAAACAGAATTTTTATTTTCAGTTACTAACACATCACTTTGTTAAATTATCTGACTGGACTAAGTTAAAAATGTCCTATTTCATACACCTGACAGAGAATTTGGAACAAGTGTGCGAGTGTGGTAGAGGGAAGTTATTAGAGGTAACTGGCAGATGAAATGCTTTAAGGAATTGCATCTTCAGTCTCTTCATTTGGCACTTATTCTGAAGAGAAATGCTGGAAAACTGTAAATCAGCAGGCATAATTTTGAAAATATAATTTTTATATAATCTGAGCTATTACGTAATTTTTATTTTTTTTGTTTAGAATTTACACAGAGAATAGAAATATACATTGGTCTTATTTATTGTGAAATTATCCCTTATCACTTGCACCTGGCAAAGTAACAGGCCAACACAGGCTCTGCTAGAAAGACTGTCTTGTTTAGTTTGTTCCCAGTAGAGAATACGTGATACCTTCTCAGTTCCTTTGCCGATTTACTGAGTAATCCTGCATTTGTGCTGAGGAAATAAATATGATCATGACCTGCTGTTGACATGAATGGTAGACAACATCAATTAGTGACCCTAAAAGATTCAGATGATACAAAAGGGGGGAAAAAAGGTACTGTAACACTGTAAATGTTTTGATAACAATATGTCATCCACTATTTTTTAAACCTTTTGACATGGGTTAGGGAGCTGTAACTGGAGACAAGGGCTGTTTTTTTCCCAACATCTTGTGTCCCAGCTATACTGAGCTGGGGGAGGGGGCAATGTCCTTGAGCGTGAAGGACACATTCCTGGGGAATTTCATCTCCTGGTAGTGTCTGCGTCAAGAAGTGACACTGAGGGGAACTTATTCTGTCCCTGTGACACGGGCAGCCCTGACCCAGCAGAGGTGTTTCCCTCACCCGTTT